>SMJT01000071.1:518574-563186 GCA_004349715.1 Crucihimalaya himalaica | reverse complement strand
TTGTCTGATTTATGAATAATTGTTGGTCCAAGAAATTGTATGAAACAGGTGCCAATTGCGAAGAATAGATAACAGATCAATTTATTGCAAAACTAAAATGCTACAATATAAGTATTAATTATGACGTTAAATAACAAAATAATAACATAAAAAAATGCTATTGTAGAAAATACAATTGCATATAATAAAACGCTATCGTATAAATAACTAACATAGCATAACGTAAAACCGCTACGATAGCTCGCTAACCTATTATCGCGGCCAAAGAAATAGCGTTTTTAAATACGCTGCGATATCAATACATAACGTTTTTCGGACGCTATAAATGCCTCATTTTCCTGTAGTGACCATTCTCGATCAACTTGACCGACATGAGGAAAAGACGAACGAAAGACTTGATGCCATCACGACAGCACAGGAAGTCCCTCAAACCGGACATAGAACTTCAAAAGGTCAAAGTACGAGGCGGCGCAGCACCAAACCCGTCATCCGACCGCAGCAAACTCCAACCCAGAGCGAACGAGAAACTGCCAACAATCCTCAATCATTGTCAGATCAATCGACGAACGTGCGCAAGGAAGACAATCACGCCGATACGCGCAATCGTAAACTCAAGCAAATGAAGACGACGCTTCGCGACATGACCTCTAAAATGCACCGCGTGATCAGTTCGGCACCAGAATTAGAGAAGGTATTAGAAGAAACTCGACGATCACCCTTTATCTCACGCATATCCGGCGTCTGCGTTAAGCGTAGCGGGAAGGTGAAGCTGCAAAGTTATAAAGGAAACTCTGATCCATCACGATTCCTGACAACGTTTAACCACGCAGTAGGTCGCGCACACTTCTCTCCAGAAAAAAAGACGCAGGTAGCTGCCAGTTGTTCGTCTAGCACCTAAGCGGTCCCGCACTAAACTGGTTTTCCCGACTCAAAAGCAACTCGATTGACAACTTCAACCAACTCTCCAAGGCATTCTTGAACCACTATTTGATGTACATTGAAAAGGGAACGTCCAACGCTGACTTGTGGACCATGGCACAAGGCGCTAAAGAACCCCTACGCACCTTCATCGGACGCTTCAAAGCTGTCATCTCCGACGTGGTCGTACCTGATATATCATGGTTTTTACCTATTTTAGACCATGATATAAGTCCTTTTTATCGAGTCTTTCTATTGTTTCTGTAGTCTTTTTAGAGTCTTTTCAGGTTTTAGCATGTTTGGAGCTTAATTGGAGTTTTTAGAGCATTCTGGAGCTTTGTGGCATTCGTTGAAGACGTTCCCACCGATGGATTGAGCTCAAATTTGGACACGAGATAGATCAATGGATTAGCTTTCATTTGGAAGTAGTTTGAAGCCATTCCAACGGTGCGATCAAAAGTTACGCCAGTTTTCGTGAAGACAGTCCAGTCTGGCAAAAACCAGAAATGTCTTGGTATCGGCCGATACCAGGTGGTATCGATCGATACCGACTGCAGGAAAGAATAACGCGACTTTCTACGACTTAGAAGAATCTGCTTTTTGGCCCAGAAGACTTTATTATTTACAAGAAAGCCCAGAACGTGTTTTAGACTTATAAATAGGGTTTTCAGCCACCTGTTTAGGCGACGCTTTACCTAGGCATTATTTTACTTTGGTTCTTTAGGGAGACAAGTCTGAAACTCTGTTCGGGAGAGAAGATTTCGAACCCTTTTGTTATTTCTTACTTTGATGATCTATTCAATCATGTTGTTTGCTTCATTCTGCATGTCTGAGTAGATCCCTTTTAGGTTTAGGGTTTTCTCATAAAGGATTTCATGGATTGTTAGATAGATTAATCTGTTAGGGTTTACAATCAATTGAATTCTTCACCATAGGTTGTCCTCAAGGCTAGTTCTAGGTTGACGAATCTGGAATCTAGATTTTAGGATTGTTGATTAGTCACGAAAGTGAGATTGACAACCTGACAGAACCTAGGGTGAGAAAAATAATTATCTGCAAAGAAATTTGGTTTAATTATTTTGTGAACATATCAAACTTGGACATTAAAGCTGGTTTAGATCTTTAGGATTTGCAAAGAAAATTTGGAATTCTAGGATTTAGATTTAGATAGTTTTCGCAACGAAAGTTGGTTAATTATATCTTAGTGATTTGAGTTCGAGAACAGTGCTTAACCTGAACCCTGTTGATTGATTTGTCTACATTCCTTGATTTCCTGAGAAATACCCTAGGCCTATATCCTCTCCATTGATTTTACATCTTTAAATTCTGCATATTTATATTCTCGCTTGATTGATTTGGCTTAGCGTAATTTGATTCTTGAAATCTATTGTGTGATTCTCTGAGTCTTTGTGGTTCGACCCCTACTATACTGCAGCCACTGCTTTAGTATCCTTAGGATATTATTTTGAGCACATCAGTACCCGATGATGCTATCGTTGCTGCTTTATAGAACGCCCTATGGCACGACTCTTAGTTCAGCAAAGATTTAATGCTTAACCAACCAGCAACGCTGGAAGACGTACTTCACCGCGAAGGCAGGCACATCGCGATCGAAGAACACGAAGCAGTCCACGCGAAACATCACACGGCCCCCAAACCGGCGATCCTGAAAGAAAAATCGAAAGATGATTACATCAAACCTCGTCAACACTATGACCAAGAATACAAAGAAACCATCGGAAAGAAGGCGTTGGCTTACCAAGGCAGTAGCTTAGTCGCCCGACCTAAAGGATGGAACAAGTATTATCACAACGACAAAATCAAGAACTCTGAGCTATTCTGCAATATCCACAAATGCCCTGGCCACACTACCAACGATTGTCTCTCACTGCAGGCTATACTTCTCTCGAAATACAAAAAGGCGACGTAAGAGTTAATCCGCCCAAGTCCGCTACTCGTGATCACTGTTTTTCATAATTTTCAAGGCCGTAACAATGAAATACATCGATCCGACGACACTCTAGATGGCTTACCAAAACACGCTAGGGATGAGCCAAAGGAATAAGACGTCGTAGTAGCTCCAAGATGCTGGATCAACATGATAATGGGAGGCTTAACTTCGTGTCGCAATTCTGTGCCATCAATCAAGGACTACATGCACCAAGCAGAGATGCATAAGATTTTCCCAAGGAGAGATACCCCAGCCCGTCCAAACTCGAAAGAAATCGTATTCACCGAAGACGACGCCATCGGCCTTCCGAAGGTCCATAATGATCTGCTTGTCATCGAGATAATCATCAGAGAGAACGCGGTGACGCGAGTTTTGATTGAAACTGGGAGCTCCGTTAATGTCGTGTTCAAAGACGTCGTGCAGAAGATCAAATCAATTTTCGCATCGTAAAACCCGAGACTCAAGAGCTAATCGGCTTTGATGGAGACTTGCTTATGACCGTCGACAACATCACGCTGCCGATCTATGCAGGGGGCGTTATAGCGTGGGTGAACTTCGTGGTTGTCGACAGGCCTATGGTTTACAATGTCAACCTCGAAACCCCATGGTTGCACAACATGAAAGCAGTCGTGTCAACTTATCACCATTATGTGAAGTTTCCTTCACCCCGAGGAATTCAAACGATACGCGGTAATCAACGCGAAGCTTGTACATGTTTCCTTGTCTAACGAAAGATGCGAAGTGCTAAAAACTTAAAGCAATTAAAGAAGGGAGAAGTAGAGCTCGACAACGCCAGCACCTACGACCTTCCTCCCTGGACATTGTCTCGACATCGGTACCGACTTATCTCAAAACATGAAGAACGAGCTCGTCCAGTTCCTCTGTCAAAATATGGCCACTTTCGTGTGGTCGATTGAAGATATGACCGGCATCAATCCAGTAATCGCTAGTCACAAACTAAACGTCGATCCGACTAATAAACTAGTCAAGCAGAAACGTCGAAAGCTTGGTCTCGACCGAGCAAACGCTATGAACGAAGAAGTTGACAAACTTCTCGAAGCTGGTTCAATAGTTGAAGTGAAGTACCTTGAATGGCCAGCCAATCTTATGGTGGTCAAGAAAAAGAATGGCAAATGGCGGATGTGCATAGACTTTACTGATCTCAACAAGGCGTACCCTAAATATAGTTTCCCTCTTCCGCATATCGAACGGCTCGTCGAAGCAACAGCCGGGAACGAACTATTATCTTTCATGGATGCATTTTCCAGTTATAACGAGGTCCTTATGCACAAAGACGATCGTGAGAAGATGGCGTTTATCGCAGACAGAGGTACTTAATGCTCTAAGGTCATGCCATTCAGACTCAAAAATGTAGGAGCAACAAATCAACGTCTAGTACCCCGAATGTTCGCTAATCAGCTGGGCTAAAACCATGAAAGTTTACATCGACGACATGGTCGTCAAATTGCCCCGCTCAGAAGATCACATCAGCCTACAACATGAAGCTAAATCCAGCCAAGTGTACATTCGAAGTAACGTCAGACGAGTTCCTTGGATATCTTGTTACTAAATGAGGCATCGAAGCCAACCCAAAGCAAATAGCCACTATCATCGACCTCACCTCTCCAAGGAACACTCGCGAGGTTCAAAAACTTACGAGACATATCACGGCATTAAATAGTTTCATATCAAGATCAACCGATAAATGTTTTCTGTTTTATCAGTTGTTACGTGCAAACAAACGGTTCGAGTGGGACGAGAGGTGCGAAATCGCCATCAAAGAGCTTAAACTGTATCTTTCAACTCCACCGATCTTAGCAAAACCACACGAAGGTGAAACGTTATTTTTTTACATCTATGTCTCCAGCTTAGCTGTTAGCAGCGTGCTCGTTGAAGAAGATCGAGGAGAGCCACCCCCGATATTCTACGTGAGCAAAACACTCGATGGAGCCGAACTTCGAGACCTGACCCAAGAGAAACTTTTCTTTGCGGTCGTAATATCCGCACAAAAACTGTGCCACTACTTCTAGTCACACACCGTTACGGTCCTAACAAACCATATATTGCATACAATTTTGCACAGTGCAAGCCAATTTGAAAGACTCGCTAAATGGGCCATCGAACTAAGCGAGTATGATATCGAGTTCAGAAATCGAACGAGCGCGAAGTCTCAGGTCCTGGCTGATTTCCTCGTCGAGCTTTCTCCTGAACTCTCCAAAAGCACTCTGGCAGATGGAGCATCATCAAAAGTTAGCTCTGGAATTAGCACACGATTGGAATCCCCAACCGGAGAAGTACTCGAACAGTTCTTCCGCTTAGCTTTCTCGACATCAAACAACGAGGCTGAGAACGAAGCACTCATTGCGGGTTTATGCCTTGCTCAAAGCATCGGGGCAAAAAAAATTCAAGCATATTGTGACTCTCAACTCGTTGCCAATCAGTTCGGCGGAGACTACAAAACAAAGAACGAACGAATGGATGCTTACCTCAAGATAGTCCGTGAACTATCAACTCACTTCGGGTGCTTCCAGCTCGAGAAGATCCCAAGAAGTGTTAATGCACCCGCCGACACATTAGCCACACTGGCGTCAACTTCAGATCCTGACCTTCGTCGTGTCATTCCAGTTGAGAGCATCGATAAGCCAAGCATTGACGTCGCTATGCCATCCACAGTCAAGCCACCCACAGCCAAGCCACCTGCAACAACATTCGTTGTTCCGATAATATTCTTACTGACAAAGATCTACCTGCAGCAGACAACTCAACAATAGATAACTGGATTCAAAAAATCCACAACAATATCGCCGATGGCATAATACCTCAACACAAATGGGCAACCAGACGTTTGCGAGCTCGCAGTGCCCACTATACGCTTATAAAAGATAGCCTACTTCGACAGAGCACTGCGGGAGTGTTACTCACTTGCATTCAAGGCGACGAAACCATTCAAGTCATGAGAGAAGTATATGAGGGCGCCAGAAGCCACCACTCAGTTGCCGAACTCTTTCACTCAAAATTTGGAAACACGGCCACTACTTGCCGACCATGATCTCAGATTGCGAAAAGTTGGTCACTCGTTGTGAGAAGTGCCAACGCCAAGCTCCTGTAATCCATAGGGCAACCGAAATTCTCTCAACTGCCACAGCACCGTATCCTTTCATGAGGTGGGCAATCGACATTGTCGAACCACTTCCGACGTCTCAACAAAAAAAGTATATCTTTATAATGACGGATTTCCTTACTAAGTGGGTTGAAGCTGAAGCGTATGCTCAAGTCTGGTCTAACAAAGTACAAAACTTTGTATGGACGAACATAATCTGCAGGCACGGGCTCCCCTTCGAGATTATCACCGACAACAACACTCAATTTACATTGCTCGAGTTTGAGTTATTCTGCGCTCGTTATCCTCAAGGTAACGGCCAAGCCAAAGCAACCAACAAAACCATCGTCGATGGACTCAAGAAACATATGGAAGAAAGGAAGGGAACATGGGCCGACGAATTAGACAGTGTTCTCTGGTCGCAAATAACCACCCTGCGTCGAGCGACTGCACGAACACCATTGTCCCTAGCTTACGGATTAGAAGCAATGGCTCTGTCAGAAGTTGGCATTCCAATAATCCGTTGATCGATGCTCGTCCACAATCCGAAGCTCAATGACCAACTCCTCCTTGAGAATCTTGATACTATAGAAGAAAAACGAGACAAAGCCTTGCTTCGAATCCAAAGCTATCAAAACGCTGCAGCCAAACTCTACAACAAGAAACTGTGCAACAAACACTTCGCAGAAAGAGATCTTGTCTTTAGGAAAGTCTTCCAGAACACTGCCGAAGCAAACGCTGGAAAAATGGGGGCTCGATGGGAAGTACCATACATCATTACAAAGATCGTCAAACTTAGAGCCTGTGAACTTTCGACAATGAGAGGAACACTAATCCTCCGCTCGTAGAACTCCCTCCATTTAAAGCGAAACTACTACTGAAACGGCCAGCGCCGCGATTGAAGACCGACAAAACGGCCCAACGAGGCCAAAAAAAATAAAACACTTGCCCAGCCGAGCCTTTTCTTTGTAACATGAACTACGGTTGGTTTGAAACCTGCAAAGGGTATGTAGGCAGCCTCTCACGAGGCACAACTATATCTAATAAAAAAAAACTTCACTCGTTTGCTCGAAACATTCGCAACAGTTACTCAACTCGCTTGCTCAAAACCTTTGCAAACTCAGCTCTTGCTAATTTACATCGTCTCTCTGGCTAGTTAATGATTTTATACGCGTTCCCAAATGAATGCACTGGTGCTCGTTGAGCAAAGGTAAAAACTCCATTACACTGAGCAAACTTAACCCAGCCGCGTTGAACGGACTTATAAACCCCGTCTTAATCGAAATAATCCACGTCTTTATTTAAGTAAGCGAATAACTTACACTGAAAGACTTAAAGCCGAGTCCGTCTCGCAAATAGCTGATAGGCGGCCGGATAACATAAGCTGAGCTCTTTCACATTCGCGACTATGTTGAAGCACCCACAGGGTAAGGCGAGCACAGTTGCACCTAAGTATTGCAAGCTCGTCTTGCATACTTGTTACATATGAAACTCTGATTTTTGGTTCAAGTGTATATAGGATAAGTCAAGAGACGTCTTGCGCCATGATATGCTTCGAAAACAAGTTTAAACGCTGAGAATAACCTCGCAGGACCTTGTTCGTTAGCCGAGGAAAACCTTGCAAGAAGAAACAAAGCCAAATTTTGGCCCGCACGAAAACACATTTCAACTAAGACCGGTCTTACATCAAGAAGAAATCTTAAAGACAAAAAACTTGATTCCTCTTAACTCATGCTCGCAAGATTAGCAGATCAATAGACAATAAGAACAAAAAGACGAGCTTCGCCTCACGTTTTTGAATCAAAGACGAGCTCAGCCTCGCATTTACTCAAAAGCCGAGTTCTGCCTCGCAAAAGCCAAACTCTGTCTCGCATTTTTAACCAAAAATTGAGCTTTGTCTCGTGTTTCTTCATCAAAAGCTGAGCCTCCTCACACTCACTCAAAAGCCTAGCTCAGCCTCGCAATCAATCAGAAATCCAAACCGTAAAAAAAAAAATGGAAGACAATTTTGGAGTCCAAAAGAATTCTGAATTAAATAATGAAAGATTCAAACAAAATAAGAAAAGATCTGAAACATCAACGTAAACCGAGCGAAATGACGAGCGTCTAATTGCAAACAACAAAAGCAAAACAAACGAAAGAAAAAAAAATCTTTAGGAAATATTCTTGTAAATATTCCATAAGTCCTCCTTAAGTTTGTGTATATATATACGTGACTCTCCTTTTTGTTTTTAATTTGCTCTGACGCTTTTCTTGACGAAGTGGAGGATAGGGGAACTGATAAAAGTGTGAAAAGAAGAAGAGAAAATTAAAAGGACTTATGAAATATTTCCTAAAGATCTTATTTGAAGATCCATAGAAGATAATTTATGGAGATTTAATGAGGATTTTCCAAAGATTCACAAAATATTTTCTTGGATATACACAGAAGATTTTCAGAAAAATTCAAAAAGATTCAACGAAGATTTCGGAAGATTTGCAGGAGGAGATTCACGGGAATTTTCTCTGAAAATCTCATCTTGGGCCGGCCCGATGTATCTGAAGCGCTGTTCTCGAGCACGCTCTCATCCACCGGACCAAAGGGGAGGGCTACTAATATGGGGTAAATCCCTTAGCCCACTTCTCGGCCCGACAAGGAAAAATATATCATAAATGCTCGCCCCGACCCGTTAAGCCTGAAGAGACAAAAGAGGGAATTGTGCAAATGGAGCCCTAGCCATTTCTCCCTACAAATATTTAAGGGTCACTATTGAGAAAGAGATCCAGATTTTAGGCAAATAGCTACCACTATTTTTTCTGTCTAATTTTACTTTCTTTTGGCTTCAGTTTATGAAAAGATCGTTGTAATCCGCGTTTCCGATCTAATAAGAGAGATTGCTTCGTCTGCCCATTTTAATATTTTTGTATATCTCTGTTATTAGTTTACATCGTTGTAGTTGTAGCACCAACATATCATTACTTGATATTTCTCTTGCACTGCACATGTTGGGAATTTTAGTTGTTGTAATGAAAAGGCACATAAGAAAGCATAAGAGATTATGGAGATGAGTGTAAATGGCGTTGGGACGTGAAACGGGACCACAAGAGATGAATCTTTGACGGCAAATAGACAACCTAACGTGACGAAGAAAAAGAAGAAAACGAAGAGTGAGTTATGGCATGAAAAGGATAATTGTGTCCGCACGAACCACACATTCATTCTCTTTCTCCCAATACAAATTGAAAAGGTAAAAAAAAACCGAATATAATAAAAGCAATTCATGAAATTTACTATGAATTTTTGACCAAATACAAAAAAAAAAAAAAAAGAATTTACTATTGAGTTGTGGTTAGACCTAAAACAGATCGCATATCTAGATTTTTTTAAGGTATCCGGATTCGAATCCGGATCCGTTGAATCTTTAGCCTTACTATACTGACCCAGATCCGTTTCCTTCGGATTTCGGATATCTACTTAAAATTTCAGAAAACTGCCGGATATCCGATCTGGATTCGAATCCGAATAAATTTGAGAAACTTAAAAATCGATTGGATTTCTATTCTAAGAAATCAACAAAAGCCCAACATTATGAACATTCGGTTAGGCATGACCACAATTACGGTTATTACGGTTACGGTTTATTATTTATCGGTTATGGTTATAACTTTTCTTTAACCATAACCTTAACCACTTTGTGTACGGTTAAAACGGTTACGGTTAAAGTCAGTTACGGTTACTACGGTTACGGTTAATTATGATTTTTTTGTTGTCAAGGTTAATTATAATTACGATACGATTAATATTCGATACGAATCCATATGTTTTCTTAACTTTCATAATAAAAATTAAACGATGATCTAAATCGATAAATAATTGTCTTTTGTTTTCTATCCAAGTTAATTATCTTATTATATTCTTTTTGTGTGGACAGTGAGTATTGCATTGACAAGTATTGTTAGAGGTTTTAAAAATCTAGATATTAGTTAGAAACAAAGAAAAACAACATCAAATACATAACGAAATAGAATTAAAAATAACTTAATATAAAAATGGCCATGTTCGTTTTCTCATCCAGATGATCCATCTAGATGGAGATGGAAATTAGTGTTCGTTTAGTGTTAAAAATGACAACCATTCAAATGGTTCATCTAGATGAGTTTGGAAAATTTAGGCAAAAATTTTAAAATGAGTTGGATGAACCAAGTTGGATCATTTGGATGGAGATGACTTTTCAAAATTTTGTAATGTCTAAAATACACTTATTTACAATTATAACTCAAATAATATAAACTATATATAGATTTCATATTTTTATTTAAAAATCACAATATTGCACCAATATTTTTTCTAAAACCGTAAAATCACGGACTAATATTTTCCATCAAAATCATAAAATCTCGGAATTATGTTTTTTAACTAAAATCTTAAAATACTTTAATTCCATCAAAACAAAATCTTTTTGCCGAATTATTCAAAACTGTGTTTCTCGTCAAAACCGAAAAATCGGAAAACGAATTTTCCCGCCAAAAACTTAATTCCGCAATTTTGCGGTTTTGGCGGAAAAATTGGAGAAATGTGTTTTTCAGCCAAAATTGAAAAAAAAAACGTAATTTTCCCGCTAAAACCTTAATTCCGCGATTTTGCGATTTTGGCGGGAAAATTGGAGAAATGTGTTTTCCCACCAAAATCAAAATCAGAAAACACAATTTTCCTGCCAAAAACTTATTCCGCGATTTTGCGGTTTTGGCGGGAAAATTGGAGAAATGTGTTTTCCCGCCAAAATCAAAATCAGAAAACGTAATTTTCTCGCCAAAAACTTAATTCCGCGATTTTGCGGTTTTGGCGGAAAAATTGGAAAAATTGATTTTCCGCCAAAATCAAAATTGGAAAACGCAATTTTCTGCCAAAAATCGGAGAATTAGGTTTTTCCCGCCAAAACCGTTAAATCACGATTTTGGCGGGAAAATTGTGGAATATCGTACTTCCTTGAAACCTCAATTCCATAATTTCCCGCTTAAATCGTGATTTTATGGCAGAAGAAACCTAATTCTATGATTTTGCGGTTTTGACGAGAAAACGTTATTCCGCGATTTTATGGTTTGGCAGGAAAACATAATTTTTTCAAATTAAATTCATCTAGATGGAAATGAATATTTACAAAAATGAACCATACAAACAAAGGTTCATCTAGATGCTCCATTCAAATGAACATCCAAAAATTGAAACGAACAACATTCATATGAAGCATCTGGATGGAACATTTAGATGAATCATTTGAATGGAAATGTCAGATGACCAAACGAACAGGGCCGACCACAATTACGGTTATTATAGTTACGGTTTATTATTTATCGGTTACGGTTATAACTTTTCTTTAACCATAACCTTAACCACTTTGTGTACGGTTAAAACGGTTACGGTTAAAGACAGTTACGGTTACTACGGTTACGGTTAATTATTATTTTTTTGTTGTCAAGGTTAATTATAATTACGATACGATTAATATTCGATACGAATCCATATGTTTTCTTAACTTTCATAATAAAAATTAAACGATGATCTAAATCGATAAATAATTGTCTTTTGTTTTCTATCCAAGTTAATTATCTTATTATATTCTTTTTGTGTGGACAGTGAGTATTGCATTGACAGGTATTGTTAGAGGTTTTGGAAATCTAGGTATTGGTTCGAAACAGAGAAAATCAACATCAAATACATAACGAAATAGAATTAAAAATAACTTAATATAATAATGTTTGATTACTTATGAATTACCCAAATTGTTGTACTACTTTTAATACGACGAAAAAGTATGTGGTTACGAGCCACTTAAGTATCATTATAACTTATTTGTTTTTGGAAAAATACCATTTTTCGAGGTAAATTTTTTCATATGTGATATCTTGTACTTGTTTCTAAATTTTTCCTTACATTATACACAGTTAAATTATATATTTTAACTTTTAACCATGCGGTTAACCGTACGATTAACCATACGGTTAACTAACAGTTTTAATACGATTACTGTTAATAAACGATTACGGTTAATATAATTTTTAACAGTAACTAATTTATTTTTACAGTTGTATACGGTTACGATCTGGTTATGGTTTGTAAACAGTACAATTCAAAATACGGTTACGCTTTTATTTTGGTAATGAACGTTGGCTTTCAAAAAGGATGGATGAGTGTTATTTATAACACATGTGTAGCTCCACTTGCACCAAGACACGATGTGGGACTTAAATTTTTTTTTCTTTCTCTAAAGCTTTAGTCAATTTTCATTTATAAGATGGACTAATTATAATGGGTTCGTGTATTATTATTATTATATTATAATTTGTTATCTGGATCAGGAACCGCCGAATCTAAAAATTGCATATCTAGATTTGGATCTGGATCTGTTTTATCCAGATATCTTATTTTGTGGATTGGATTCTGGATCCGAATCCAGATACCCGGAGAATAATTCCAGGACTGTTATAGTCTATTTTTGGTATAAAATTTGAACCCCATTCTCGTTACTCATAATTCATAATCATGTGTGTGGATGATGAACTTGTTGAGCTTTTTAATCACATAGACTTTTAAAATTTAGAGTTTTCACTAAGACATGTAATATTGTTGTAAGAAAATAAATTAATTAACAGTAGATGGCGAAAGATAAAAATAAATTACCCAACGATCAAAGAGATGTGTTCGGACCCTTTCATCCTCTCTCTCTCTCTCCAAGTTAGCTTAGCCGTCACACCAGAAAGCTAAAAATCTTACACCACAAATCCGAACAAACATTGTTAGAGTAATCGCATTACAGAGCCGTAGTTTCTACGCAAATTATTCCCTCTGATCGCTTAATTCGACGGTTTCAAGAAGAATAAGAAGCTAAATGGAAACGGAGATATCAGGAACAGATCATCCAGCAATGACCTTCGACGAGGTTTCCATGGAACGCAGCAAAAGCTTCGTTAAGGCATTGCAGGTTCTTAATTCGTCTTTCATTAGATTTTATTTTTGTTTCTTCTGTTTTATTAGATTCTACAGAGCTATGATCACAATGGTTTGGTTGAGCCAGATCCATCATCTCGTTGTAGGCTATAAGACGTGTTGTAGTCCATGGTAAAAAAACTAGGTCTTGTTGTGTTGGCTGTAAATTTGTGGATTAAGTTTGTAGTTTATAGATGGGACCAAGTTAATGATTGTCGGTTAGTGTATCACTATTCTTCAAGACTTGCATCTGGGGTCAATATTAGCTCTTATGATTGATTATTAAGACAATAGCTTGACTTATAGCTTTGTGATTTGTTTTTTTTTAAGCTTCTGTGATCCAGAGTTTTACCTGGAGACGACTCAAGAGAGTAGCTTCTGATTTGTTGGATGGTTTTTGGCTTACACTGTTATTTAATTTACTCTTCACTTTTATGTTACAGGAGCTCAAGAACTTGAGGCCTCAGCTTTATTCAGCTGCTGATTACTGTGAAAAATCTTACCGACATAGCGAGCAAAAGCAAATGTAACATCTTAATTCAACTACTAATAGCGTTGTATGATATTTGTTCATTTTTTCTCATTACATTACCTTTTTGTTAGGGTATTGGACAATTTGAAGGACTACACTGTAAAGGCTCTGGTTAATGCTGTTGATCACCTTGGAACTGTGGCTTCCAAGCTTATTGATCTATTTGACCAGCAAAATTCAGACATATCAACTATGGACTCGAGAGCTTCTTGTGTTAGCCAGGTAACAAAACTGTCACACACTTCTTTATTGATCTTACCTTCTGTAGACTTTCTCACGTAATGTTTGTGTATGTTCTTATTATCAGCAATTGCTTACATGCCGGACATATATCGACAAAGAAGGTCTTAGACAGCAACAGCTATTAGCAGTTATCCCACTGCATCATAAGCATTACATTCTACCCAGTAAGAGTTTTTCGGCTGTTGTCAATATTTGTTAATTACTATCGGAATCTGAATTTCTTTTTTCTCTCGCTGTTGTTAGATTCTGTTAACAAGCGGGTACACTTTAGTCCTCTCAGACGAACTGACACAAGACAGAATCATTACCAAGCTATATCCCGTCTTCAACCTTCAGGTGCCATGTCCTCCTCTTTGAGCTTATAAGTTTATATAAGCAGTCAAATATCAAACAGTTTAAGTAATGCTTGGATTGACTGACTTAGATGCCCCTGCATCGAAATCACTCTCCTGGCATTTAGGCTCAGAGACCAAGTCTACCCTAAAAGGAACATCCACAGTTGCACCAAGGTGAGCCCACAAAAGCCTAACTACTGTTTCTCACGTTCTTGATAACTAGACAACTAATACATATTTATTGCGCAGCACCAAAGATTCAAAAGCTTTCACAAAGACATCTGGAGTGTTCCATCTATTAGGTATGAGAAACAGGGAGTTGAAGAAGAATCAAACATAGCATTTCTTCTAATACAATTCATGCGAAGAGATTGATGATATACATTAAAACTCATGCAGGTGATGACGAAAGCATAGTGAACAAGAAGCCCTTGGCTGGTTCTCAGGTCTCAGGTGTTCCTGCAGTATCCACTGTCACAAAGCAGGCATACGGTGTTGCCCATAAGGTAAATCTCAAGAGTATACGTGGAACAAATGTCGCATGAATCGAGTAGTTAATTGGCTTAATTCGGCAACAAATTAAATTAGAAAGCTGTGTATTTATGAAATGAGATACGTTTATGGTTTGATAAAACAAGTTTGTGGTTTCCTCAGGATTTGGAGGTTCCCAAACTTCTGACAGCACACAAGTCACTTGACAACAACCCACGACGAGAGATCATTCAAGCTCATGTCCGGACAAAGAGTGTTCTTTCTGCGTTCTTCGTCAAACAGAAAACACCAAAGCTCAAAGCTGGCTACGTCTCGTGAAAACACCAACTCTTTGTACTGAGATGGAAATTTAAGTCTCATACCACGTTTCTTTTATCTTAATAACATGTTGATTTTCATGTAATTATCTTAATCACACATCAGCAAGACATGATTTTGGTCTGTCTTTAACAAAACTGTGTAATAATAGATTAAAGATGTGTTTACAAACTTTTTTAAAGCATAATAAAGATATCTATTGAGTTGTTAATTAACCTTGTATCAATTTAACAATAGATTAGCCAACACAGAACCAAAAATGGCTTAAGATCTCATAACACAGCCTTTCCAAGTGATTCAGAGCTTAAACCAATACTAATAACTCAGGCTTCAGAGCTTCTTGGAATCCATAAGGTCTCTATTCAATTATCAGTATCTTGCAGCTGCACCAAAAAACCAGCCAAAGGTTACAAAAGCTGATTCACATAGGCTAATAACAAAGTACCAGTAGGTTCAGATGTCACAGTCGAAAGATACATACCTCCACCAAGTGTAGCTTCGGGTAACTTCTCTATTGAGTACTTGCGCCGCGTCACATACATGATTGGCACACCAGGAATCTGCAAACGAACAAAAGAAAAGAGTTAATAATATTCAAACACTTCAGCCATAGATATAATAAAAACATTGATACAACAGACTATCTTTACCTTTCGAATCCTTCGTTTTAAGTCTCTATCACATGTAGCCACTATGAAGCACTTATGCTGTATATTACAAGAAAAGAATATCACAGAAACATACAAAAGATAGAATGAAAACACCAAGAACCATGAGACTAGAGCATCAGTATATCCTTACAGAGTCTTAAATACAAAGTTCAACAAGCCAGGAACGACGCAATACCTCAGTAACTCTGTCAACGAGACAGTCATCAGCATATGTCCCTTTGTGTACACAAGGTAATCTTTCGAAACGAGGATCTTTCGCAATCCTACCATATAATTTAGTAACCAATTACGAACCCACGAAACAAATCCATGATGCAATTCTACTGAAAACCTTTCTTTAAGAAGTCGAAAAGCTTTACCTTAGAGCTACACGATACTTCTGACCTAACTTCTCTAACTCAGCCATGACGCAGTCCGTGATACAAGGAGTGCCTTCAAACCAGAAATTAAAGGTCAACAAGAGAGAGAGAGAGAGAGAGAGAATATTGCATACCTATAGACCCATCAAAGTGTAAGTAACTCACAATTTGCGTACAGACAGTCTCTCATTCCCTTCTCAAGATCGATCTTAGATACACCAGAGCAGCATAAGTCAAAAAGGATGTCAAATAGAACCATAATGAGAATCCAATCAGATCCACGAAGACAACAAACGTCGTTCCTTTTATCATACACATTCTGATTATAGCTCTGTGGTAGAGAAATGCAATTGAAAATGTACCGACCTTATTCTGGATAGAGAAGTTGATGAAGTTAGTATCCACCAAAACCCGGTAAGGAGGAACCAATGTAGCGTTGTAAGAAAAGAAAAGCCCTGCAGGAACACTCGGACTGATCCAAAAAGCGAATAAAAATGAAACTTCAAGGAACCCAATAATTACAAATTGGCAACGAAAGCTAACAGGAGGGGTAAGCTTACACGTTTCTCGGAAGCTCCGTGAGGTCCTTCTTGTTTGGATTCAGAACCTCTTCCTTGTAACTGAAGAAAGAAAACAAAACAACATTGATAACCTCTCAAATTTCAAGGAAGAAGAACCGTTTACTCACTGCTTCAAAGCTTTATGGCTTATCAGCTTCTTCATGACAGCAAACTTTTGAGCTTTCTTTGCCCTTCCCATATTTGAAGCAAAGAGTAACAAAAACCCTAGAAAGAAGGAGAGAAATAGGTGATGCGAGGTCAGAATCGGCGGAGGCAGAGAGGTTTTCGAACTTTTCAGAAGGTATCAGAGACGGAGGCAGACATTGCAGACGAACTCAATTTTACATATTTAACCCTCAATATACGACCCAAATATAAGCCCGATAACGAGAGAAACGGGCCCATATTAATTCAGAAGCGAAGCGAGGTTCTTATAGCAAAAATCTTCATTTTTGGTTGGTGGAGAGAGTGAGAGCTTCGCAGACACTGAGTCATCATCGGAATTGGTGGAATTTTTATGGGACATTTTTATGAGAAACATATATTATTGCTATCCCAATTATAATTCTACACATCGATATTACCTTTCTATTTGCCATTTCCTTTTCCCTCCATTCATCAGCCTCTCGATCAGCTTGTTCAAATCTTTCAGGCTCCTGAAACCGTATAATCAAGATGATGGAATTAATAACTCAAATACTGCAACACTGCAATATAAGCTAAATAGAGCATACAAATCCACCTTAGCACGCATCTCTGCAACACACCGTCTCTTTCGTTTCTTCCACAATTTGTTCCTTTTCGATTTCTTCATTTTGCAAGTTAATCTACTGCTGCGGATTTCTCTTCCCATGGACTATTCTCATCAACAACAAACCTAAAAGGCTCATGATGTGCTCTTAAGGTAGACATCAAGGAGTTAGCAGCTTCCACTGAAAGTATCTCCTGCTGTCCCAAATCCATCGTAATACCTTCTAGATATCTCAAACACTCTACTCCTGAACCTTGTTCTACAATTTCCATTGAACCTTGGGCGTCTTTGATCATCCTCAACGCTTCTAGTTCCTTCTCCCTACACATATACCAACAATGAAGTAGATGATGAAGATGCAAGCTGAAGTATCACTTGACGCAGAAGAACTAACTCAAGAAGTAGTACAACAGGAGGTTGTAGATTTCTAGAAGATCTGAAGATTTCTAGAAGATCAAGGAAGTGTCGATGATAAAGACAGAGTTCTAGAAGCTAGAAGCTCACGAAGAAAAAGGAAATAAAACAAAAGAGGGATTAGAAAGTTATCCCAAAGAAGAAGAAGATAATTTCCTTTTTAGAGAAAAGGAAATTGATCGATTTGGAAATCGGAGATTATGAAATAGGTCTGAGAAAAAGATCGACTTATTTTAGTATATATAAAGTGCTCGACCTTAGGAGAAGGTAGCACTTATATTGAAAAGGATTCTAGCATTAGAGTTTTACTTAAGAGAAAAAGTAAGGGAAAACTCTAGAGAGGCTAAAGTTTCGATCTTGGTAATTCTCCTATCAAGGGTGTTTGATTTGAGATTACAAGAGAAAGAGAGAATAGAAAAAAGTGTGTTAGGAAAAACCTTTGTATCACTTGTTTTCTATTAATGTAAGAAGATTAAGAAATCGTCTGTTCTACATTCTGATATAGTTCATGTATCAGTTGAGCTCTTGCACTTTCAATTGGTATCAAAGCAGTCACTTGTGAGGATTGCATACAGGTGAGATCCTGTGGAGAAGATGGAGAGCTATCAGGAACTTGTGAACAGCACGAAAGTGATCCTAGACGATAGTAGCTATGGTTTCTGGAAATCAAGAATCAAATCCGTAATAAGAGGTATTGATGTATTTGCATGGCAAGCTGTTTTGGAAAAATAAGAAGAACCCAAAGTCAAGGATGAGGACGGTACTAAGAGTCTCAAACCAGAGAAGGATTGGACTGATGAAGAACTGAAGAAATCAAAGTACAATTCAAGAGCCCTCACAGCCATACACTGCAGTGTTGGAAGGAAACAGTTCGAACTGATTCAAGGATGTGAAACAGCTAAAGAAGCATGGGACATTCTACAGACACACTTTGAAGGAACTGCAAAAGTCCAAAGCTCCAGAAAAGACATGCTAGCATCAAAATTTGAGAACCTGAGAATGGAAGAACATGAGTCAATTTCGGATTTCAGCTCAAAACTAAGCTCACTTGCCCAGGAAGCTTTAACTCTCGGAAAGAAGTACAAGGACGAAAAACTGGTGAAAAAGTTCCTACGGTGTCTACCGTCTAAATTCATGGCCTACAAAACTGCTCTAACAGTATCCAACAACATAGATGAACTCAGCTTTGGAGATGTGGTAGGAATGCTTCAAGCTCATGAGATGGAGTTAGGAGGAACAAAGAAAAGCAAAGGATTGGCTTTAAAGTCCGTTGAAGTCAAAACAGAGGAAGAAGATCCAGTAATACTCCTTGTAAGAAGGTTTGATCGGGCACTAAGAAAAGTAAAGCAGGGACAAGGACAAAAGAAGTTTAGCTCAGTCAAAAAGAACAAAAATGAAGGAAAGACATCTAAAAAGGCAAACATGCAATGTCATGAATGCAAAGGATATGGTCACTTCATTAGAGAATGTCCGACAATAAAAAGACAAGAAATTAAATGCAAGAGATGCAAAGGAACAAGGCATACCCAAGAAGAATGTGTGAGCGATCAGAACAGAAAATCAATGATAGGCATCGAAGAAGAATTGGATGAAGAAGACAGTGAGGAAGAAGAGATTCTTAATAACTTTGTTGCTTATATAGGCATCACCGAGTTTATCGATGAAGAAGAGATCACAGATTCAGAGTCTGACGAAGAAGAGGATACAGTCTTTGTTACAAGCTACAGAGAAGTTCGAGAATCACTTATCAGAATCAGACAAGAGAATCAGGACCTGATCAAAGAAAAGTGTCAGCTAATTCAAGAAAATCAATCGCTTAGAAACGAATTGGAGATGGAGAAAAAGATTAGCGAAGAAAGCGTAATCTTGATGAAAGAAAAATTAATTCTGGCGACGAAATCAGAAGATCTTGAGAAAAAATTACAAGCTGAGAAATCAATTTCTGCCAAACTGCAAGCTGACCTTGACCAGCAAACTAGGAAGATTCACATGTTTGCCGGCACCAAGCAATTAGACAAGATTTTGAGTTATGGAAAAACCGAAAAAACAAACAAAGGTCTGGGTTACACAGGAGCTGCTTCAGGACAAACCAAGTTTGTGTCAGGAGGTCTAATTCAACATAATCAAAGAAGTCTAGAGGGTCACATAATCAATAAACCGGGATGCTACTTTTGTGGAAAGATTGGGCATATTCAAAAATTCTGCTACAAGTACTGGGAAAGAGTAAAGAAAATCAAGTCTCAAGGAAGATTTTTCTGGAATGGCTATCGAAAACAGATTTGGGTGAAGAAAACAGATCTATACCAAATAACTCAAGCCAGTATGTCAGAGAGTACATCAGGACTTGGTTTTCGTTGCAATATGGCACTTTTGACAGAAGACAGTGAAGATACTACTCCATGGTACTTTGATAGCGGATGTTCAAGACATATGACAAGAACTCAAAGTAACCTACAAAGCATGAAGAAAATTAAGGGAGGTAAAGTTACCTTCGGTGATGGAGGACATGGAGTTATTCAAGGAAAAGGAAGTACAAATCTTCCCAGATTGATGGATGTATATCTGGTTCAAGGACTAAAAGCCAATCTGATAAGTGTAAGTCAGTTGTGTGATGAAGGACTAAATGTCTTATTCACAAAAGTAGATTGCCAAGCCATGAATGAAGAAGGAGCAACTGTCTTGAAAGGAAGAAGGTCGGGGAACAATTGCTATATGTGGGAAAACGAATCAAATAACTGCTTTAGTGCTAAAGATGATCTGAATTAGTGGCATCAATGTCTTGGTCACATGAACACAAGGAACTAACTACACTTGTCATAAAGAGTTAGTAAGAGGTGTACCTAAAATCAAAGGAGATGACAGGATGATATGTGGGCCATGCAACCAAGGAAAGCAAATTAAAATTCAACACAAAAAGGTACAAGATGTTCAGACAAAAGCAGTACTGGATCTAGTTCACATGGATTTGATGGGTCCAATGCAAGTCGAAAGTATAGTTGGAAAGAAGTATGTCTTTGTACTAGTTGACGATTTTTCAAGATACACATGGGTGAGGTTTATTCGTGAGAAGTCCGATACCTTGGAAAGTTTCATAATCTGGGCATTACAGTTGATAAACGAGAAAGGAAGCATCAAGAAAATCCGCAGTGATCATGGGGGAGAATTTCAAAATGAATCTATGAAAATGTTCTGTGAAAATCATGGGATTTCTCATCAGTTTGCCGCTCCAAGAACACCTCAGCAAAACGGAGTGGTTGAAAGGAAGAATAGAACACTTCAAGAAATGGCTCGAGCCATGATACATGTAAATCAAGTATCTATGAGATTCTGGGCTGAAGCAGTAAACACGGCGTGTTACATTGTTAATTGAGTCTATGTGAGGAAAGGAACAATAAAGACTCCATATGAACTGTGGAAAGGAAAGACTCCAAATCTCAGCTATTTCCACATCTTTGGATGCAAGTGTTACATTCTAAATGATAAAGACCATCTTGGGAAATTCGATTCAAGGAGTGATGAAGGGATATTTCTGGGTTATTCAGGAAATAGTGCAGCATTCAGAATCTTCAATACTCGAACATCATCGGTGGTTGAATCTGTTAATGTGGTGTTTGATGACTATACACAGCCTAAATGGAGTGAAGAAAGCTCAGAAAGTGAAACAGAGAAACCAGTATCAAGTGAATCAAGAGATAACAATGACTCTGACATAGATGAGAAAGTAACTCAGGAAGTACATCGGAATCATTCTGCTGAAGATATCATTGGGGATGTTAATGATAGAATGAAAACAAGAGGAATCAAGATAGACTATAAAAAGATGATTAACAATTTTGCAGTCTGGGAAACTATGCACTTTGAATGTTTTGTCTCAATAAGCGAACCACGAACTCATATTGAAGCACTTGAGGATGATTTCTGGATCATGGCCATGGAAGAAGAACTAGAACAGTTTGTGAGAAGAGATGTCTGGGAACTAGGACCACGTCCAGAAGGGCAGAATGTTGTAGGAACCAAATGGATCTTCAAGAACAAGATCGATGAAGATGGGGTTGTTGTTCGGAATAAGGTTAGATTAGCAGCTCAGGGCTACTCACAAATTAAAGGAATTGACTTTGAAGAAACATTTGCTCCAGTAGCAAGACTTGAGTCAATCAGATTATTCTTAGGGATGGCTTGCATTCTGAACTTCAAAGTATATCAAATGGATGTGAAAAGTGTTTTTCTTAACGGAATTCTACAAGAAGAAGTCTATGTAGCTCAACCAAAAGGGTTTGAAGATTCAGAACATCCAGAGTATGTTTATCGATTAAAAAAGGCTCTCTATGGTTTAAAGCAAGCTCCAAGAGCATGGTATGAAAGATTGACAAACTTCTTGGTTGAAAAAGGCTATGTTAGAGGAAGCGTTGATAAGACTCTGTTCATCTTGGGACAAGACGAAGATATCATGATTGTGCAGATCTATGTGGATGATATAATATTTGGAAGCACTTCTCAAGGACTAGTTGACAAGTTTGTGGAGAGTATGACTCAAGAATTTGAAATGAGCATGGTTGGTGAATTGAAGTACTTCTTGGGACTGCAAATATCACAATCAGAAGAAGGTATCTTTATTTCTCAAAGCACATATGCAAAGAATCTGCTGAAGAAATTCAAGATGGATAAATGCAAGGAATCAAAAACTCCTATGAGTACGTCAGTCAAGTTAACTAAAGATAAAGAAGGAAAAGATGTGGATAACAAGACATATAGAGGGATAATTGGGAGTCTTCTGTATCTCACAGCAAGCAGACCGGATTTGTGTTTGAGTGTAGGAATGTGTGCAAGATATCAAGCAAAACCCAAACAGTCACATCTTGAAGCAGTCAAAAGAATAATCAAGTATGTCAAGGGAACGGTGAATCTTGGGATATGGTTTTCAAAAGGATCGAATAAGAGGTTGGTGGAATACTGTGATGCAGACTGGGCTGGAAGTGTTAATGATAGAAAAAGTACAAGTGGTGGGTGTTTCTTTTTGGGGAACAACTTAATCTCTTGGTTAAGCAAGAAGCAGAATTATGTGTCATTATCTACAGCAGAAGCTGAGTATATTGCAATGGGAAGTTGTTGTACTCAACTCCTTTGGATGAAGCAGATGTCAGCTGACTACGGGATGAACTCATGCTCTATGATGGTTTACTGTGACAACAAGAGTGCAATCGATATATCTAAAAATCCAATACAACATTCACAGACAAAGCACATTAATATACGTCATCACTTTATCCGAGAGCTTGTGGAAGAAAAACAGATTATGGTAGAGCATGTGGTTACTGAACTGTAATTAGCTGATCTATTCACCAAACCACTGGACTTCAATCGATTTGTTATCTTGAGAAACTCACTTGGAGTGTGTAAAGTGGCACCGTGATACAGAAGCAGACTGACACATACACTGACTCAGAACGAAGTGCATTTTTCTGTGTATGTGTCAAAGTGGTGAACCGGTTAAGTAATCAGATTGGATTTTCATGTGTCCGGTTTATTACGAGTACAAGTTGGAGTTTAGGTTAAATTGATTTTGGGCTTTCGGTTTAAGTTAACCAGAACGGCGATTCAAGTGTATCAAGTACAAGAAGGGGGAAATTTCAAAGAGTCGACTTTTGAAGAAAGAAAGCAAAAATCAAAAACCCACGAACACAGAGATAAACTCCAAACTCAACAATGGTGAACGAAACCAGAAGCGATCAAATCGGGAGAGGAAAACAGACTCGACAACCAGCCGGAGATCCGAATCAACCCGTTCTCATCGATGAACCAAGTGAAGAAGAAATCGAGCTACAAATTGTGCCATACAGTGGAGACACCACAGAAATACTCGAAGAAGAAGGCGACCAAGGTGAATCCACTCATTGTAACTCAGAAGAGGAAGAATCGGACAAAATCGAGAAAGATTTAAGCGATATTGAAGTTGGGAACAAAAACCTAGAAGCTGAGAATGAAGCAGTTAGCGAATCTGACGAAAATCCGAATGTGGCTGAAGACACTGTGAACAAAGGCAAAGATCAAGTCTCTGATGAAGAAATTGAATCGTTTGACATTTCTGTTCAGGAACAACTCAATTGCAGGAAGCGTCAGAGCAAGCAAGCCAAACCTCCTAAAAAGAAACTCAGAACAGAATCAGCTTAAACTCAAAAAGGTGTGTCAACCTCCAAAATTCGTTCTCGGATCTTTAGTTCAGCCGAAGCTAAGGATAGGTACTCCTTCTTTGTTGTTCGCAACATCATTGAGGAACGATTGGTTGATTTAGAGCAAGATGATATGTCGGGATATCTGAATATGATTACGGAAGGAAATCTCGAATCCACTGTCACTGGTTTAGCTAGCTATTGTCCTGACTTTGTGAAGGAATTTTATGCAAATCTCCCTGGTACAAAAGGTGAAGATAGTGAAAAAGGAGTCAAGGTGTTTGTTAGACAAGTCTGGTATGAATTCTCACCTTCAGCTATAAACAGATTTATGGGTATTCAGCCATTGAACAAGAAAGAACTGCTGATTGATGCACAAGCTGACACAGTTAGTCTAGATGTCATTGCATCCCATATGTGCAAAGGCTGCCGCTGGAACAAGATCAGTCCAACGATTATGCCTCCCCAGTTTGCTGTCTTACTCTTGATTGCAGCATATAATTGGATTCCTTCAACACACAAGAATCATATCTCTGAAGACCGAGCTAGATTGATCTACAAACTCACAACAGGAGTGAGGTTTGACATTGGGAGGTTGATTTACAACCAAGTAATGGGTCTCAGTGTGCTTCAGAAGAAGGATTCTCGCTGGCTTGTGTTTCCCAGAATCATTTATGGGTTACTTCTGAAACAAAAGGAACCATGGATCCTTCCTACTGAGAAGATGATTCCTCCGGTTATGTACAGAAAAGATTCTTGTGTCGGGGAAGCTTTCATCAAGCAAGAAGAAGCCAAGACTAAAAAGTCAAAGAAGCCACTGATTCAGAGTTCTCGGGCAACAGACAAGGCAGGTTCTTCTACATCGAAGTCAAGTAACCTCATTCAGCTAGGTCAAATTCGGTTGTCTACAGGTGATACAGGTTCAGAAGCTGTTATGGAGACCTTGGAGGACACAGCTGCAGCTCTTCAGATCATTACAGATGTGGTTCAGCGTTTAATTCAATCTGTGACGACTGTTCATGAAGTTTCAAGCTCGAGTGAGGAGACAGAATAATGGTGTTTTTAAAGTTGAGTTCTCAAGCAGGGGAAGATAGGCTCAGATGCTGGGGGAGTTTGTTTTTGGTTTTAAGGAGTCTCGAATTTTAAAACTTTGGGGGAGTTTAGATGGATGTTTGTTTTTAACTTTTCGGCATTTCGTGTTTTAAGACTCATGGATAATGTTTGCTATTTTGGATTGAATGTTCTTTTGGATAGTTTTCCGAACATTCGAATCTTGGCAAATCTTAACATTGACAGGTATGCTTGAGAAGCTCAAAATTAAAAAGGGGGAGATTGAAGATGCAAGCTGAAGTATCACTTGACGCAGAAGAACTAACTCAAGAAGTAGTACAACAGGAGGTTGTAGATTTCTAGAAGATCTGAAGATTTCTAGAAGATCAAGGAAGTGTCGATGATAAAGACAGAGTTCTAGAAGCTAGAAGCTCATGAAGAAAAAGGAAATAAAACAAAAGAGAGATTAGAAAGTTATCCCAAAGAAGAAGAAGATAATTTCCTTTTTAGAGAAAATGAAATTGATCAATCTTGTGAGATTAAGAATAGGAAATAGGTTTGCGAAAAAGATCGACCTATTTTAGTATATATAGAGTGCTCGACCTTAGGAGAAGGTAGCACTTATATTGAAAAGGATTCTTAGCATTAGAGTTTTACTTAAGAGAAAAAGTAAGGGAAAACTCTAGAGATGCTAAAGTTTTGATCTTGGTAATTCTCCTATCAAGGGTGTTTGATTTGAGATTACAAGAGAAAGAGAGAATAGAAAAAAGTGTGTTAGGAAAAACCTTTGTATCACTTGTTTTCTATTAATCTAAGAGGATTAAGAAATCGTCTGTTCTATATTCTGATATACTTCCTGTATCAGTTGAGCTCTTGCTCTTTCAGATGAAACTATATTGACTTAACAGTGATTCAATATGTGTAACTATACCCTAAGATCAAAACTCCGAAACTCAATCGATTCATTAACACATGTATACACATTCATGTGGCCATTTCTTACATTGGTTTTGCCAGGTTAAGCTTGGAGTAGTTTAAGCTGATCGGTTATGTTCTTTGTATTCCAACACACCACACAAAGAGGTAACATCTCTAGTTATATTGATAAAAAAAAAAAAAAATATTGATTCAAGAGTTTGGACTAAAAAAAACTTGATTCAAGAGTCATTAGGGTTTTCTAATTGGGCTGGATTGTAACATTTTGGGTTGAGTTGGGCCGAATTTTTTTTTAATTAGTTATACGGATTTTTTATAAACTTCTTTCTCAAATACCCGATCCGCACCCGTATAACTCGCTTCACTCAAAATTTGTTTACGACCTACGTATTACCACCGTCATGGCTAGGTAAATATTTGTATCATACTTACACTAATTAATCGAAATGATAAGTTGTTATAAAAAAAATGTTGACTTACAGTCATCTTTGACCGTTAACCTGCTTACACTAATTAACGTTTACTGTTCATCGTTGACCGTTAGTCAAACTTAACTTCGAGTACAAATATTAAAAGTTAGAAGATTTTTTCTGAAAAAATTCAATAGTCAAAGTTTTAACTAGAAAAAAAAAATTATAAGTGTAAGCTGAAAATTATTTGCAAGGAGATTTTTTAATGAAATTTTCCATGGATTTTGCTACAAATCATTTTCATGATTTCACTTGGCGGGTCAACTAATCGGACGGGTCGGGTCATAGGTAAATTAGATTTAAAATTCAGGCCCAATATAATAACTGGCTTCACTTACACGCATCCTTTAGTTTAATCCCAATGGGCCTAATCCACATCCGTTGATTTATAATTCCAACTCCAACGGCTACGATATAATCGCATAAGCCCTAATACATGCTCTATATAAATTGATGTTTAGATGATTCTTCTTCCACAGCTCATCTAGTGTTTCTCTAATTCATCTTTTTCTTCTTCCTTTTTTGATTAATTTGTGAGATTTTTCTCTCTGCATTGAGCGATGCAATGAAGAGTTAATATCGGAAATTATAACAGATCGTGGGGGCGAATTTCGTCTCGCGAGATGATGTCCGATTATATTATGGTTCGTATTCGCTGAGCGAATTCGTCATGGCATGTTTAGGTAACGAGGGACCTATGGGTGAAACGCTTAAATCAATGCGTATTCAAGCCAAGTTTACCTTCGGAAATTCATATCGAGGACTGGTGGATTTATCCGAGATCTGTGGTTTCAATTCTGGATTTATGTGTTTCATCCCTTATGGATTTAGTAGTCGATTACATTATAGTGGTTTTGATGATATGAAAATGTGAAATTGAACGAAGGACCCAGCAGGGAAGCGAGTATACTCATGAAATGAGGCTTCTCTAACAATTTATTTAACCTTCGTAGATTGAGTCGTCCAAGAACTCTTTGACGATCTGTCGTTTCGTGGACTGTCTTGTGTTCTTGGTGTATAGTTTGATATGAAATTGCAGTTTTTTTTTTTTTTTGGTTTGAAAAGAAAAAGCAGAGATTGTGTGTATCGGCTTAGTGCGATCTGATGCGCTTTGTACGAAAGATTTCTCTGCTATATAAACCTGGGGCAGATGGGCAGTTGTGATTCATTGTCAATTGAATAACTCAACAATCATCTTCCCCACATTTTATTTCATTCAATCCTATCATGAAGATCCACACTTTTGCGGGAAAATTATGTTATTTGACCAATGCAATCACTTCACCAAATGTGAAAAAGTTATCAATGAATCTATGAACTGACGAATTGTGTAAGTTTGATTTATGGTTAATCGATTGGACTATGGTTTACTGAATTTCCCAGAACTTTATTAAGTGGACTGTTAATAGAAGTTGAAATAAATATATGATTTTTGTAAACTGCAATGTAATTAAAGTCGAAAGCAAAGATTTGTGTGTGTCGGCTTAGTGCGTTCAAATGCACTTTTCACGAAAGATATCTTTGAAATATCAATTTGGGGCAGGATGGGCAGTTGTGATTCATCGTCAATTGAATAGCTCAACAATCATCTTTCCCACATTCATTTTGTTCAGTCCTCCTTCCATTTACATGGTAATAATAATATGAACATCACTATAATTGGATTAACTAGCGTTACAAATATAAAAGGGTCTTAACTAAGTTGATGAAGGGACAACTAAGTCATGAAGGCAAATAGTCATTCTGATTTACCATTTGTTAATTGTTATCTCTAAGGACAGTTTTGAAATTGTCCATTGCTCCAAATTGAAGGCAATAGTTGTTTCAACATGTGAAAGTTAGAAAATTTGCATTTATTTTAGAACCAAAAATATATGTTTGAGTAGTGATGGATATGGGCTAAATCTCTTTGCCCACTTCTCAGCCCAACAAAAAAAAAAGAAGTCATAAATGCTCGGCTCGGCTTGTTAAGCCTAAAAAGACAAAAAAGAGAATTTGCGCAAGGGAACTCTTAGGCCACTTCTCCTTATAAATACAAGGGTTTTCCATTTCCAGATTTGGAGAGAAAGAATTAATACTAGTTTTCTTTTTCGAATTTTACTTAGTACCGGTTTACGAAGACCTTGTTGTAATTCCGCGTTCCCGATCTAATAAGAGAGATTATTTCGTCTGCCCACTTTACTATTTTCGCATATCCTTGTTATTATTTTATATCGTTGTAGTCATAACACTAACAAGTAAACTCATTGAAGTTTAAGAAAATGCTCATTTAATTCTCGAAGTATTTGCAATCGCACATATTAATCTTCAATTTGTGGTTGACTTCGCAAATTTGGATTGACAATTAGTCAACGTTTAATAAGTTAAAAATATGTTAAGTGTTCGATTAAAAACAATTTACCCCACAAAAAATCTCTAATTTTTCCTCCAATTTCGAACCTTAGAGCATCTCCATTGGAGGTCTCTCAATGAGAGACTTCCTTATAAAAAATTATAAAATAATCTAAAAGTAAGAAAGAGAGTGTAGAGAGTCTCTCAAATGAGAGACTTTGAGATACCCATGAGAGACTCATAAGACACTTGTCTATCATGTATTGGTCTAATTTTATTTTGTAACTAAAATTTAATTATATAACAAAATTAGATTAAAATACTATTATATTTTTTGTTTGAGATACTCTTTGAGTCTCTTATAGATGGAGATGCTCTTAGGACCCTATATCCATTTCCTCCAAATTCAATCCCACGGAACATGTATTCTCTCCCTCTCTCTCAAATCGCTTTGCTTCTGTTTCGTTTCAAAAGAGATAAATTTATGCTGTGAATGATTGATGGGTTAGTTGATGATCCATTTGAGTTTGGAATTTATTATTGTGTCTCGAACTATCTCATGATGCGTTAGACATTTGTGGTAATCCCAATCCGAGTTTTGGTAAATTCAAACTTTTTCTTTGCTCGTATTCATATGAAATTTCAGATATCTCAGTTTTAGTAAAGTGGCAAATGAGAGTCTCAACCTTTTCCTTCTGCAGTCCTGAAATCTTGCTTTTGAACAATGTGTCACTGCAGAGTCGCATAAAAAACAAATATTATAGGAAAGAATGCTAAAATCGTAAGCGAGAAAATCGCATAATGACGAAATCTCTTTGTTTTTTAATCGGGAAAATTGCCAAATAATACCCAAATTTTTTACTTTTGGCCAAAAAATACCTCAACTATAGAGCTGACAAAAAAATACCTGAACTTTTATTGACTGGCCAAATAAACTTCAAACTTCTCGTTGACTCAGCCAAAAAATACCTTCCGTTATCTGATCTAAAATCTGTTTATTTTACCGTTTAGATGAAACGACGTCGTTTCGCCCAAAGCTTTTGTTAAGACTATTTGGCCAAAACGACGTCGTTTCATCTAAATAAAACAATTAAAACCCTGTCAAGCCCTAGGACTCGAACACAGGTTTGGTGTCTCATGGGGAAGGGTTTCTTGCCACTTTGCCACTATCACATAACCGTTATATACTCAACAAAACTTATACTTAAACGTAATTGTATCACATAAATGGTATATGGTATGAGATTTTTATCAAAAATGAAACATATTATATAATTTTATACATATATTATAGATTATATAATTTTGATATATATTATAGATATTAATTAAAATTATATAATCTGTAATATATGTATAAAATTATATATAATTGTAGATATATTAAATAAAATTATATAATTTTATACATATATTACAGATTATATAATTTTATATATTACATATTATATATGTATAAAATTATATATAATTGTAGATATTAATTAAAATTATATAATTTTATACATATATTACAGATTATATAATTTTATATATTACATATTATATATGTATAAAATTATATATAATTGTAGATATTAATTAAAATTATATAATTTTATATATATTATAGATATTAAAAATTATATATAATTTTATACATATATTACAGATTATATAATTTTAATTAAAATTATAATTTTAATTAATATCTTGTAGATGAACAAGAAGAAGCGAGGTGGGACAATAACAATTGCAGGGCATACTTTGCATCGAGAAGCGAGGTGGGCAATAACAATAAGAATGAACAAGCAGAAGCGAGGTGGGACTCATCGCCATCATCGAGGAGAGTCGATCTCATGAGTTTGACAGTTGGTAGTCTCTTAATCTCAGCCCATTGCAGAGCATACTTTGCATCATGATGGGCACCATTAACATCACCATCGTTATCAAGTTCAAATCTTGAAGAGCTGCTTCTGATACTCGAAGTGTGTCTCGGAATGATGATCTGATGCTTCTTCCAATATCTGTAAGCTCCCCTCTCAACGACTCAATCTCGTCTGCTCCAACCATATCAGCCATGGGTTGGCTTCCATCTTTAGAAACGAAACAGAAGCAGAGCGATTTAAGAGAGAGAGAGAGAGAGAGAGAGAGAGAGAGAGAGAGAGAGAGAGAGAGAGAGAGAGAGAGAGAGAGAGTACATGTTCCGTGAGATTGAATTTGGGGAAAATGGATCTAGGGTTCTAAGGTTCGAAATTGGAGGAAAAATTAGAGATTTTGTGGGGGTAATTGTTTTTAATCGAACACTTAACATATCTGTTAACTTATTAAACGTTGACTAATTGTCATTCCAAATTTTCGAAGTCAACCACAAGTTAAGGATTAATATGTGCGAGTTATAGTTGCAGAATACAATTGTTGATTGCAAATACTTCGGGAATTAAATGAACATTTTCCCTAAACTTCTTGGTTCTAAAATAAAAGCAAATTTTCTAACTTTCACATGTTCATACAACTATTGCCTTCAATTTGGAGCAGATGGAGAATTTCAAACAGTCCTCAGAATCAGATATAGCAATTAACAACTAGTAAATCAGAATGACTATTTGCCTTCAAGATTTAGTTGTCTCATCAATTTAGTTAAGACCCTTTTATATTTGTAACACTAGTTAACCCAATTATAGTGATGTTCAGATTATTATTACCATGTAAATGGAAGGAGGATTGAACAAAAAGAATGTGGGGAAGATGATTGTTGAGCTATTCAATTGACAATGAATCACAGCTGCCCATCTGCCCCAAATTGATATACTAATATATGTTCAACCACGAATTCTTTAGAAAATATGAGTCTTTTTTATATGTATATCGTACGAGTAAATTGTTACCAAAACTCGTATTACATGTCGGATCATTTTAGGAAACCATACATAGTCAATAATATCATGTCTTTGCAAGAAGTTGTTAAATATACACTAGTTGGCCTAATCCATACCTCATAAGCCATGACCATGCTAGAGTTGCACGATACGCACAACGGACAGATGAGACGGTCAGTAATTCACCTACATTAGCTATTTACTTATGATAGCTAACCACCAACTACTAAGTAGTATAAAGATTATGTTACCGCGAATTGGGCAGCTTAACACTTATATTACAACAGCCTAATGGATATGCAAAACTTGAACAATATGCAATAACAATGCATAACACAATAAGCATATCACAAAAATCACGAATCATCATGCAAATAACCTCGAGGCAAATTCTTAATATAAAACCTAATCATGTGTTCCCCACATACGACCGACCTCACATTGGATTGTATAAAGTTTGAATTAATGTCGCCTAAGCCTCAATTTAGCATCAATTACTTATCCGGAACTCAAAACTTTTTAACGAGGATCTCCCACGGATCTAAGCTTTTTAAAGGGATTTTTGGTGATAATACAAATTGAGAAGGAAGCTCGACTATTTATAGAAGATGGCTAAGCAGACGGGTAGGCAGGTGATGGGTTATTGGCGGATACTTGTCAATGTTCGTGACACCGAGAAGCGTCCGGCGATCAACACATAGATCTGTGATGGTCCAGTGGTGACACATGTGGATGAATCACCGGATTGTGTTAGCGGACTCTTCCTCATCCACGTTGTGCATTCACATCCACACACTAAGGCGACTGGTAGCAGACAGGTGGTGGCCGATCTTTAACCAACATTCCATTTGCGGACACACGGCCCTTCCACATCCGCAAATTAGCCAAGCAGATTACGCTACTGCCTACTATTTAACCTGATCATCGACGTGTCCCTTCATCCACCACATATGTACAACATCCACAGTATCCACGCAGGCCAATGGTTCATTCGACGAACCACTGCCCCATCCACACCGCATCAGTCCTACCAATGTTGGTAAATAGTCATCTAACGAGGATGACTCGACAAAACCTAACTATCCTTGGCCAACTTGCTATGGCATTGCCCAATTCCACATTCCCTCGAGTAAACTTCGACTTTTCCTTCTTAGACACCTTCCATTGGTCTGTTTTAAAGCCTTGGTCGATCATCCGTGATCATCCACGATCATCCTCGATCATCCATGTTTATCTATGTTCATCTAACATTAGATCAGCGTCAAGGGCATTACAATGTATATCCCACAATTCAGATAAACTAATTATCCCAAAAAAAGATTTCAAATTGATGGAATATCTCTCGTCACTTTTACCAGTTACATATTTTATCTATTTCCATTATTCTAAAATTGGATATATAATTTTCGTGCATATAATAACAAAGTGTGCATATAACATGTCTGAAGTTTTATTTAATAATACATTTTTAATATAAGATGTGAATTATATATACCAAAAATGAATAATTAATTTTACAAAAGCTGAGCGAAGCTAACGACTTCAATTAAAATCAAAAGAGAAAAATAACGGAAAAACCTAAAAACCTAATGAAAAAGCTTGAGATTATGAGGATGCAAGATTTACTAACTAGATCCAGGTGAAGGCTGGATGCTCTCTTCGAGATAGAAGTGTGTCTTAGTGTCTTTTATGCTCTGGTCGATTTGTTTAAAGACCGCAAAAACTATGGTGAAGACATTATTGTGTAAACAGTGGCGAACTCCAAAATTTTTTATCAGTCAACTACATTGATTATTAAAGAACATATTTCTGTAAATACATTAGTCTTCTATATAAAGTACATATTTAAACAAAACATCCCAATACAATTTTTAACTTTCTTTTGAGATAATTTTTTATGATTAATTTTTACATAAAAAACAAGTAACAAATGGATGAAATAATTTAAGGAGTGTACGCCAAGTAATTAATTTATAGGCTATATATGACCCAATAATTTTTTTTAAAAGTAAGTAAATAATTGAGACATGTGATGGTTTTGATCCAAGACTAAGGGGGGGGGGGTCAATATTAAAGCTCTCAACCAAAACAAAAAAACAATAAATTATATGTAATGAACAATTATCGAATATATAAATTTAAGGGATATTGTTAGCTGACCACCCCCTCTTCTTCATACGTGGGTCTGCCACCATGTGTAGACAGTTGTTACGATCACTCCAGATCATGTAGATATATAGTAGCCTGAACTGTGACCCGCTTTAGGATAAGAGTGACAGTGATAACAACAGAGAGATGAGGACTGGCTAGTCAAGAAAGATGAAGGTCGTGTGACCTAGTCGATGAAGAACAATATGCAGGCCCGGCCCAAAAAGGGGACCATAGGAGTGACGGCCGGAGACGTTTAAAAAAAACAAAAATTGTATAGAAAATGGGCTTATATTTAAAAAATTATTACTATTAGAGGCCCAATTTATTTTGAAATAAGGTTTTTTATAATAAAAATGCCAAAAAATTTTTTTGTCCAAGAGCCTTAAAATTGTTTGAACCGGGCTCGACAATCTGGTCAATAAAATCACGGTGAATCTGAATGTGATATTAGTATCAATGTGGTTATTACACGTGCTTAATAAGCTGGAAGTAGCAATCCCCATGATTACATCCTTTCTCTAATGGGTAAACGATCCAAGGTGAAGATCCAATTAACGATAACCGGCGACATGTATTTTCAGGGAGTCAAATGCCTTCCTTAAATCAAATTTAAGATTACTTATGCTTGTTATGTGCTCAACCAAACCAATTGTTTGGAGCATACTAGCCAGAATTAGATATCGCCTACCACATTGCGGCAAGATATGGGTCTAAATTCCAAGATTCTGTCATCTCCATTTTTCTAAGGGATTAGAGAAATGGACGTTGCATTCCACTATTATAGCATCTTGCAAATTTTTAAGAATTCCCAAATTTGCACTTGTAAGATCATCACTAACAACACTCTAAGAGCCTTAGAAGAATTTAGTTGAGAACCCATTTGGACCAGGGTGTTTTGTTGTTTGACAAAGAAAGATCTCTCTTGACATCCTTTGTAGTCAGCAGAGCCACTAAAACAGCCATGAAGCTCTCACTATAGCAAAAGACGGTAAGGCGGTTTATACAGTAAATATCAAATGACTAAAGAGGTTGCTCAAAACCATCTAATAGAGAAGTGTAAAACTCAACACATTGTTGTTGAAGATCCATAGAGCTTTCCAGTCTTATACATGATTGGTTACTTCAGTAGTGAATATGATTTTTAGATCTCCTTGTACTCATCATGTGAAAGAAGGGAATGTTTTTGTCACCACTATTCAGCCAGTTCAGTCTTAATGTTGGACACATGAAGATTAATTTTGCCTCAAAGATGTTTGTCAACTACACAAAATAGGGTACGTACACATTACATGCAAGTTCGGTCAAACTTATCAAGGAGCTTCTAGTGTGTTTTAATATTGGTTTTAATAAATTGTTTACTTTTTGAATAATAACCAAAAAAATGAAAATTCAGTTTAAAAAAAGCAACAAAGTGCTAGAATATACAGTTTTGATAGCATATAAGAAATTAGCTGAAAACGGCAAGATCCACACTGATTGATTTCTCAATGGATTAGTTGTAACTGTTATTATCGTCCTCATGGTAAACTGATTAGAACACGATCAATGTCGAGTTTTTTTTCTTTGAATTGATTGTTAAATTAATTCAGAATAAAAAAAAATTTTACATCGAAGTATTACAACATTTTATTTTAATAGAAGCTATTAAAACGATGGATCACACAATATTAGATTCTTGAAGCAAACCAACATCACAAACCGTTTGTGAATGGTTTTGTCTCCCATGGCCTGAAGCGTAGCTAGACAACTTGTTTCGAATTTGTTTGTCGATATTCTTGATTAGCTGTTGCTATGTTTGTGGATTCTCAGCATGAGTTCTTTTATTCCTCTCAGTCTATAATATATGGATAGCCGCTTGTAGGGCATATCGTAGAAGCCAGGTTGTGATTTTGTCTTGTGATGAGTCAAGTAAGCGTTCCACTAGTGTGTTCCAGTTCGTTGTATATCTTTGGTTTAGTAATTTGATTGTCAAGTTGCTCTCCATATATCAGATGTGAAGTGACAGCTGAAGAACAAATGATCTCTGGAAGATGCAGAGGGAGCTTGGTCCGGACTGCCAATGGAGAGCTAGCTCTATCCCCGGTAGAAAGGCGATTGTGTGCTGCTAACCACGTAATGAACCTATACCTCGGTGTTGCTCTTTTAAGGGTAAAAGGCCTATTTCCAACTGGACTATTTCGATCGTGCTTATTTATATACGAATAAAACCGTCGTGCTTATATCAATACGAACACTCGAAAAATTCAAATAGTCTATATGAACTTCAAGAATAGTGCAAAAATCTAAATTGACTCTAACGGAAGTTAGTCAACCGTTAATTCGGCTGACTGGGTAACAACGTGGCAATGGCAAAGTTCTAAGAGAGTAATATATAAAACGACGTCGTTTTTACAGTTTTTTAAAAAATTAAAAATTTTGCTTTATGTAGGACTCGAACCATGCACCTGTGGTGCCAAAGCAGTATCACATTACCAATTCAGCCAATGTAAATTATTAACATTGGTTCTATAACAAAAATACTTATTATCTAATTCGCCGAGAGTGATAAAACCTAAATGATTTCTTATCTCGTTACCCTCTCCCCTCAACACTTTCTCTACTCGTTACCCTCTCAACACTTTCTCTCAACACCTGAATAGCTCCATTAATCTTCAGTTTTTTTTGTTAGGTTGTGAACTCTGAAATCGATTGGTGTGAATAGATGGCAACTACTTGAAGTGATTTTGGATAGAAATCGAATCTGGAAATCTGCACTCTAGTTTCTTTGAGAAACAAAAATGAGGTAAGTTTCGTTTTTTATGGTTCAATAGATTTCGAGATTGAAATCTCAATATTAAAGGTTTTAGATTCCTTGCATGTCAATTTAATTTCTGATTGGTATAATTATATGTTACATTAGTATATTTCTTAACATGTAGCAATTGTAATTACAATTTTTATGAGCTAAAAAGTATGATTTATTCTTTGCCCTCCAAGTGTTCGATGTAATGCCTGTGAGAGTAGTTAATTGGTTTTATTGAAAATTTTAATGTCGATTGCAGCTATTTAGGTGATATTACATTCAACGTTTACCATGGTGGCTATTGGATAAAGCTACATGATGGAGAACTTGCTTATCTTGGGGGTGGGGAGACAAAAACTTTAGAATGCAAACCCGAAGAAATCTTCAATGTGCTTGTGGATGAGTTTAGTGAGGGATTGTATGGCCAGAAGTTGTGGTATAAGATGCCTTTTGAAGACAACAATGAACGGAAAATTTTGTGCAATGGGGATTTGAGTTATGAGATTGTGTTTAGCGGGGAAGTGGACAGGGTTTGTCGATATTTTCATGGTTAACACGACAGAAACATCCATAATGATGTTGAAGGTCCTGAGCCGTGTGAAGAAGAGTTGAAGAGTTGAAAGTAATGTGATGAATTTTGTTGATGAAGAATGATCATTTTGACTACCGAAACACACCTCCTAACCCTGATGGTGAAGATGGGGAGGAGGGGGGTTTTGTGAGATGGAAGAGAGGAAGTGGTGAGTTGAAGCTAAAACAGGTCTTTGACTGTTTAGAAGACTTCAAAGAGGCTTTGGTGGATTAATGTGCTAACGGAAGGATGGAACATACAGTTATGCATATGGGGGAAAAGAAAAGTCAGCAGCTAGGTGTGGGATTGAAAGATGAGAACTTGTCCATGGAGGATATACTGCTCTTAATGAAGAGGCCAATTGGGAAGTGGATGGTAAAAGTTTATGAAGATTGAGCACAATTGCGTGAAAGATGGTTATAAGTAAAATTTTGAAATCTCTTGTGATCACAAAATTGTATTTGGATACCTTTAGGACAGATCCTGAGATGAAACCAAAGGCAGTTCAAAAAATATTCAAAACCCGGTTCAATTTGATCAGACCCATAGACAAAGATTAAGAAGGCTAAGGTTAAAGCATTAAAGAATCATTAAAAAGAACATGAAGAGCAGTTTTTCTAGGCTCAAAGATTACCGCTTAGAGCTCCTTAGGTAAGCAGCTACTCTTTCATTTTATGTTCAATTTTTTGACAAAAATTCAGGTTTTAAATTTCAGTTTTTTGAAATATTCATCGTTGTCCACAGGTCAAGACAATGAATCAACGGTGGTGCTAGACACATACATGGATGATGAAGGAGCCGAAATCTTCCATAGATTTTATGTATGTTTTGCTGTCATCCGTAAATTGTGGAAAACTTGGTGTCGACCTACTCTTTGGCATCTGATGGGTGCTTCTTAAAGTGCACGCCTAAAGGAACAATTATTGGCGTGCTATGGGAAGAGATGCTAATAACGGAATGTATCCAATAGCTTGGACAGTGGTTGATGTAGAAAGTGAAAGTAACTGGATTTGGGTTCAATACAGAAGCTGAAGGTGGATTTCAATCTTGGTGATAGTCATGTTTTACGGTAATATTGGATAGACAAAAGGTAAGTCATGATGAATGCGTTTTAACAATATTTTCTGTAAACCATAGCTTTACATTTGTCTGAAAATATGTTTTATTTTCAGGGTTTATTGAATGTAGTTGAAAGGGAGTTGCCAAGTGATTGAACATCGGATGTGTGTTCGTCCATCTATGGAAAATTAAAGAAGGTTTTCCCTAACCAAAGTGAGATGAAAAGACTCTGTTTTGGCGAGTTGCTGAAAAGTTATACCAAGTTCTGAGTATGAAAAAAATTTAGAAGCAGTGAAGAATTATGATATGCGTCTCTATGAAGCCATAATGGAGAAGAATCCAAAGAATTGCAGTCTCGCTTTCTGCACACCAACTGCTTCATGTGTGGATGTTCATAATAACATCTCAGAATCATTCAACAATGCCATTGATCCTGCAAGATATATGTCAATGGTTGAGATGTTGGAGACGATAAGGAGAACAACTATGATTCGTATTGAATTGAGAAAGGAAAGCAAAGAATTGGAAAGGAAGATTTACTAAGAGGGCAAAAGAGTTTATAGAGTTGGAGCAAGAAAAGCTTAAGTTTTGCAAGATGGTGCCAGGATCAGATGGTAGAAATGAGGTGATGGAGTGTGGTACAAGCTTTAGTTTGAACCTGACGATGAGGACATGTGCTTGTCGGAGATGGGATATGAGTGGACTGCCTTGCCGTCATGCCTTACGTGTCATTGCTGAAAAGAGGCTTAATTACGAAGACTACATCTCTAACTGGTACATGAATAGCCAGCAGCAACAGATTTATAGTGATTGCATATGCCCAGTCAATGGTATGCAGTTTTGGCCTAAAACTGGTATGTTGTTTTAAACCACCTCTTAGTTTGGTTGAAGAAGTACATAACAGGAAAGGAAGGAAACCAAAGCCGAAGAGGAAGAAAGCAAGACATGAATCTCCTTCAAAGAAGAAGAAGGTTAGTAGAGAGAGAAGGATAATGCATTGTGATCGTTGTGGCTTTGATGGACACAATGCAAGTAAGTGTCTGAATTATGGAGCGGAAAAATTCAGGAAACCGAGAAAGAAGAAGACTTCTAACACAACCGGAGGAGAAAGGTGGCTATGATTCCATGACTCAAGACGCGACTCAAGACTAACATGTTACCAGGTTTGAAAGGTTAGATATGATGAGTTTTAAAGCTTTAGAAGTAAGACACTTTGGTATGGTGATTTTTGAAGGTTTAGTATGTTGGTTTTTGGAGCTTTAGAAGCATGAAGGAAAGATGCAAACGGCTAATTATAAAGGATGCAAAATAGTGTAGAACTTGTTATAATATGTTGTATTCCTTTAAACTCTATGTATTGTATAACTTGATGTTAAACTTTCAGCTTTTCTTTTGTTTAATCTTTCAGCTTCACCAAACTTGTGTTCATCACAATTTACGATAGTCTAAAACATAATGCCGAGGTTTTAGAGAAACACTCACGTACTTAAGTTTTTTTGTTTTCTCACTCTCGGCGAATTAGATAATAAGTATTTTTGTTATAGAACCAATGTTAATAATTTACATTGGCTCAATTGGTAATGTGCTACCGCTTTGGCACCACATGTGCATGATTTGAGTCCTACAGAAAGCAAAATTTTTAATTTTTCAAAAAACTGTAAAAATGACGTCGTTTTATATATTACTCTCTCAGAACTTTGCCACGTTGTTACCCAGTCAGCCGAATTAACGGTTGATTAACTTCCGTTAGAGTCAATTTAGATTTTTGCACTATTTTTGAAGTTCATATGGATTATTTGAATTTTTCGAGTGTTCGTATTGATATAAGCACGACGGCTTTGTTCGTATATAAATAAGCACGATCGAAATAGTACAGTTGGAAATAGGTCCTTTCCCCGCTCTTTTAAACCATACTATCCTCCACCAGTTTCGTTTCTCGCCTTGTTGTCTAATCAATGACCATGTAGCTTTGGAATTGAATTCATTTTTGTAGTGATCTGTAGCGTGTTTCCAGAGAAATACATCCATTCCATTTCGATCAAGTCTTCAATCTGGTTCAGAATAATATTTATGTGTCGCCGTCTACGATGATTGTGTAAAACATGGTTCACACTTGCATTTATATGGATGCAAAGATCTATACAGCCTCTTGTTGTCGCCACCTCAGTTAACCTTCCACCACGAATCGAACCAAAAAGAAACCATCTCTCCGCTTCTAACATCCACCTTAGCAAAACTTCTTGCTTCCTCACTATATTTGATCAATTTCTTCCACATCCATCACCAAGAGAAGAAGACTCTTTAACAGACCAAAAAGAGGCTTTTCGAATGATATACTTACGGATCCAGTTCACCCAAAGCGAGGAATGTAAAGAGAGAATTCTCCATATCAACTTTAAGCAACACACTTTGTTCACCTCAACAATGGATCTTAATCCTAGACCACCTTCATCTCTTGGTTTACAAACAGTTGGCCAAGCAATTTTAGCTTTCTTTGCGTTCCAGTCAGGCCCAGTGTAACATCCCCCACCCACAAAATTCCTTTACCGAACTCACCACCATCTTTCCACCAAACCTAAAAGCTACTCCTACCCCTAGTCCTAGCCACTATCCTTCAACCTCACTAATTGGTTACAAAAGAACGAAAACCTCCATAAACTCTCATCGCAAATATCACGAAGAGGAAAAGAGGGAGAGAAAGGAAACCGAGAGCTTGCCATCAACGGAGGTTGTCGTCGCCGTTAACCCCGGAGACCTTCACCGTGCCACGCTCGAGCCACCGTGTGCACCGCCATCGCCGGAAAGCACCACCCGAGCCACCGGAGGTCCTCTGCCAGCCCAGCCCTTGCCGTCGTCTTCACCGGAGAGGTAACGGTGAATCGTTTGAGTTTTTGCTCTCACTTTGATTGGATCTAACCACCGTGAGGTTGGGCTGTTGTAGATCCACCTCTCCAAGTCGTCAACTCCGCCGTTCGTGTCGTCGTCCAACACCGTCGAGGAGATTTTCAGGAAAAGGTAGGAGACGATGCGTGTTGCTGTTGTTGTGCTGTTGTTGATAATTAAACCAAGTTGAACCAATCAAACCAACTTTACCCAACTAAACCAACGTGTAATTGATTTAATTAAACCAAAGACATTATGAGCTGATTATAGAGGTGTGCTATTGGTTATTAAAATGTTAGATTAGTGGGCTTTGATAATTAAAACGCAATGGACTCACGAATTGGCTGTGTGATGAGCGTGGACTTGGACTTGGAGTTATTAAATTGCTAATGATATTTACGTTTGAGTGATGTTAAATTAGTGGAATTGGTTTGGTTTAATAATTAAACCGGTTCTAATTAATTTAATTAAAGGAAACCAAAACACATTCAATCGGGATTTAGAATTTGGCTAGCTAGGTTTATTAGATTAAATTATAAATTATTATTATAATTTAATCTTTGACCGGTTAACCTAAACCGTTGCAGATTGAGATTTGAGATCGAATCGGATTTCCGCTTTTGCTAGTTACCGGTAAATTCAGAATCATTTTGCTAAGGTGAGGACAAGCTGGTGTTTTCTTTATATATAAATATATTTAGTTAATTATTTAGTTTAAGGTTAAGCCAAATATTTTGTTTGTTGAGTGTATATATATATTTATATTTAATATTATTTTCATATAAATATATTCTTCGAATGAACGTAGGAAAATAAATGAAAAATATAACGGAGATAGGTATTAAAAACAAATTGTTTTTCTACGTGTTGCGTGGTTCTGTGAAGCATGTTATTGAGTGATAAAATAATGGTTGTGTGAGATAATGCGGGTGAGCCGCAGTGTTGCCTGCAAGGAGAAATTCTTGTAGTTGTGTGGTGGCCTATGGACGTGGATTCGGATAGGTCAGGATGGCTGACGAGCCGACGTGTGATAAGTGCGGGAAGAAGTGCTTCGGCACGAGGGATCTGTTACGCACGAGTGTGGTGCATGATGAAGTGCTAAGGCACGAGGGATCTGTTATGCACGAGGGATAGCGTGTGTTGACACGCGGAATCCGGGCCGTGTTAGGGCGGTTATGGGACATAGTCCCATTTGGGTGATGTTTGTGTGTCGTTGACACGTGCTTGCCTGTTTGTCTTAGGTTTAGACTTTGTGATTATCTAGATGTGTTTATGTATGAAGAATTCGTGAGCCCTAAGGCTTACCCTCGCTGAGTAATCTTTGATTGCAAGATTACTCACCCCTCTTTCCCTTGCAGGTAATCTTGAGCAGTAACTGTGAAGTTGTTGGAGTTGTTGCTTGGAGTCGGTCGAGAGAACTCGTTGTATTATTTCCATCTTGGATTACTTTAGAGTAATTCTACGTCTAATTTAAGAGTTTGAAAGACGTTAAGATGTTTTATTGAATATGTTGGATATTTTCGGTTTAATAATAGAATTACTTGGACCTCAAGTTAATTTTTGTCTTGCCGTGTCGTCGAAGTAAAAGTCGGGTGTCACACCCAGACCATAAGAAAGCAGCATATAGACCTTCTATCTCATTGATACAAGCCTTTGGAAGTCTATAAGCCGAGGTCCAGAAATTAACGAGACTATGAATTACTGACCCGAATAATTGTAGATGGCCTGCGGAGGACAACGAGCGCACAATCCAACAGCTTATACGTATTCTGATTTTTTCAAGGAGAGGGGCATAGTCATCAGTTTTCATTTGTTTCGGTAGCAGCGGTAAACCAAGATAGCGAACCGGAAGCCTTCATGAAGCAAATGGGAACTGACTTAGAATCTCATTCTTCTCCAAACTTATGTTAAGGCCAGACACCGCTGCAAATTCATGAAAGACAGGTAGAATTGCCTATATAGATGTCTTCTTACCATCACTGAAAACATGCAAATCATCAACAAAACGGAGATGTGTTAGCTCAAGTTTTTGGCATAGGGGATGATAACCCATCTTTAATTCCCGAGAAACCTTATCAAGCCATTTGGAGAGTACGTTGAGACTTATAACAAATAAGTATGGTGAAAGAGAGCATCCTTGGCGCAGCTCTTTCACTTCCAAAAAAAAAATCAGCTAGTCTTCCATTGACTTGAACTGAAAAAGAAACTGTTGAGATACATAGATCAATCCAATGTATGAATTTATCCAATATTTTCATAGCCTTGAGAGTAGAGAGCAGAAATGACCATTGGACTGAATCGAAAGCTTTCGATATGTCGATTCTGAGAGAGCATCGTGGGGATATTAATTGCTTGTGGTAATTCTTGACCAGTTCATGCTAAGAGTACATTTTCCATAAGTAGACGGTCTTTCATGAACGCGGACTGGTTTGGCGTTATGAACGCTGGAGGAGTGTCTTAAGACAATTGGCAAGAAGCTTCTATATGATCTTGTACAACATGTTACAACAAGTTATTGATCTGAAATCTTTCATTTCTAGAGACACACTCTTCTTCGGTATCAATGCCAAGATTGTAGACTTAACTCCCTTGGGCAGAAAACCTTTGTCAAAGAATGACTGGATAGCAATCACCGCATCTTTCCCAAGTATAGGCCATGCTTCCTTAAAGAATTCGACAGTATAACCGTTTGGACCAGGAGTTTGTTTCCCGACATCCCAAATACGATTGATTTTATCTCTTCACTTTTTACCGGTCTGCTAAGTAGCTCCCCATTTTTTGCACTGCATTCGTAATCCAAAAGGCTGCTTAGAAACTCATTTTAAACTCCTTCATAATTTCTGATTTTCCGTCCCATTAATCCTTGAAAAAATATTCAGCTTCCTTCTTTATTTCAGCTTGTGTAGTTGCCAAGGATCCATCACTTCTCTTTATTTTTCTTATGTCGTTTTGATGTAATCTTTTTTCTACTGCTTGGTGAAACACTCGGTTATTTCCATCACCAACTTGAAGCCAATGCAGTTTCGACTTCTGACGAAGTACTACTCTTCTAAATCTGATAGATGTTGCCACCTCTCATAAGCAGTAGCTTCAACATCCATTGCATTAGCAGATGGCCTTGTCAAAGTTTCTTTTTGAGCATGGCAAAGAGTCACATGAGCTTGTTTAGTTCTTATCGTTAAATCTCCCAGCTGTTCTTTGCTTAGCTTGCATAGCCTTTTCTTCAAATTCTTTAATTTCTTTGAGAGACGGTACATAGCTGATGTTGAATTAAATAGTACCGCCGTGGTGTCCCATAAATCTTTTACAAAAGAACAGAAACTTAGGAAAGCCCGCTACATCATTGGTGAATTTAAAGGTTTTTCAGGTCCTCTCTTTTTTTGCTTCAATATGTATTTGACATCTCAAATGATCCGAGCATCCACCAGGTCAAAGACACAATAAGATAAAGGGAAAATATTAGTCCAAGAGTCACTCATTAAGACACGATCAAGCTTTTTTTAACAATTAGACCTTTTTTGCGCTTGTTGCACCATGTATAAGTCGGACCATGAGTTTTCAAGTCAACCAAGAAACTAAGCTGACGACATCTTGAAAATCTTTCATACCCACTTCTGTTGATGGGCTGGATGTGTCTCCAAAATGTTCAGAGCTGCTTAATATCTCGTTAAAATCACCAAAAATAAGCCACCGTTTTTTTTGTAAACATTGGTGAATCGTAAGGGTTCTTTAATCCCCCCCCCCCC
>SMJT01000071.1:415600-513048 GCA_004349715.1 Crucihimalaya himalaica | reverse complement strand
ATTAAACCAAGTTAAACCAATTAAACCAAGTTGAACCAATTAAACCAAGTTGAACCAATTAAACCAAGAGTCATGTATTTGATTTGATTAATAACCGAAGACAATTATTGGGCTTGTTGGGCTGGTATATTAATTGGATATGGGCTCGTTTATTTGGTTATTAGAGTGACTTGGTTAAATTACGAAGGAGTAGGGCGGGGATGAGTGAATTAGAGAGTAAGGCCAATTGTTAATTAAAATGGTCGATTGGGTTAATTAAAATGAGTAATCGATTATGAGTTTGGCATGGTATATTGCTAGTCACGTGAATTAAATTGTGAATGGGTGTTTAAAAACTAAGTTATTAGATTGGTTTGATTTAATTATTAAACCAATTCTAAGCTATCTAATTGAAGAACACCAAATTAATTCACCTAGTTTTGTTGGTTAGACTTATTAGATTAAATTATAATTATTATTATAATTTAATCTTCGATCGGTTAACCTAAACCGTTGCAGATTGAGATTTGAGATCGAATCGGATTTTCCGCTTTTGCTAGTTTACCCGTGAATTCAGAACCATTTTGCTAAGGTGAGGACAAGTGTGTGTTTTCTTCCATATATAAATATATTTAGTTAATTACTTAGTTTAAGGTTAAGCCAAATATTTTGTTTGTTGAGTGAATATGTAAATATATATTTATAAATAATATTATTTTTATATAAATATATAAATATTCTTCGAATTAACGTAGGGAAATAAATGAAAAATATAATGGAGATAGATATTAAAAACGAATCGTTTTCTGCGTGTTGCGTGGTTCTGTGAAGTATGTTATTGAGTGATTAAATAATGGTTGTGTGAGATTATGCGGGTGAGCCGCAGAGATGCCCGCAAGAAGAAATTCTTGTAGTTGTGTGGTTGCCTATGGACGTAGATTCGGATAGGTCAGGATGGCTGACGAGCCGGCGTATGAAAAGTGCGGGAAGAAGTGCTTCGGCACGAGGGATCTGTTAGCTCAAGTTTTTGGCATAGGGGATGATAACCCATCTTTAATTCCCGAGAAACCTTATCAAGCCATTTGGAGAGTACGTTGAGACTTATAACAAATAAGTATGGTGAAAGAGAGCATCCTTGGCGCAGCTCTTTCACTTCCAAAAAAAAAATCAGCTAGTCTTCCATTGACTTGAACTGAAAAAGAAACTGTTGAGATACATAGATCAATCCAATGTATGAATTTATCCAATATTTTCATAGCCTTGAGAGTAGAGAGCAGAAATGACCATTGGACTGAATCGAAAGCTTTCGATATGTCGATTCTGAGAGAGCATCGTGGGGATATTAATTGCTTGTGGTAATTCTTGACCAGTTCATGCTAAGAGTACATTTTCCATAAGTAGACGGTCTTTCATGAACGCGGACTGGTTTGGCGTTATGAACGCTGGAGGAGTGTCTTAAGACAATTGGCAAGAAGCTTCTATATGATCTTGTACAACATGTTACAACAAGTTATTGATCTGAAATCTTTCATTTCTAGAGACACACTCTTCTTCGGTATCAATGCCAAGATTGTAGACTTAACTCCCTTGGGCAGAAAACCTTTGTCAAAGAATGACTGGATAGCAATCACCGCATCTTTCCCAAGTATAGGCCATGCTTCCTTAAAGAATTCGACAGTATAACCGTTTGGACCAGGAGTTTGTTTCCCGACATCCCAAATACGATTGATTTTATCTCTTCACTTTTTACCGGTCTGCTAAGTAGCTCCCCATTTTTTGCACTGCATTCGTAATCCAAAAGGCTGCTTAGAAACTCATTTTAAACTCCTTCATAATTTCTGATTTTCCGTCCCATTAATCCTTGAAAAAATATTCAGCTTCCTTCTTTATTTCAGCTTGTGTAGTTGCCAAGGATCCATCACTTCTCTTTATTTTTCTTATGTCGTTTTGATGTAATCTTTTTTCTACTGCTTGGTGAAACACTCGGTTATTTCCATCACCAACTTGAAGCCAATGCAGTTTCGACTTCTGACGAAGTACTACTCTTCTAAATCTGATAGATGTTGCCACCTCTCATAAGCAGTAGCTTCAACATCCATTGCATTAGCAGATGGCCTTGTCAAAGTTTCTTTTTGAGCATGGCAAAGAGTCACATGAGCTTGTTTAGTTCTTATCGTTAAATCTCCCAGCTGTTCTTTGCTTAGCTTGCATAGCCTTTTCTTCAAATTCTTTAATTTCTTTGAGAGACGGTACATAGCTGATGTTGAATTAAATAGTACCGCCGTGGTGTCCCATAAATCTTTTACAAAAGAACAGAAACTTAGGAAAGCCCGCTACATCATTGGTGAATTTAAAGGTTTTTCAGGTCCTCTCTTTTTTTGCTTCAATATGTATTTGACATCTCAAATGATCCGAGCATCCACCAGGTCAAAGACACAATAAGATAAAGGGAAAATATTAGTCCAAGAGTCACTCATTAAGACACGATCAAGCTTTTTTTAACAATTAGACCTTTTTTGCGCTTGTTGCACCATGTATAAGTCGGACCATGAGTTTTCAAGTCAACCAAGAAACTAAGCTGACGACATCTTGAAAATCTTTCATACCCACTTCTGTTGATGGGCTGGATGTGTCTCCAAAATGTTCAGAGCTGCTTAATATCTCGTTAAAATCACCAAAAATAAGCCACCGTTTTTTTTGTAAACATTGGTGAATCGTAAGGGTTCTTTAATCCCCCCCCCCCCCAAATAACTCTTTCCTCTCCTCCACAAAATTAGATGCATAACAAAAAAATTGACTTCAGCTCCTTCCAAAAGGACTGAGCATGTAATCATCTGGCTGCTCTTAAAACACGGCGTCAATCGAGTTTGTAGACTCCAGAAAACCTATATCCTTCCAAGTCTATTAAATTTGTAACTAAACAAGACTGACTAATCATGACAACCTGAGAAACAATGTTGGAGGCTTTATTCTCCTTCACTCTTGTTTTTGAATACACAACTAAACTTGAAATGAGTTCTTCTTCATCCAATCTCTTAATATGAAATGTTTTTTTTCGATTTGTTGAAACCACGAACATTCCAAAAAAAATCTCGACATTAATGATTTTTTCTAGTGACTCTTCTAATCGAAGCTCTTGGATTTGGATCCTTGGGTCTTTGAGTCATTGTTTTGAAAGGTCGTTGTGGTCCTTGTCGAGTGGAAACACCAGTGCCTGCCACATTAGAAACTTTTCGTTTTCTCCTGTTTTTGTAGTATGAGTTTCCTTCTCTACTTCCAAGTACTCCTCAACAGCCTTTCCTTATGTTTAAGATTCACTTGCTTCAGTGTTTTCTACATTAGTCTCACGTAGGCCATCACTCGGCTCCTCAGATCTTTCTTCCTCACCAATACGAAGAATCGGGATTGTGCCATTATGGATACATGACCGTACTCTAAGTTTGATTTCTTAATTGGACTACGTGCTGTTTTTGTTGGAGTAACACGTTTCCATTCGCCTTCCTCCATTTTCCCTGTTTGTATATTCTCCTCACGAACAGCAGCAGGAAGAGTAATCGTGTCATTTGCTCTGTTTTCCTCTGTTTACACATTTGTAGCTACATTAGTGACCATATCTTGATTTGTTGGACTTTGAACATTAGCTAAAGCTTCCTCTGGTTTACGGTTTTTAAAGCCACAAATCGACGGCAAATGTCCCCATTTATCACACGTAGTGCATCTGGTGGGGAGTCAGGGGTATGAAAACTTGATCGAATGCTCTCTTCCATTCGAAGCTTTGAAATTAAGAACTTTTGGTAGGTCCTTTGTTAGGTCTACATTAACAAATACTTTAGCTATCTTGAAATCAGAGCATTGAGATGTGTCTGAGTGCAATCTCACCGGTTCACCCACGGCACTTGTGATGAAGCCTAGACCTTTCCACGAGAACAACTCCAAGGGGAGCTTCTTCAAGTGAACCCAAAGTGGGATGATATTACTTCAGGTGCAACCTCTTTGGTTAGTGGAGACCACTAAGAAAGTACCACAGGGACACCGACCATATTCTACATTCCCCTTTTCAGGAGCTGTGCTCTAGTGTTTGAATTCCCAATGCGAAACTTCATTGTTGTTTTGTTGATTACGAAAACGTCAATCATCTGAGTCTTGTCTCTTAGAGCCCAGATTTTATTAACGATTGCGTGAACCTTTGCAATGTGTGGAGCAATGTCCAAGAACCTCCCTATCAAGAAATCTTCCCATAGAGGGGATGCATCAGTGTAGATGTCTTGAGGAATTTGTACAGTTCCTACTCCATCTTCCAGAGAGATATGTACCTCGAACTTCTTCATAGCCTTCTTGTTTTGAACCACTTTTGACCAAGATTTGGTCTGAACTTTCATAGGTACGTTTGTATCTAAGGTTTCAGTAGTTTCCATCGAAGTCACATGATGCGGCGATTGCCTCTGAGTGGACATAGTCAAATGAGTTTGTTTGCTGAATCTGAGGTGGTAGAGCTTGCGTCTCCGGAACAGAGACGGAACCATCCTCATCCTGCATAGTTGAAACATCAACTTTCTTACCCACCTGAATAATCTTCGGCGTGGATTTTGTTGTCTCCTGAGCATAAGGAACCTCCTCCGGCCGGTGAGACATGGTCACCGGTGGTGGCAGACAAGCCAGCACTTTTTGAGGATCCAAAGCTACAACATTTTTCCACGGTCAACCTGTGATTGCTAACCCCCACAGCATGAATTTGCAAACGGAGGGGATGTAGCAAACTCGTGGTTTAGTGTTTCCAATTTAAGCAGTTAGGGATTTAATGACTTAACTTGCTTCAATTTTGGAAATGGGAAGTGGAATCGACGAAGGGAAGAAAGAGCAATATCGAGTTTTTAAGTTGGTTCTTAGGTTTTTATCTCTTTCTTTTGCTTTGTTATAGTTTGAATTTATGCCAATTTAACCAGCTATTCAAAAATATATACGTGAGTGTCGTTTAAGATTGTTGCACTACTTATTAAAAAAAACAATTAATTTTTTCTGTTTTGCCCTTCATGAATATATTATATAATTTTTTCATTGGTCAATACAATAAAATAATAGGGATGAAACTGGAAATTAACCAAATATTTACATTAAAAATACAAAACAACACTTATAATATATTAATGACACTTATAAAATTATTTTGAACAAAATTTTAAGTCTTAAATGACACTTAATACGAATCGGAGAGAGTACTTAGTTTTTTGGGAACATGATCAGAATACATTAATATGACCAAAATAATATAAAATTGATGTATATTAATTGCCATTATTAATTTTCTTGTTCATTGTGACTTCATCCTTGCCTCAGAGCTTAATGCTGCAAAAAGATTAATCGAAATAAAAAAAAAGTTAATTCCTTATTTATTATTTCCTTTAAGAAAATTATATAACATCAGCGCTATATACATATTGACCAAAGAAAAGTGCATTACATAGCAAATTTAGCGTCTTTTTATATAAAATTACATGTTATTTGATATAATTATCGTTTTTTCCTTAAACACACGAGATAAAATGCATCACTTATTAAAGAATAATAATTTTGGCTTTGCATTTATTTATCTACCAAATAGCCAAAAAACATATATCCTATTTTTCATTATAGAAATATTAAAAGAAATAATTTAAGAGAAAAATCACTTAAGATTTTACTTTAAACTAGTAATCGTGAGTAAAAATTTACCAAGTCTTATAGTTTTCAAAGGTTTGGGTAATTCTTAAAAATAACACATTTTTCAGTTTTTGTTTCAACAATACCATCACTAGTTTATTTTTTCAATAATACCACAAATTCAATACTAAACCCTAAATTTGATATATGGAACCAAACATAATGTTTAATATTATTTGTGATTTATTTAGGATAAACAAGTATTTTTACACAAAAGTTTGTGGTATACTTGGAAAATAAAGTAGTGATGGTATTGTTGGAAAAAAAAAACTCAAAAGTGTGGTATTTTAGGATATTTCTCTTTTCTTAAAAAAAAATCAATGTAATTTTACATAACCATCAATTTTATAGCCTTCTCAGAGCTTTATTTACAAAGAAAATCTAAAAGTTCTATCGAGATGCTGCAAATTATTTAAAACATTTTAATCGAGATAACAAATAATTCAAAATATCAATATTTTAAAAAACAAATAAGAAAAATATGAAAATCCTACAAACCTTCCACAATCCGTTTTGGGGTCAAAAGGCACAGCGTTAGGAATGTCACATTTGTCAGGCATACCAATAAGTTTTGTCAATCGAGACAACTTTATAATTTCTTGGAAACATCTGCAAAGCGATATTCGAGCTTCTGGTGTCTCTGCATGTCTGTTTACATCGTTTATAGCATAGCAACAATCAGCATGTAGTAGTCCGTTGGCTTGTTGCAAGCATGCACTTATCACTTGGCCTTGCGCCATTACACAATGTCTATCGCCATTTGGGTAACTCACCATTTTAGCATTTAGAGTTGGGGATAGAACAACCAATAAACTGATACAAACAACAAATAATAATTTGCTCATGTTTGCTTGATTTTGATTAGGATTTTTTAGGTGTAATTTGGTTCATTTATAAGAAGACATGTTGAATGTATTATGCCTAGATTTTTTTTTTAGAAAGTGAAAGCAAAATTTAATGAAAGTTGCTTTTGTTTAATAAAATATCACCAAAAATGCTAATAAAGAAAAAAAAAAAAGACTATTACATCAGCAATGCAACTAATTATTAAGAGATTGAGAAAAATCTAACTCAATATTCTTTACCAAAAATAATCTTTTTTAGGATGAAAACCATTAGTGATTTTATTTAGCTTTACTCTATTAATATTGACTATCTTTTTAAATTAGTAAAAAAATTGTAAGTGATAAGAAAAAAACAATCTAGCACATTAACTATAGTTGGGGTAAAATTCTCAGTGCCAGATGAATATGATATGTGGACTGGAGGCTAGTTTATCAAAATGAATTACAAAAAAAAGTCTGATGAATTATTCGGTAGTTTTCGTAGCACAAACTTTTCATGTAAAAACTTTGCATTCATAGTTTGGGCTGTCGGGGGGTGTATCCCCCTGCAAAGTATGCGCTATGTCTGTATACACACGATTTTCCAAACTCAAAGTTTAGCTACATTTTTAACTTAACTCGAGTTGTATCTCCACGGCAAAGTTTAAATCGATGTAAAACCCCATCTTGTTGACTTTTTGGTTGACTCCGACGGATTTACTTAACGGACGTTACTGTGCTGCTAACGTGGCGCCACTGTGTAGCTGACAAGGCGCCACTGTGTAGCTGACGTGGCAAATAAAACTAAAAACAATTGTAGTTAGCTAGACTTGAACCTGAATGGGAGATAACATGGTAAAACACACTAACCACTAGGACACAATGATATTTTGAGTTATTTGTGACAAAACTTTAATATATCTTACTCAATCTGTCTTTTTTTTAATTCAAAAATAAAATTCACCATGCGAGACCATGACGAATATTTTTGACTATTTGAATTTCAAAAATCCGTCGGAAATTTAAAATTCCGTCACAAAATTTCAGAAATCCGTCGGGAATTTCGGAAATCCGTCGGAAATTTCAGAATCCGTCAGGAATTCTGGAAATCCTTCGGGAATTTCGGGAATTCGTCGGAAATTTCAGAATCCATCGGGAATTTGGGAAATCCATCGGAAATTTTAGAATCTGACTAAAATTTTGAAAATCCGTCCGGAATTTCGGGAATCCGTCGGAAATTTCAGAATCCGTTGGGAATTTCAGAATCCATTTAAAATTTCGAAAATCCGTCAGGAATTTTTTGGGAATCCGTCGGAAATTTCAGAATCCGTCGGGAATTTCGGAAATCCATCAGAAATTTCAGAATCATTCTAAAATTTTGAAAATCCGTCGGGAATTTCGCAAAATTGCCGACGGTTCCAAAATTACGTGACAAATATTTTTGCAAAATTCCCGACGGATTTTCGAAATTTTAGTCGGATTCTGAAATTTCCGATGGATTTCCAAAATTCCTGACGGATTCTGAAATTTTCGATGGATTCCCGAAATACCCAAAAGATTTCCGGAATTTCTGACGGATTCCGAAATTTCCGAAGGATTTCCGAAATTTTAGTCGGATTTTGAAAATTCCGATGGATTTTCGAAATTCCTGACGGATTCTAAAATTTCCGACGGATTCTCAAAATTCCCGAAGGATTTTCGGAATTTCTGACAGATTCTGAAATTTCCGACGGATTTTCGAAATTCCTGACGGATTTCTGAAATTTCGTGACGGAATTTCAAAATTCCCGACGGATTTTTGAAATTTAAATAGTCAAAAATATTCGTGAGAAACTGGAACTAATTTTTTTGAGGTCTCGCATGGTGAATTCTATTTTTGTATAAAAAAAGACAGATTGACTAAGATATATTAAAGTTTTGTCACGAATAACTCAAAATATCATTGTGTCCTAGTGGTTAGTGTGTATTACCATGTTATCTCACACCCAGGTTCGAGTCTAGCTAACTACAAATGTTTTTAGTTTTATTTGCCACGTCAGCTGCACAGTAACGTCCGTTAAGTAAATCCGTCGGAGTCAACCAAAAAGTCAACAAGATGAGGTTTTACATCGATTTAAACTTTGCCAACCAAAAAGTCAACAAGATGAGGTTTACATCGATTTAAACTTTGCCGTGGGGATACAACTCGAATTAAGTTAAAAATGTAGCTAAACCTTGAGTTTGGAAAACCGTGTGTATACAGACATAGCGCATACTTTGCAGGGGGATACACCCCGACAACCCTTCATAGTTTACCATCTTCTATCGTTTTGATCCCTTAAACGAATTTCCACGTCTGCGGTTTAATGTATTTTTTCCATAACATATTCCTTAATGTATTTTTACAACCACAACTACAATCAACTAACTGTCACACACTTATAATCCTAAATTTTATTCAACACACTTATAATAACTCTTTGAGTATCTTATATATTTGACACTCTTAATAGTTGCATCTTATTTGACACTCTTAATAGTTGCATCCGCATTCTAAGTTGATAGACCATCCGTACTTTATATGTTCTTTTTATGGTTCTCAATATGTGGTTTCCACAAATGACTTGAGGACCCGTTCTTTCTTATTTGGGTCGCATGTCACAGATTTTTATGTAGAATTATTTTGGGGTCACACATATATAATTAATGTGTTAGGGTCATTATTTAAAGTAGTCAAAACTTATGTGGTCAATTTGGTTTAAAATAAAAGACTATGGGGCATAAGTGTTATGGAAATTTTATGTGTGGATACATTCTGTAATTTCTAATTTGATGAAGGGCCGAATTAGAAATTATTTCTATTATAAATAGAAAGGTTATGGTCCCCATGGCAACTCTAATCAGAAATTCAGAAAACTCTCTGCATCCCATCAATAGAGACCTTCAGCTATTCTGAGTTCGTCGTGGAAGAGCCATTACCGAATTCAGATCATAAGCCATGGATCCAACAGGTACGCTTTCGCTATTGTAATATTATTCAGAAACTGACATGAGATTGATTATGAAATCATAAGAAAGATTAACAATTGGTATCAGAGCCATCATGTTCAGTTTCTGATTGATAATCAGGTTATTTTGTTGATTTTTGGATTCATTAATATGGTTGAAATTATATTGTTGAATCTGAATTTTTTGTTAAAGTTTAGATGTTAAATCTGTATTTTTGGATCTGTGGTTGAATAGTTCTTTAAGATATGTTTGATAAGCATGTGTAGATCTAGTTTTGATGTTTAATGTAGATTAAAACATGTTTAGATTTTTCATGAATTTTGGTTGATGTGTTATGAAAAATTGTTTGTTGTTCATAATGGAAATATTTTTCTATCGGAAAATTTTTGAACAATTTTCGGATTAAAAAAAATATATATATATATTCGGCGGCTGTCCGGGTTCAGCATTAGGTATAAGCTGACAAAAAAAAAAAAATGGGCGATTTGGACTTGGGCCCGCGGGCTCCATTAAGAAAACAACATTTTTGTTGCTATCAGGATTCGAACCTGAGACCCGCTGGTCCATATCCTCCTTCTTCAACCATTTTGCCAAGTTAACTTTCTTGCATCTGGATCCCCAGACATAATAAACATTATGGTCTGAGCAAGAATAAATTCATAAAAAATTAAAATTATTTTAATTAATAAATAAATTTTAAGGTTTTTTAATTAATTAATAAATTTTATTGTGCAAGTTTAATATTTGAAGTGGATTAATTTATGCAAGATGTCACCAAAGTGACCTCTCTTGTGGATATTTTTTCATGAATAATTTTAAATGATGTATGTATGTATAATCATGCGAATACTAAATCGACCCAAAGGTAGGTTTGTATTTGGCCGAATTACATATATACCTGTGATGATGAGCATGTAACAATTATTAGGAATAATCATGTGAATGATAAATCGGTCCAAAGAAAGATTTTATCATTTATAATGCATTATTGTCAGTGTTTGATCTTTACAACAAGAGTATCACTAGCAATTAATAATACTGTCCAAAGAATTGTTATTAATGTTGCATTTGGTATCTTGAGATGGTTTGTACAATTTTAATAATTTATTTATTGATTATATTTGGTAACTAATTAATGATTGTTCTCTTTTATTTTATAGTATCTGCAAACTTGGGTTCAATTTCAACACTTACTGGTTCCAACTACAAGGATTGGAAAAGTAAAGTTAAGATTGTCCTTGGGTGTATGGATCTTGACCTTGTGTTAAAGACGGAACAACCTACTTCTCCTACAGATACCAGCACAGCTGAGTATAAGGCAGTTTATGAGAAGTGGGAACGTTCTAATCACATTGGTTTAATGATCATTATGGACACCATTCCAGAAACCTTTAGAGGTGATGAGGAGATCAAAGATCTCAAACAGTTTCTTGCTGAGATGGACTTGCGTTTTGCAAAAAGCGATAAGGCAGAAATAAGTACGCTTTTGTGTCGCTTTAGTACCATGAGGTATCACGACAAAGGAAACATAAGGGAGTACATTTTTGAAATGTCCAACATTATTTCAAAACTTAAGGGTCTCAAGACTGAGCTTCCAGAAGAAGTGCTCATATTTTTTGTCTTGAACTCTCTTCCTCCTAGTTTCAATCAGTTGAAATCCAGGTACAACACACTGAAGGAGAAATGGTCTCTTAATGAGCTCATTTCATATTGTGTGGAGGAGGAGAATAGGATGAAACTGGAAAAATCTGAAAGTGCTCATATGGCTTACACCTCTAAGGATCAGGGCAAAAGAAGAAAATTAGAGGTTGTTAAGAATTTTGCTGTTAAAGGTCCAAATCAAAAGAAGCAGACTAAGGTTGAAGATACTTGCTTCTTTTGTAAGAAAGTTGGACACATGAAGAAGGACTGCCAAAAGTACCACGCTTGGCGTGGAAAGAAAGGTATGTGCCTTGCTATGGTCTGTTCTGAAGTGAACTTAGTTGAAGTACCCAGAAACACATGGTGGTTAGATTCCGGTGCAACTACTAACATCAGTGTTTCATTGCAGGGTTGCCTGAGCTACCGAAAACCAACTGATGCTGAAAGACGCATTCATGTGGCTAAGGGATTTCCGGTGGATGTGGAGGCAATTGCGCATTTTAGATTGTTATTTAGTACTGGTCATTTTCTGGATTTGAAAGACACTTTTGTTGCACCATCATTTAGACGGAATTTGGTTTCCGGTTCTTATTTAGACAGATCTGGTTATTCTTGTCTTACTGAGAATGGAAAAGCTACTTTGTCTTTAAATTCAGTTTTAATTGGAACTGGTACACTCTTGAATAATCACAGTCTTTATATGCTAGACACTATAGGTTCTCATCATGAAAGTTTAAGTGTTGAATCAAGGGGTACAAAACGTAAGTTCGAAAATGCAAGTTCAGGAACTCTATGGCACAAATGCTTAGGTCATATCTCTAGAAATAGAATTGAGCGACTTGTGTCTGATGGTATTTTGAGTTCTGTTGATTTCACAAATAGTGAAGTCTGTGTGGATTGCATTAAAGAAAAACAGACTAAGAATAAGAGATTGGATGCATATAGAGCTACATAAGTTCTTGAGTTGATACATACATACATTTGTGGACCTTTCCCTAAGGCATCATGGAATGGTCAACGATACTTTATATCATTCATAGACGATTACTCCCGATATGCATACATGTTTCTTATTCATGAAAAGTCAAAGTCTTTGGACGTGTTCAAGAAATTTAAGGCTGAAGTTGAGAATCAGCTCGACCGAAAGATAAATTCTGTCAGATCTGATCGTGGGGGTGAATATTACGGTCGGTATGACGGTTCAGGTGAACAACGTCCAGGACCATTTGCCAGATATCTAGAGGAGTGTGGAATTGTTCCACAATATACCATGCATGGGTCTCCTAGCATGAATGGTGTGTCAGAAAGACGTAACCGCACTCTTAAGGATATGGTAAGGAGTATGATATGTCACTCAACCTTACCTGAATCACTCTGGGGAGAGGCACTAAAGACTGCAGCATACATTCTTAATCGAGTACCAACTAAGGCAACTGCAAAAACACCTTATGAGCTTTGGACTGGTAGAAAACCAAGTCTAAAGCATTTTCACATATGGGGATGTCCAGCTGAAGCTAGGCCTTACAAGCCATTTGAGAAAAATTTGGACTCCAGAACTGTGAGCAGTTACTTTATTGGTTATTCTGAATGATCTCGGGGGTATAAGTTTTATGATCCCACAAAAAAGAACATTTTCGAGACGGGAACAGCTACGTTCTTTGAGGATGTTGAATTTGGGGGGAGAAATGAAGTTAGAGACGTCATCTTTGAGGAAGAATCGGGTTCAGTTTCTAAACCGATTCATATAGTTGCTTTTGATGAAGCAAATTTGGAACCTCAAGTTGATACTGAAATTCTTCCTCCAAATCAAGATGACGAGAATATCGATCATGAAAGTCAAATTCAGAATCCTCAAGAACTAGTGCAACAAGAACAAGTGCCTTTACGGCGATCCACTAGAGAAAGAAGAAGTGTTATTCTGGATGATTACATAGTATTTCTTATGGAACAAGAGGAAAATCAAACCCAATTGGAAGATGATCCTATCAACTTTCGTACGGCCATGGGTAGTTCCAATTCAGATAAGTGGGTTGAAGCTACTAAAGAAGAGTATCAGTCAATGCTAGACAATAAGGTTTGGGACATTGTCCAATTACCAGATGGATATTTAAGACCAAAATGGATTCAAATGGTAATGTAGAAAGGTATAAGGCTCGTCTAGTAGCTAAAGGCTATACTCAGAAAGAAGGGATTGACTACAAATAAACATTTTCTCCAGTCTCATCAAAAGATTCTTTTAGGACAATCATGGCCCTTGTTGCGCATTATGATTTTGAGCTTCATCAGATGGATGTTAAGACAACGTTTCTCAATGGAGACATTGATGAGACAATTTATATGGTGCAACCAGAAAACTTTGTATTAGGTGATTCAAAGAATATGGTGTGCAAATTAAATAAATCCATCTATGGGCTAAACAAGCTTCTCGTCAATGGTACCATAAATTTCATGAGGTAATCATCTCATTTGGTTTTGAGGTGAATTTAGTCGAAGATTGTGTGTATCAGAAGTTCAGTGGGAGTATGTGCATTTTCCTGGTTTTGTATGTCGATGACATACTACTAGCCACTAACGATATGAGCATGTTACATGAGACCAAAATTTTCCTTAAGGGTAAATTTGAAATGAAAGATCTTGGTGAAACATCTTTTGTATTAGGAATTCAGATTCACCGAGATCGAACTCGTGGGATTCTAGGATTGTCTCAAAAGAGCTATATCGATAAAGTACTCAAGAGATTTGGCATGCAGGATTGCAAACCAGGTGATACCCCAGTCGCTAAAGGAGACAAATTTTGTCTTGATCAGTGCCCTAAAGGAAATTTAGAAATTCAGGAGATGCAAAAGATTCCTTATGCATCGGCTGTAGGGAGTCTAATGTATGCTTAAGTTTGTACGCGTCCAGATTTAGCGTACATTGTTGGAGTTTTGGGCAGATACTTAAGTAATCCAGGTTTGGACCATTGGAAAGCATCCAAAAGGGTCATGAGGTATCTTAAGAGAACAAAAGACTATAAGCTCACATATCAGAGATCAGATAACTTGGAGATCACTGGATATTCTGATTCTGATTATGCTGGATGTAAAGATAGTCAAAAGTCTACATCAGGTTTTGTTTTTCTGTTGGCCGGTGTAGCTATTTCTTGGCGTAGTGCGAAGCAATCACTCGTAGCTTCCTCCACAATGGCAGCAGAATTTGTAGCAGTTTTTGAGGCATCCAATCATGGACTTTGGCTAAGGAATTTTGTCACTAGGCTGCGAATTCTTGAAGAAATTGAAAGACCACTAAAGATATACTGTGATAATAAATCAGCTGTTATGTACTCCAACAAAAACAGCAGCGCGACAAAGTCCAAGTTTATTGATATTAAGTTCCTCGTTGTTCAAGAAAGGGTACAAAGTGGAGAGATTTCCATAGAACACTTAGGGACAAACTCCATGACAACAGATCCTCTTACAAAAGGTATTCCACCAAAGGTCTTTCTTGAGCATACTGCTCGAATGGGTGTTTCAATGTTTGAGGATCATTTGGTTTAGTGGGAGTTTTCATTTAGTTTTGGGTTTTATGTTTAAGTTGTGTTTATGCACAATTATTTTCTGATCAGTAATAAAGTTACTTTTGGTTTACTCTTTGTACAATAAAGTTAAAGGATCTCAATAAGGTAGGACCAGTTGAGAATCGACATGTGTTGATCACTTTTCATGTGATTTTCATGCCACACTTTTTATAATTGATCTATGTCATTTGATTATATTGATTTCAGTGACCATGGAAGGTTTAGTTATTTTTATTATAACGAAGACCGCTGTGATCCTATGTTTATATAGTCAATGGACGAGATTGTTTATGCTCTGATATACAATGACATTTTTGAGCTCATAAAGTCTATCACATTTTCAGAATACATATGTGACCCAGTGGGAGATTGTAAGAATTATTTTGGGGTCACACATATATAATTAATGTGTTAGGGTCATTATTTAAAGTAGTCAAAACTTATGTGGTCAATTTGGTTTAAAATAAAAGACTATGGGGCATAAGTGTTATGAAAATTTTATGTGTGGATACATTCAGTAATTTCTAATTTGATGAAGGGCCGAATTAGAAATTATTTCTATTATAAATAGAAAGGTTATGGTCCCCATGGCAACCCTAATCAGAAATTCAGAAAACTCTCTGTATCCCATCAACAGAGACCTTCAGCTATTCTGGGTTCGTCGTGGAAGAGCCATTACCGAATTCAGATCATAAGCCATGGATCCAAAAGGTACGCTTCCGCTATTGTAATATTATTCAGAACCTGACATGAGATTGATTATGAAATCATAAGAAAGATTAACATTTTACAATTTTTAAAATCTTTTCCTAACAACTATTGAACCACGGACAACTACAACTTTCCTTATATGGATCGAGTCCATATATACCATTCGTTAGACACATACTTATAAGAGATTTGAAGAATAAGAAGACTCAACCGAGGTTTAAGCGGTTTTTTGTTTCTTTTGGTTACTCAAGTTTCATAGGAATAAGTCCTCCTAACTTGTAGTTGTCGTTTGGTTAAGTTGCAGCAATTTTAGGAATTTTTTTTAAGGTTTTTATTTTCAGGTATTTAAGTTTCTTTCATGTAACCTTTGAGAATCAATCGAATAATTCAATTTCATATTTTTCTCTCTTGAACAAGCGGTATCAGAGCATGCCTCTTAAACTTTAGGATTTAAGTGAGTGAAAGAGTGAAAATGACAAAGAAGGGCTATTAAATATTCCAAAGTTTGATGGTGATTATGAGCACTGTGAAATGCTCATGGAGAATTTGTTGAGATCGAAGGAGCGGTGGGAGCTCATTGAGACCGGAGTCGCGCATCCAGAAAGAATCGTGATATTGACTGGAGATGAAGCTCAAGGATCTTAAGGTGAAAAAGTATCTCTTAGCATCGATAGATAAGACGATCATGAAGATGATCGCTATGAAAGATACATCAAGAGATATTCGGGAATCCATGAGAACAAAGTATCAAGGAAACAAGAGAGTTCAAAGTGCTCAAGAGGCTGCGAAGAAAGTTCAAAGTGTTGGAGATGAAGGAAGGAGACTAGAAACATGGTATTTTCTAGAGTTATGGTGGTGGATAATGACACGAGAAACCTGGGTGAAGACATATGAGATGCCAAAGTGGTGGAGAAGATACTTCAAACACTTGTGGAGAAATTTACATATGTTGTGTATGCAATAGAAGAACCCAACAAAATCTTAGTAAGTATGTCGGAGAAAAGCGTGTTTCAAAAATGGAAGATGGAAGAGGAAGAGGAGAATTTTTACAAGGTATAGGAAGAGGTGGATATTGAGGTGGTAGAGGAGGACGAGGCAGAGGCTCCTCAAGTTTAAACAAAGAAAATGTTGAATGTTACAAGTGCCATAAGATGGGACATTTTAAAAATAAGTGTCCTAGCTGGGAGAATACATCAAATAATGCAGAATTAGATGAAGATGTATTACTTATAGCACATGTAAATCTCGCAAAGGAAGAAGAAGAACATGTTTGGTACTTGGGCTCAGGCAACAGCAACCACATGTGTGGTAATAAAGAGTGGTTTGTAGAATTTGATGACTAATTTCGTCAACACGTTAAACTTGGAGATGATAGACGGATGCAAGTCGAAGGAAAAGGGAATCTGCAGTTGGAAATTGATGGCATAACTCATATGATCTCATCTATTTATTATGTGCCAAAACCAAAGAATAACCTACTTATTGTTGGCCTACAACAACAAAAGGGGTTAAAAATCATTCTAGAAGACGATATGTGTGAAGTTTTGCATTAGCAGCAGAGAAAAATAATTATGCAGTTGGCAATGTCGACAAACCGATTTTTTTTTTATACTAGCCAAAGCGAGAAAGCCTAGAGGAGAGATGGAGACAAATCACCTACAAAGCTCTATTAGGAGAGAGGTTGCACAGGAGATATGGCACAAGAGGTTTGAGCATTTAAATCACAACATTCTGGCAACAGTGGCAGCGAAAGTGATGGTAACAAGATTACCAAAAATCAACGTTGATGGTACCATATGTGAGATCTGTATGAAGGGAAAACATAATCGGGAAAGCATTCTAAAATAGAGCGTTTGGAGATCAAGTCGAGGGATGGAGCTGGTGCATAGCGACATTTGTGGATCCATATCACCTACCTCAGAAATCGAAAGAGGTATACATTCAACTTTATTGAGGATTATAGTTGCAAGTGCTGGAGATTTCTGCTTACTGAGAAATCAGAAGCCTTTAAGGCGTTTAAGGAATTTAATGAAGCTATAGAAAGAGAGCATGGCGAGCTCATGGTATGCTTGAGAACAAATAGAGGATGGGAGTTCAATTCCAAGGCATTTCAAGAGTTGCTCAGAGATTGGTATCAAAAAACAACTCACAGCAGCTTACACTCAACATCAAAACGGAGTAGCAGAGAGCAAGAATGAAAGTGTGATGAACATGGTGAGATGTATGTTGTTTGGTATGAAGGTGCCTGAGATATTGGCCAAAGGCAGTCAGAATGCGGTGCATATACTAAACAGGAGCCCAACATCAATCTTAGGAGATGTAACACCTGCAGAAAATGGGAGTGGACACAAACCTTTAGTGGAACACCTGCGAGTCTTTGGTTGTTTGGCGTTTGCTTTAATCCCGTATGAAAGACGTGTTAAATTGGATGAAAAGAGCATCAAGTGTGTGATGTTTGGAGTCCACAAGGAGTCAAAGGCCAATCGATTCTATGATCCATTAACAAAAAGAATTGTAATCAGAAAAGATGTAAGGTTTGATGAGAAGAAATCGTCGAGCTGGGATGAAGTTGTAGAAGATAATAAATTCATCGAGTTATTTGACGAGGAAGAACAGAGAACTCCGGTCAATGTTGAAGAAGAAGTGCAAGAAAACAGAAATGAAATAGCATAAGGAGAAGAGAGTAACAACGAGCAAGAAGAAGTAACAGCAGTCGCTGGTTTACAATTAAAAACGCAAATCAAAGCAGGAGTGTTGGTGCAAGTAGAAGTGGGGCTGGAAGAGTTGTGCAAAGGCCAGCTTGGATGAAAGACTATGAGTGTTGTTGATGGTCAGACCCAATCAAACAAATAATAATAGTATGAGGCGTAGGCAGTGCGAGGTAATTGGTCGTCAGGGCGACGTTGTATTAATAAATCGATTTTAGTACAGAGTTGGTCGAGCGTGCTGCTCTTTTATAAACAGGATCGACTAAGAACTAAGCACGAGATGAGGCGAATGGAGTTTGGCTTACAGCTATCTCGTTCGCTCTAAGTGTTTAGGTCAAGGGGCTCTTATCCCGAAAAACTCTGATCCCCTTAATATTGTTCACTAACTCTATTTTTATAGGGATTAGCAGGGGTACTTCCGTACTTTAGGTCGACGCAAGGGGTAAACATCGGATCTACCCCTTGCTCTCTATCGGTCAGTTGTATGGTAACTGGGCCGACTTTGGTGAATGGGCTTTTGGAGGGGAAGGGCGAAGCCCATACCCAACAATGGCCCCCCTCTTTCTTGGGCCGAACAGGGCCCCTTTTGCCCATGCTCGCCTTTTCTCTTGTTTAGTGTTCCCTCGGTTCGCCCTAGGTGAGCGGGAACAGTTGTGCTTGGCGCGATCATTTCGGAGGACGTGGCTTCTGCCGTTTAAGCTTCTAGCTCCTTTTGTATAAATACTTGATCCGGGTAACTCATTTCCACTTTTCTCTCCCATCTTGAAAGGTAATCTCTATTTCTCTCTCGTCTTGTGGTTTTACTCCGTTCAATGTATCTTTTCTGTGAATTCCTTGTTTCTATTCTTGTTACGCACGATGTCTTCGAATTCCAACTCGCTCATTGGGTCGCTGGATGATTATATAAGGGGTCGCACCCCCAGTGGGTCAGAGGACTCTACCCAGGGTTGCTCCCCGGAGGTTATCCTGAGCTCCCCCTCTGTATCCTTGCCTTCTGCCGCGGGTGCCAATTCTCCTTCCGACGAGCTGGCGAGGAGGGAGATTTTGTTTCATGGCGATGGCGCAGGTCCTAGTTCTCCTCTTCCTACGTTCGATGTCCCTCATCTTGTCGATAGGGACCCAGAAGGCTTGTCCGACGACTCGGAGGGTTCCTCTTGTCCCCCGAGGAGGTCGAGGCTTCGTCTGCTCCTTTTGGCCGATACGTTGGTCGCGGGGACTCTCTTGAGTACATTGGTTCGTCGAGGTCGGACCACTTGGCTCTGGAAGAAATTCTTAGTTTGCCACACGCGTCAAGTGGTGTCTCGTTGATCGCTCTGTCGCCAGAGGATCGTCCGTGGGCGTCGCCTCGTGGTTATATGTGTCTGTATGAGTCGTATTTTTTTGACTACGGGCTTAGATTTCCGATCCCACGCTTTTTGCTTCAATATTGTTCCGAGCGTCGGATGGCGTTATCTCAACTTGCTCCCTCTGCGATCCGGAATGACATGGGCCTCGCCCTCTTATCCACGAAGTGCGGAGTGAAAATGAGCTACCACTTTTTTGAGGAGTTGACCACTATTGCGAAGGTGACGAACAAGGATTGTCTCCATTATGTGAGCGCCTTGCCGAAGCACAAGATCGTTTCGGGGAAAGAGAAGTTTTCTTCGTGGGAAAGATATTATTTTTTTGCTAAAATTGATGAGACGTCCGTTGAGGATCCCTTTATGACTTTCTTTTCTTGCTGGAATCGTAACCCTGGTAGACTTAGCTTCTGCTTCTTGTTTGCTAACTGGGTCGTTCTTCGTTGTTTTGATTGTGGGTTGACTTTATTATGTTGCAGATCGCATTCTGAAGATTAGAGCACCTCCGCCTGGTTTATACGACGACATTGAGAAATTGAAGCGCGAGTCAGCGATCGAGTGGCCAGCAGAAAACAAGAAGGTGTCCAAGGCTAGGTCGGAGCGACGCAAAGAAGGTTGGTTGGTCGACCGAGTTTTTTTTTTTTTTTTTTTTTTTTGACAACGCCGTTCACGCTTGTTTCAGCATCGAGAATTCGCGGGAAAATGAAGAGGAAAGCAAACGTGCCAGATATTTTGGATCACCTTTAGCATCGATCTGGTTCTAAAGGGAAGTCAGCTGCCCGTCCGACGACTGGAGGGAAGTCGCTGAAGAACCTGCACCCTCCTGCTGGGTGGACGGAGGAGCAGGGGGAGGGCGAAGCTACGCAGGTAGGGTCGCCCAAGGCTGCACAAAAGAAGGACAAAGAGAAGGTGGGGCAGCCGTCTGAAGTCCACGGGGGGCTTCTTCGAAGAAAAGGGGTGCGCCGGAAGCGAGCCATGCTAGCGAGATTGAATCCTCAAAGCGAGGAGGTGTCGACCCACCCGCGGAGGTCGACCATGCCTTCCGTTGGCGGTACAGTGATAAGGGTCGATCGATGCTGCAGAACAAAGCTGCGTGTGCCGATCTTTTCCGTTTCCTTCGTCAAGATCCTTCTTCGTCGCTTGATCCTCGGGAGCTTATGCGGGCTGACGTCTTTGAGACGATGGCCCAAGGTTTCTTCATGGTAAGGGTGACGCGAACCCTGCCTTAGTTCGAGATAGTTCCTCTAGTTGAAGGGTTTGCATGTTTGTGTTTAATATGTCCTTGTTTTTGTTGATTCGGTTTGGGTGACGCAGGCCTGCGATTCTGCGAATCGGTTGGTGCAAACCTGTGATCAGCAGCTAAAGGCCGGAAAGAAATAGGGTCCCGAGGTCGACAAGAGGAAGCTACAAGAGGCACTGAAAAAGGAGCGGGATCGCAGTACACGCCTGGCGAGTGACTTGGCTGCGTATAAGGCTGACTTCAAAGAGAGAGAGAGCGAGGTTGTCCTTCAGCACTCGGCGTTGGAGGAGATGACCGCACGTCTGCAGGAACTGGAAAGGGGTCATACGTCGGAGATGGCCCGGCGGAGGGCAGCTTAAGATGAAAAGGAGTTGTCCGCACGCCGGAAGACGACGGAAGATCTTATAAGATGTTTCTAGATTTGCCTGGATAAAGTGCGCGCATACCTCGAGCAGTCGGATGCTCGCCTCAGCTTTGAAATGCAGCTGTAGCAGATTTGTGGTACGTTAAGGTTGTTGAAGGCTCTTGAGGGTGATGGCGAGATCACAGTGCCTTCGCATGTCGTGGAGGATCTGGACGCCAAGGTGGTGGAGTTGGAGAGTACGATCGCTGGAATGCCCAATTCTGTGCTGACAGGAATGCCCGATTCTGTGCTGACAGAGGGCAATTTAAAGGCATCCACGATTCTCGGACGTAAACGAACACGTTCGACGGAAATTCCAGCTCCAGGAGGTTTGTCGACTGGACCAGAGGGCGAGGCTCAAAACTTGGCATCGGCGGGAGATGCAGGAGAAGATCATGCGAGTGATCTTCCGGTTCTGACTACTGAGGAGGGCGGACAACGTGCTGGTGTCGAGGAAGACACTCCAATGGGCGAAGCTGCCGGGGAGGTAAGGGAGGGGGTCGCTGAGGGGACGAGGGAGGAGGTCGTTCCGGAGGGTGGAGCAGGCATCCCTGAGACGGTCGCTGGAGAAGATGCTTGAAGCAGCGGCCCGGGGGACACTCTCTTTTTCTTTCTTTCCTCCCCCCCTTTTTTGTTGTCTTTGTAATGGGACTTCATTTGTTTTTGCTTTCCGTCTTCTCCCACCGTCTCTTCTTTTTTTTTTTTTGAATGCTGGACTGTTATTTGCCCAAGGGGGTTGTTTGCGTGGTTTCCGTCTTTAACTTATGCGTATTTGTCGTTTAACTTGAAGTTTCGCATTTATTGATACTCTGCCTTGTCGAAGGGTCGCGAAAGGGAAGCGGTGCATTGATGGAACGTTTCCTGTCACGACTCTTCGGTGAACCGTTTCACTGCCCTTATAAGGGCTGTGAACTTCGTCATTTCTAGCACTCGTCGTTTTTGTTCTTCTTTCAAAACATCCGCTTTATCCTTTTTTGTTATCTGAGATATCGTTGGTCGATCATGGCTGGGACTTCGAATGTGTTCGGACGTCGAGCTGCACCGAATGTCTGCCTGGAGTGCTTCGAGGGCATGTCGTATTCTTGTCCGCGATGCAATGTTCGGTTGATCCAAGAGTATCGGCCGACTGGGATCGTCTTCGTGCCAAGCTTCTTTATTTACTCGTTGGACGAGTCAGAGTATACGGCGGCCCGTAGTTTTGTTACACAGGTTCGTCGTAAATGTTTCTTTATTGCCGTGTCGTGCTCGATGAATGTTGGTGGATTACTTGTAACGGGTCATTGTGGCTTTGTGCAGATGAAGGAGTGTTACAACTGGTTGAAGCGCAATTTCGAATGTTTGGCAGTCGAGGAACGGGCGTCGCTTCAAGAGGCGTTTCTTCCGGCCTACCCCGTTGGATTTTCCGTGGCGATGATCGAGAATGATGCCGCGGCGGTGAGCATTATTCGGAGGATACAGCGTCTAGAAGCGCATCCCAAGGATTGGGCGAGGTGCGGGGTGGACGAGATATTGCCGCTATCGGACTGCTTTCGTCGGTTTGCGGTTGAGTACAAGGGCGAGCCCTTGTTCCTGGGGGATGCGGGGAGCACACCTTGATTTTTTTATTTGATTCTTGTATGTCGGCCTTGCTCATGACTTTGTAACGACTTGTTGTTGGTCGGCCGTTTGGCGAATACCTTTGATGTAACTTAATGATAATCTTTGTTTGAGAAATCGAGGCATCCTTGATTGTGCGTCCGTAATGAATGCTTTTGGCATCCTTTCCGTTTTCCGTGTTTACTTTGTTGTCGTTGCTTGATGTAATAAACAAGGTGTCTTGTCTGGGGAAGGCGCACGACATTAATGTCTTGACGGTTGGAGACCTTTAATGTCCCTATCGCCTTTTCCGTATTCGTTCTTGCTTATAAAAAGGAGGTGTAAGGAAACTTTGCCGTATTTGGTGTGTTCGAGTTGCATTGTGAGAGCTTTCCCATTGCTGAGGTCATCGTAGTTCGTAATCTAATCTTGCGTTCGCCTTCTTCTTGGTCGAGGATGTGGCCGTTTACGTCGATCCCTTTTCGCCCGACGCCGGGTGTTAATCCGGACAGAAGGTTGCGGATGCGGATGCTATGCCCCTGTTGCTGTGAGCGGATCGCTCAAGAGTTTCGGCCGTCGGGGGTGAAGGAGCCTACTCTTTTTATCGCCACGCTGCCCCCCTTTTTGTTTTTGGAAGCAGGCTCGGCGATTGTGCCATTCTAAATTGCCGCTTGTATGGACATAAACGTTGTTTTTTTTTGTTTCAAAGTTGGTTTCGTTGAATACCTTTTTGTCGCAAATTTGTTGATAGTGCGTACGCATCGTGCGTTTGGTGCGGTTGTGGAGTAAGTAGAGCTAAGCTTGCGACGCGGAGTCGTTGCGGGTGCGTGCGTCGCGGCGCGTATGCACCGGGGTACGAGCGTCGTGCTCGGCTTATGCAAGATACTTGAAGAAAATTCTAAGTATGTTCTGCATAGGTGCGAACCTTAGTATTCGACTTATCCTGTGTATTTGTAAATAGGTGCGAGCGTAGCGCTCGGCTTATCCTGTAGATATCCAGTGCGTATACTGCCCGTGCGGTCCGGGGCCCGGCTTATGGGGTCGGTCGTGCGTAGAATGTTTGAGCGAGGGCAGATTTGGCTCAGACGTCCTTGACTGCATGGAAATATATCCTCAAAAGAAGGGTGCGCTATTGCTGAGCGCGTGTGAATATTGGTCGCCTGATCAGGGCGCCGATGTGTTTAATTGTAAGCCTCTGGGAAAATTGGATTTTTATAAAGTAATAGCTGCGCCCGTAGGCTGCCTACGTACCCTTAATGGGATCAAGCCATTCGTAGTTCATTTTTACAAGGTAGGGTCGCTGTACGAGCGTCTGAAACTTAGTAGTAATAGCGTTTCAGGTTCATTGAGTTCCAAGAGCGAGGGATTGGCGTTCTGCCCATTGTCAGTAGTTCGTAGACTCCTAGTTTAACGGTTTTGGATACTTGGTAGGGGCCTTCCCAGTTTGCGCCGAGTTTTCCGGCATTGACTTTGGCTGTGTTCTCGAAAACCTTCCGCAGGATGAGGTCGCCTTCTCGGAAGTATCTGTTTTTGACCTTCTTGTTGTAGAACTTTGCTGCCGCGTTCTGGTAATTCTGGATGCGGCGAAGTGCTTTGTCGTGACGTTCCTCGATCATGTCCAGCGTGTCGATAAGCATTTTGTCGTTGAGGTTTTGGTCGTGTATCAGCATGGATCGTCGTAAGCTTGCGATGCCGACTTCAGCTGGTGTATCAGCTGGAGAAGGGTGTCTGGCCGGTCGCTGTTCGAGGGGTTGTGTGGTAGGACCATAGAACGCTGTCAAGTTCGTCGGACCAAGCTCCCTTCTTTTCGTCGAGGCGCTTCTTCAGTCCGTCGACGATTGTTTTGTTTGTTGCTTCTGCTTGGTCGTTGCCCTGTGGGTACCTTGGGGTGGATTTGCTGAGACGGATTCGCCACCCTGCGCAGAAGTCTTCAAATTGTGTGGACGTAAACTGTGTGTCGTTGTCCGTGATGATTTCGTACGGTAAATCATGCTGACAGATGATGTACTTCCAGACGAAGTTTTGGACGTCCTTCGCGCAAATTTTGGCGTACGCTTCAGCCTCTACCCATTTCGTAAAGTAGTCTGTCATGACCAGGATGTACTTTTTCTGTTTGGAGGTAGGCAAGGGGCCGACTATATCCATCGCCCATCGCATGAAGGGGTAAGGCGGGGTTGAGGTCTGCAGGAGTTGGTGGGGGCGTAGATTTTCTGGGCGTGACGTTGGCACTTTTCACACTTTCGTACATACTTCTCGCAGTCAGCGATCATGGTTGGCCAGTAATGTCCGTGCTTTTTTATTTTTAAGGCTAATGCTCGGCCGCCTGAATGGTTTCCTCCTGCACCCTCGTGCGTTTCTTTCATAACCTGGGTCGTTTCGTCCCTGTACAAACATCCGAGGAGGGTGCCGGACGTGCTTCGCTTGAAGAGGTTACCGTCGAGGGTTACGTAGCTCGCGCTCCTTGTGCAAAGTCATCGCGCGGCCCACTTGTCTGAGCTTACCTCACCGTCGTGTATGTATGTGAGTATTGCGATTCGCCAGTCATCCTCGTTTTCGGCGGGCTCTCTTGTACCGACGGCGGAGGCCCGCAATAAGAGCTTTGTATTCGGCTTCATTGTTCGAGGCTTGGAAGTTCAGCCTGAAAGTTCGAGGCTTCATTGTTCGAGGCTTGGAAGTTCAGCCTCAAGGCGAATGCCGACTCCTGACCTGTGCGAAGAAGATGCACCATCTACGTATAGAGCCCATCTGTCATGTTCTGCGAGGATTGGGTCGTCCGTGGGCGGGCGATCGGGTGGTAGCTTGACGAGGAAATTGGCCAAGACCTAGGACTTTGCGCACGTCCGCCCTTTATATTCGATGTCGTATTCGCTGAGCTCGAAGGCCCACTTGGCGATACGGCCTGACTGGCTAGGACTGTGGAGGATTGCCCGGACTGCCAGGGCTAATTTCTCCATGGTCGGGTAGCGCAGCTCGGCGTCATCCATAGTTTTGCTTATGTAAAAGATTGGTCGTTGCTCTCCCAGATCGTCTTTGACCAAAACTACGCTGACGGCTGAGCTTGACACGGAGATGTAGAGAAACAATGTTTCGTCGGGCTCTGGTTTGGCGAGAATCGGAGGCGTCGAGAGGTATTCTTTAAATTGTTGGAAGGCGCTTTCACATTCCTCTGTCCACGCGAACTTTTTGTTTGTTTTGAATAGCTGATAAAAGGGCAGGCATTTTTCAGTCGAGCGCGAGATGAAATGATTTAGTGCCGCGATCCGTCCTGTCAGGCGCTGAACCTCTCGCAAATTCCTTGGGGAGGGCAGGTTGATGATCGCTGAGATCTGCTTCGGGTTTGCTTCGATTCCTCGCCGCGTGACTATGTAGCCGAGGAACTCGCCGGCTGTTACGGCGAATGTGCATTTGGCTGGGTTCAGCTTCATGCCGTATTTGTTAAGAACTTCGAAACATTGTCTGAGGTGTTCGACGTGGTCATCGGCTTTAGGGGAGTTGACGATCATGTCATCGATATAGGCTTCCATCGTTCGTCCGAGCTGGTCTGCGAACATTCTATTGATCAAGCGCTAGTAAGTCGCTCCTGCGTTTTTGAGTCCAAAGGGCATCACCTTGTAATAGTATGTTCTTCGGTCGGTGATGAACGACATTTTCTCTCTGTCGTTTTGGTGCATGAGTATTTGATTGTATCCAGAGAATGCGTCCATGAACGAGAGGAGTCCGTTGCCCGCCGTGGCTTCGACGGGTCGGTCGATATGCGGGAGTGGAAAGCTATCTTTCGGGCAAGCCTTGTTGAGGTCGGTGAAGTCGATGCAAGTTCGCTACTTTCCGTTTTTCTATTTGACGACAACCAGGTTGGCTAGCCAATCGGGATAACGGACTTCGACTATCGAACCGGCTTTTAGCAGCTTGTCAACTTCTTCGTTGACGGCCATGGATTGCTCTGGCCCGAGCTTCTGACGTTTCTGTTTTACCGGTTTGTAAGTCGGGTAGACGTTAAGCTCGTGGCACGTGATTGTTGGACTTAATCCTGGCATATCGTTGATCGACCAAGCGAAGGTCGAGGCGTTTTCTGTGAGGAAATTGACGAGCGCAATTCGCACTTGGGCTCTGGGTCAGCGGCGTCGATGTTGATTTGCTCGGTAGCGCTAGGCTTGGTCGCTGCTGCCGCGTCCTTGAGCGTGAGATTTTCGATCTCTAGCGCGAGTTTCTGTAATTGCTATTGCGAGGGTTTGGTTTCGATTGACTGAGCGCAGGGGGCTGTTGATGGTAATGTTGCGGGTGAAGAGGTGGCTGCCTGGGAGATCTTCTCCGTTTCGACGGATGGAAGGCTGAGGACTGACGTTGTGTCGGTAAGCTTGAGGTTTCGCATTTTCTTTTCTATGAGGAAGCAGGTCCAGGCGAGCTGCTGGTTTCCTCTTATCGTGCAGATTCCTCTTGGTGTGGGGAACTTGACGCACTGATGGTAGGACGATGGGACGGCCTTCATGAGGTGTATCCAAGGTGTACCGAGAATGATGCTGTACACAGTCGGGCGGTCGATGACCACGAATTTGACCCAGTTGACTGTTCCTCCGACGAAAATGGGGAGTTTGATGGTACCTATCATCATGATAGTATCGCCGTCGAAGCCGGTCAAGGGTCGACTCGATGGCTTGATGCTGCGATCGGGTATTTCTATCTTTCGGAGTACTTCCTTAAATATGAGGTCTACCGAGCTGCCGGTGTCGATCATCACTCGTGTGACTTCACTTTCTCCTACGAGTAGTTCAACGACTAGGGGGTTATTATGGGGCATATCGACGCACACCGTGTCGGCGTCCGTGAAGATGATTGGCTCCGTTACGGCCGTGATAGCGTTCGGCCAAGTGATTGCCTTCTCGGCGCGGCGGTGGTAGGTATGATTGATCGTACGGAGTCGTGGCAGTTTGTTAGACCATCCATAATCATGTTGATTCGCCGATGCGGGACTGGGATAGGTTCATTGTCGTCGCGTATCTGCTTTGGTGGCTCGAAATCGGCTACAGCGATATCGTCTTCCTGGGCTTGCGCTGGTTCAATGCCAGGTCGTCGGTCGTTGTCACGGGCCTGCTGGTGGGCCTGGTTGTCCCTGCAGTCGTTCCTTCCTTGCCCTCGATTCATGGGTCTGCCGGGTTCGATGCATATGTCCCCATTCTTGTATCTCGCTAGGAGTTGGCTTAGTAGGTACCGTCACTCGTGGGTCGAGTGACCAGGTTTCTTGTGGAAGTCACAGAACGGTTGCTAGCCTTGGGGCGGCGTGCCCTTAGCGTCGGTGTTTCGGATGTACTTGTTCCAAGGTTGTGGCGGCCTGTTATCCTGCGATCCTACGAAGAAGGTCGCCGCTTTCTGATATGCTCAAATCTAATACCCTAAAGTATCTAAGCAGTCGCTATAGTATTTTTTGGGTCAATCCACAAGGACTCAAGATAACACTCAATAGATTTAGAAATATGAATTAAGCTAAGCAAAATAGATGAAACTAAGACCAGCAAAACAATTAAAACAGGTAGTAATTCAGTGGGGGAAAACGCTAGGCTTAGGGAAACTTGCAGGCAAATCAGAGTTATCAAATCAAATCAATTGTCAGAAATATATTAAGCTCCGCTTTCAAACTTGAAACACAGATGTAAAGTAAACCAACTTTCGTTGCGAAGACTATCTATGCTTAAACCTAGAATTCCAAATTTCTTTGTGATATCTATGAATTTAAACAAGCAATTAAAGTTCAAGTTCAATTGTTCACAAAATCCCTAAACCAAATTTCTTTGCGAATAGGGCTTTTGCTCACCAAACACTAGATCAGGCAATCAATCACACTTTCGTGCCAATCAAACAACCTAAAATCAAATTCTAGTTCGCGAGGCTAGAATCAGCATTAATCTCAAGTCTAGGTGAAAAGCTCTATAGATTATTCCCTAACAATTAATTCAGATCTAATAATTCATCAAATACCTTTAAGCAACCCTAATTCTAACAGGGAATCTACTCAGACATGGTGAATGCAATAAACATCATGAATAGAATAGATATCATAAAATAATGAAATAGAGTAAGAATACAAAGAGGTTCAAGATTTCTTCTCCAAAAACTCAATTGCAGAAAACTCTATCTCCAGAAATCACAAGGTCTCTTTCTGGAGGCTGCAAAACCTAATTAAATAGCTAATCAAAACGTTTTGGAGTTATCTTGAAAAATAAGGAAAATTTCTGGATAATCTTCGGGTTTGTTTCGCGTTCTGGTCACTGGCATCGATCGATACTGTAAGTGGTATCGATCGATGCTAGGTTCTTTGGTCGTGTTTCTCCCAAATGAATGGTGTCGATCGATGCTGAGCTTGTTCACGAACAACTTCAACTCCAGATTGCTTCAAAAGCTTCCAAATCCTCCAATTAGCTCCATATGCGCCTATAACTAGAAAAGAACCTGAAAGACTCTAAAACTAAAGAAAAGACACAACAAAAAGGACTTATATCATGGTTAAAAGTGAGTAAAAACCATGATATATCAGTGAGCAATGTCACGCTCTTTATCAGATAGTGTAACTTCTTGAGCCTTATGAATTGGACGACCTTCAAGTATATGCTCATCTAAATCCACATCTTCATTACGTTTTTCAGACTCTAAAACTGGTACAGATGTCTGCATAAACTCCAAACAAAAAGCAATACTTTTAGCTGGTAAGTACCCCTCTGCCATACATGCTTCTGGCCTTGCATAATTCTTAACATACGACTTTAGTGTTTTCATGTACCTAAGTGTCAGTCAGACAACAAAATCGTCATATATTTTGTTACATCAAATAAAATATCAAACAAAAAAACAGATAAAAAATACGTACCTTTCAAATGGATACATCCATCTAAAGTGTACTGGCCCACCCAGACGACACTCTTTTGATAGATGTATAGTGAGATGGAACATTATATCAAACAGAGATGGAGGAAAAAACCTCTCCATTTGGCACATCGTCTCAACAAGATCAGACTCCAGTGTTATAAGCTTCTCGGGGTCAATTACACGCTGACATAATCTACTGAAGAAGTTACATAACCTACTAACTGCAGTCCTTGGTCCTTTTGGCAGCAACCCTCTCAATGCAACAGGTAACAAGTTTTGGAGCAGAACATGATGATCATGAGACTTCAAACCACCAATCAGAGGAGGATCAAGAGAGACACAATTGGCGATATTCGCACAATACCCATCTGGTCCTCTGAATTCAGATAGCCTCTTGCAAAATCTCTTCTTCTCTTCCTTGGTCAGCCAATAAGCAGCTGGAGGTAAGTACGTTTTTTTCCCACNATCTGTCGTAGGCAAGCACCAGCGACGAGTGGCCTTTAACCAACGCATATGCTGCATGTGTTGCTCATCCATGAGCGAGCGAGTAGTGACTATCGAGCATGCTGCAGTGGAGATGCCAAAGTGCTCGAAGATAGGGGTAAGTAGGCTGCCGACTGACTCAGTCTTCCGTGTTGTGGCGTAGTTGCGACCAGAGAAGGGCTTGGTCTTCAGAGAGACCAGATGGTGCGCAAAGATAGCGCCAATGTTGACCGCGAGGTTCAACTCGAGCCACTCAAACCATCCACTCAGCAGCAGCTACAGGAGTGGATGGAAGTTGGCGTGGTGCGCAGACACGAGCGGAAGGGGCTACAGAAAGCAGACTCGGGTCTGGATTGAAGTGCAGCCGAGAAGGGTGAGTGCCAATGGAGGTGAGAGCGCGGTTGGGGAGCTGCACAAAGAGCTCTCCATCTGTCGTAGGCAAGCACCAGCGACGAGTGGCCTTTAACCAACGCATATGCTGCATGTGTTGCTCATCCATGAGCGAGCGAGTAGTGACTATCGAGCATGCTGCAGTGGAGATGCCAAAGTGCTCGAAGATAGGGGTAAGTAGGCTGCCGACTGACTCAGTCTTCCGTGTTGTGGCGTAGTTGCGACCAGAGAAGGGCTTGGTCTTCAGAGAGACCAGATGGTGCGCAAAGATAGCGCCAATGTTGACCGCGAGGTTCAACTCGAGCCACTCAAACCATCCACTCAGCAGCAGCTACAGGAGTGGATGGAAGTTGGCGTGGTGCGCAGACACGAGCGGAAGGGGCTACAGAAAGCAGACTCGGGTCTGGATTGAAGTGCAGCCGAGAAGGGTGAGTGCCAATGGAGGTGAGAGCGCGGTTGGGGAGCTGCACAAAGAGCTCTCCATCTGTCGTAGGCAAGCACCAGCGACGAGTGGCCTTTAACCAACGCATATGCTGCATGTGTTGCTCATCCATGAGCGAGCGAGTAGTGACTATCGAGCATGCTGCAGTGGAGATGCCAAAGTGCTCGAAGATAGGGGTAAGTAGGCTGCCGACTGACTCAGTCTTCCGTGTTGTGGCGTAGTTGCGACCAGAGAAGGGCTTGGTCTTCAGAGAGACCAGATGGTGCGCAAAGATAGCGCCAATGTTGACCGCGAGGTTCAACTCGAGCCACTCAAACCATCCACTCAGCAGCAGCTACAGGAGTGGATGGAAGTTGGCGTGGTGCGCAGACACGAGCGGAAGGGGCTACAGAAAGCAGACTCGGGTCTGGATTGAAGTGCAGCCGAGAAGGGTGAGTGCCAATGGAGGTGAGAGCGCGGTTGGGGAGCTGCACAAAGAGCTCTCCATCTGTCGTAGGCAAGCACCAGCGACGAGTGGCCTTTAACCAACGCATATGCTGCATGTGTTGCTCATCCATGAGCGAGCGAGTAGTGACTATCGAGCATGCTGCAGTGGAGATGCCAAAGTGCTCGAAGATAGGGGTAAGTAGGCTGCCGACTGACTCAGTCTTCCGTGTTGTGGCGTAGTTGCGACCAGAGAAGGGCTTGGTCTTCAGAGAGACCAGATGGTGCGCAAAGATAGCGCCAATGTTGACCGCGAGGTTCAACTCGAGCCACTCAAACCATCCACTCAGCAGCAGCTACAGGAGTGGATGGAAGTTGGCGTGGTGCGCAGACACGAGCGGAAGGGGCTACAGAAAGCAGACTCGGGTCTGGATTGAAGTGCAGCCGAGAAGGGTGAGTGCCAATGGAGGTGAGAGCGCGGTTGGGGAGCTGCACAAAGAGCTCTCCATCTGTCGTAGGCAAGCACCAGCGACGAGTGGCCTTTAACCAACGCATATGCTGCATGTGTTGCTCATCCATGAGCGAGCGAGTAGTGACTATCGAGCATGCTGCAGTGGAGATGCCAAAGTGCTCGAAGATAGGGGTAAGTAGGCTGCCGACTGACTCAGTCTTCCGTGTTGTGGCGTAGTTGCGACCAGAGAGACCAGATGGTGCGCAAAGATAGCGCCAATGTTGACCGCGAGGTTCAACTCGAGCCACTCAAACCTATCCTCAGGGATTATGTCACCAACTGCCTTGTACAGCAACATCAGCTCTGAGATCCTCAACTTGTTCGGCTCCATCTTGCAGAGGAGAGTGGTGCTCAGAATCCGGGCAATGCAACGCAGAGTCGGGTGGCGGATATCAATCTGGGTAGAGGTCTTGGAGCTGTAGGCGCTAAGACCAATGTGTCGCCAAAAGTTCTGCAGATCCTGAAACTGGGAAGGGAGAGCTATCTGCTGAGGATAAGGGTAGAACCCGTAGATAGCGCAGAGATCAGGAATGGGTAACCTGTAGCGAATCCCTCTGATCAGGAAAGTCAGGGTCCCCTCAGAAGCGGTGCGGTGGACCTCATCTCTATAGTACACTCGAGCTGTGGCAAGGAACTGACGAACGAGGTCTGGGTACAGATCATACTGCCGTGAGTAGAGAGTGCCCAAACAAATCTTCTCGAGCATGGTAGAAAGATCAACGTCGATGCCAAGACGACGCATGGTGAGAGGATCGATGAAGCGCGTAGGCAGGATGACAACTCGCAGCCACTCGTTGTGGAACAAAGTGTCGTAGTCGTCTCACTCCTCAGCTATTGGCCTATAGATGCAGGCCTCACTATCTGTCTCCTGCTTAGGCAAACCTGCCCAATCGCGTCGCAGAATGATCCTCTTCCCCTCCAACTTAGGCCAGGGAGGCCTAGCAATAGGGGCTGGGGCAGATGGAGAAGGAGAACATCGTGGCGCAGCCCGCAAGTCACTGATGTGTGCCTCAATGAAGCTCTGACGACTTGTGTCCTCTGTGAAACCTCCCTTCAGGACCCCGTAGCGATCGCCGGTAAGAATGGCAGTGATGACTCCGGCGTGCCACTATGAGTCATAGAATGCCTCCACCTCATCTTGGAGATCAAAGTTGCGGCGTGGAGGGTTGGAACCGGAAGCATCATCCTGTCGTGTCCTCTTGCGGGGAGCCATCTGAGAAAATTCAAAACGAAAACAGAAGTTAGAATAGCTCCGACGTCCAGTGAGTGCAGGCATCGATCGATACCAAGGGGTATCAATCGATACTCAAAAATGAGGCACAAAGTCCCGACAGAGTGCATCGCAAAATCCATTCTGTTAGAGGTCGGGTATTGATCGATACCAAGGGGTATCGATCGATGCTCGGGACAGAATCGCAAAAACTCATCACAGATGGTATCCAATTTCCATTCTATCACCCTAAATATGAATCCCTAAATCTACTCCATCCCTATCATATCCATTCTCATCCTAATATGGCACTTTCATTCACCTATAGCTAATGATGACAAGAAACAGAACCAAAGCTTCTCAGCAAAGGAAACTCTAAATCGAATCTGCCAACACATCTAAAAGGGTGAAATAAAGTACATTACCTTAGAGATCGAAAGAGTGAATGAAAGAATGACAATGCACTCAAAATTCTGAGTGGGATAGGATTTGAAATCAAAGAAAACGATGAAGAACCGAAAAAGATGTGAGAGGGTGAGAGAAACAAAGGGCGGCGTCGAGCGATAAGAGAGATTGAGATATTTAGAAAAAGACCCAAGGGTTTTATAAAAAAACTTACTTGGGTGCTGGGTATCGATCGATACCGTAAGTGGCATCGATCGATGCCCAGCGTTTAGCACAACTCCCTTTAGGCCAACTCGTCGTCTGGACCTGGTTCCACGTGAAAACACAACACAAAAACAAAACTAACAAATCAAAATAAAGACTATGTACAGACTCACCAGTGGGTTGCCTCCCACCAAGCGCTTGTTTAATGTCATTAGCTTGACATGGAGGTCAGTCAGGCAGTGGGTGGTTCAGCCAGATGCACAATGTTCCCATCTGGAATGGTGGCTTTCGCCCAATAGTGTTTCACCCTCTGTCCATTGACAGTGAACTCCTTCCGTTCAGCACTCAGCAACACTACAGCACCATGAGGGCGGACTTCTTTGATCGTGAAGGGACCTGACCAACGAGAACGCAATTTCCCAGGAAACAATTGCAAACGAGAGTTGTACCGAAGTACCTGGTCATTTGGTTCAAAGTGTCGGGAAAGGATCTTCTTGTCATGATAATCTTTGGTCCTTTCCTTGTACAGCTTGGAATTCTCATAGGCAGAGTGTCTGATCTCATCCAACTCATTCAACTGAATCAGTCGCCTTTGTGCAGCAGTCTTAATGTCAAAATTCAGCAGTTTTGTAGCCCAGGCTGCTTTGTGCTCTATCTCAACAGGAAGATGGCATGCTTTTCCATACAGCAAATGGAATGGTGTTGTACCGAGTGGCGTCTTGAACGCTGTTCTGTAGGCCCAAAGAGCATCGTCTAGATTCAGCGCCCAATCCTTCCGTGTAGCACCAACTGTCTTCTCCAGGATCTCTTTGATCTGTCTGTTGGAGACCTCTACCTGTCCACTGGTCTGAGGATGATAAGGCGTGGCAATGCGGTGGTGTACACCATACTTCCTCAGCAGCTTCTCGAAGATCTTGTTGATGAAGTGAGTACCTCCATCACTGATGACAACTCTGGGTACTCCAAATCGTGGGAAGATGATAGTCTTGAACAGCTTCAGAACCACGGCAGAATCGTTGGTAGGACTAGCAATTGCCTCTACCCACTTAGAGACATAGTTGACGACGACTAAGATGTAGATGTTCTATCTCGATGGAGGAAATGGTCCCATGAAGTCAATACCCCAGCAATCAAAGACCTCAACCTCCAGGATGAAATTCGGTGGCATTTCATGGCGCTTGCTGATCTTATCTCATCTCTGACACACATCACAATGAGAAATGAAAGTGTGAGCATCCTTAAACATCGTAGGCCACCAGAAACCGGCTTGAAGAACCTTAGAGACCGTCTTGAATGTAGCAAGTGCTCAGCATATTCAGAACCATGGCAGTGAAACAAGATTTCCAGCACCTCAGACTCAGCTATACACCTTCTGTAAATCCCATCAGAACAGTGTTGTACAAATATGGCTCATCCCAGAAGTAGCGTCTAACATCTCTCATGAACTTCTTCTTCACATACTTCTTTAGGTGCTTTGGTTATAGATCAGCGGCAAGGTAATTGGCGATGTCGGCATACCAAGGTGCAGTAGGAGAAGTGATCGCCAAAGATTCCTCAAATTCAGAGTGATCTGTAGAGGAATCTGCGATGGAAGGTCTCTGGTTTTCGATCGATACAGTGAGGGTATCGATCGATGCTGGAATTGTGGACTGCAGGCAACAACGCTTGAGGCATCGATCGATACTACAAGGGTGTCGATCGATGCTGGAATTCTTCATCGACAGAATCGAAGCAGAACCAGTCTCAATGAAGTATATCTCTCCTCGGGCAAAGAATCATCAATGGAACCTCTTCACTGATCCTCATACGCAAAAGATGATCTGCAACGCCATTCTTTACTCCTTTCTTGTCCTTGATTTCTATGTCAACCTTGGAGCAGCAAAACCATCACATAATCGAGGCTTCATATCCTTATTCTGTAGCAGATATCGAAGAGCCAGCATGGTCAGTGTGCACAATCACCTTACTTCCTATCACATAGGAACGAAATTTCTCAAAAGAGAACACGACAGCAAGCAATTCCTTCCTCAGTGGTGCTGTAGTTCCTTTGGGCGTCATCCAGCGTCTGCTGGCATAATAGATCACATGCAGCTTTTGTCCTTCCTTTGTCCACAAAACAGATCCAACTGCATAGTCACTCGCATCACACATGACCTCAAAAGGAAGGCTCCAATCTGGCGGTTGCATAATGGGGCGACCAATGCCTTCTTGATCATCTCAAATGCAACAAGACATTCTGGTGTAAATAACACGCGACATCCTTGCACAGCAGAGCAGTAAGCGGGCGGGCTATGTAAATCCTGAATGAACCGGCGATAGAACCCGACATGGCCAGGAAACTTCGAATATCCTTCACTGATGTAGGCGGCAGGAGGCTTGTCATGACCTGAATCTTTGCCTTATCAACCTCAATCCCAGCTTTAGAGACCTTATGACCCAGAACGATGCCGTCTTGGACCATAAAGTGGCACTTCTCCCAGTTCAGAACTAGGTGCTTCTCCTCACAACGCTGAAGTACCTTGCACAAATTATCCAGACATCCTTAAACAAAGAGCCATAGACGAAGAAGTCATCCATAAATACCTCCATGAATTCCTCGATCATATCTGAGAAGATGGACATCATGCATCTCTGGAATGTAGCGTGAGGCATTGCACAACCCAAATGGCATTCTCCTCTAGGCAATGTGCCGTAGGGACAAGTGAAAGTCGTCTTCTCCTGATCATCCGGATGTATCGGGATCTGGAAGAAGCCTGAGTAGCCATCCAAGAAGCAATAGTAAAGGATGACTAGCCAGTCTTTCCAGCATCTGATCAATGAAGGGCAATGGGAAGTGATCTTTCCTTGTCGCAGCATTCAGCTTTCTGTAATCGATGCACATGCGATGCCAAGTGATCGTTCTCGTCGGAACCAGCTCATCGTTCTCATTCTTAACCACTGTTAAGTCGCCTCTGATGCTCTATTGAAGCCTTCGACTCGTCCTCCAGATGAATCCGATGCATGCAGAGATCTGGTGAGATACCTGAAATATCATCAAGAGAATAGCCGAGAGCTTTGCGATACTTGCGCAGCTTGCTCAGCAGTAAGGCGACCTCTGCGTTGTTCAAAGAAGAATTGACAATCACAGGATAGGTAGAGTTAGGGCCAAGGAAAACGTACCTCAGGCTAGCTGGGAGTGGCTTTAGATCAAGCTTAGGAGCTTTTCGCTTCACTCCAATCAGGTGAAAAATCAGGCCTGGTGCGAGAGACTTGCAGCTCTTCTAGACGAAGGGGTTGGTATCGATCGATACCTCCTGTGGTATCGATCGATGCCTCGGCTTGGCTGTCAAGGATCGTCGCATAGGCAGCAGCAACCTCTGTGGAACTGTCTCTGTCTCAGCCGAGCAAACCAAAGCTCTCTCCAAGGGGTTCTCAGGATGCAATCTCAGGAAGTACTTCATCTGACAGGTACTGAAAGTGTCAATGAAGAAAGTCTGACCATCGATGGTTGGTTTCTTCATCATCTTTTCCATATTGAATGTCATGACCAGATCACCAATGTTGAGAGATATCCGCCCATTCTTGCAATCGATTAGGGCTCCAGCTGTAGCTAAGAACGGTCTGCCCAATATCAAGGATCTCTCGGTTCAACATCATACTCAAGGACGATGAAATCGGTTGGAACTAAGCAGTTCCCATGGTGAGTCGGAACATCCTCAAGTAAACCTTCAGGGAATCAGATTATCGATCAGCAAGGATCAAGGAGATCCTTGTCGGTGTGAAGTCTGTCATCCCATTCTCTAAGCCACTGAATAAGCATAAGGTTCACACTCGAACCAAGATTGCAAAGAGAACGTTCAACCTCTCCGTGAAGATTGTGCAGTCCAAGACAAACTACCAGGGTTGTCTGGTAATTTCTGTGGAATCTTGTTGAGAAGAATCGCATTGCACTCATGGTGATTCTCAGTACTCCCTCCTCAAGGTTCACATTACTCGAAACCATCCTCTTGATATACCTTCTGAAAGCTGGTGCAGTCCTGAGAGCATCGACGAACGGGAGTTCTACACACTATCTTCTCTAACATTGCTCTGCATCTAGCCTCTTCTGTTTCCTTCTTTGACTTGGCAAGGGGTCGAGGGAAAGGAACCTTCAGTACATAAACTCTGCCGACATGACCTGTTGTCTGCTTCTGGTCGACCTTAGGAGGAGTATCGATCGATGCCTTTGGTTTTTATACCGATTCTGTAGAAGTCTGAGTCGGTGACGATCGTGAAGGGGGGTATCGATCGATACTGGATGAGTATCCGATCGATACTAGCGAATTTTCAACAAACTGATCGTCGTCATCAGTCGCGTCTCAGCAAGATCGACGAGTTGCTGAGGCGAGTAATCCTTCTTCTGCCTTGGAGCAACCTCTCTTCCACTTCTCAATGTGATAGCATGAACATGTTCCCCTCGGATTCACCGTCTTTCCTGGTAAAACCATCCTATCTTCTTCACAGTTTTGCCGTCTGAGCAATCTAGGTTTCCAACTTCTTATGATGGATGTTCAATGCCTCAATTTTCCCATTCAGATCAGTGTATAAGGCGTCCATCTTCCCGTTGAAAGTCAACGGTCATCTTCTGCTGCCTCAAGAATCTGTTCAAGCATAGTCTCGACTTTGCTTTCCTGAGTCTTGGAGGTGGTGTCTGATAGGACGAATTCCCATAAATTCGAGTGTACCCACTGTTCTGAAATGGCTTCTGAGCTCCGAAATTTGCAGTCTTGAACTCAGGTTTGAATCCACCTCTCTGAGGGTTGTTAGAGAAGTCGCGGTTGTAGAGAATTCTGATACCCATTTCAGACCGGTATGGTGGTTAACATCCTCTGCTTCACCTTCTTCGATGTTCTCGACTTCCTCAGCAAAATGCACTGCCTTCTGCTGCTTACCCAATAACAGACTGTGAACTGAATCTAGCTTCCATGTATCTCAGCTATTTGTAAACCATCAGCACTACCATTCTGCTTCTTCCTCTCAAAATCAGCATTCTTAGTGCTGTTGCTAGAAGCCAGATTCTCAATCAACACATAAGCGTCCTTGGGATACCTGGTGTTGAAGTTACCATTGCTTGCAGCGTCCAAAACCATCTGATACCTCCAATCGATCCCTCTGAAGAAAATACCCAACAACTGAACCTGCGAGAAACCGTGGTGAGGGCAGTCCCTCTGATAAGATCGAAATCGAACCCAGGCGGCCTTGAATGCCTCAGTCGATCCCTGAGAAAACTGGGAGATCTTGTTCCTGAGCTCCTCTGATCCCGCATCATCATAGAAGTTATTCAGAAAAGCAGTCTTGGTTTCCTCCCAAGTGGTCAACGAACCTGGAGGCAACTGCTTTAGCCAATAAGCTGCATCTCCACTAAGAGAGTAGGGGAAGAGCTTACAGAAGAGGAAATCATTGGATACTCCGTTGTATTTGATACTAGTGACCAAATCCTCAAACCTCTCGATATGATCCATGGGATGCTCATGAGAAAGACCATGAAACGAATGCTGGCCTACCAGAGTGTAGTAGGCAGGCTTCAGCTCAAAGTCGTTTCTCTGAAAAGTCGGAATACGAATAGCAGATTGGTTTGCATAGAACTGATCTGGTCTGTTGTACTCTCCAAGCGTTCTGGCACGATTACCCTGAGCATTCCCAACATTCCCAACATTCCCACGCACAGTTGGTGGGATAACCACATTAGCAACCGGTGCAGGGGCAATAATGTTACCTTCTGCATCAATTCTCTGTCCCTGCGCGTCACACAGGTGACCCTCCTGATCTCTCAAAACCCCAGCCTCATCACGAGCAAGCACAATCGGATGATTCATCTCAGCTTGTTCCTTTTGCTTCTTGATTGTACGCTCTAATTCAGCTAGTTCTTCGTTAGATAGGTTGATCAACTGCTTGTTTTTGCTTCCTCTGGTCTCTCGATGCTGCATACACCTGAAACACAAAGGCAAAATGCGTAAGTGACGAAAGTAACAACGAGTATCGATCGATACTGAGAGGGTATCGATCGATGCTCAACACTTAGTCGAAATTCTTAAAACGTAATCTAATGGTGAAATTAGAGTCCCCGGCAACGGCGCCAAAATTTGATATGCTCAAATCTAATACCCTAAAGTATCTAAGCAGTCGCTATAGTATTCTAGGGGTCATTCCACAAGGACTCGAGATAACACTCGATAGATTCAGAAATATGAATTAAGCTAAGCAAGATAGATGAAATTAAGAATTACAAAACAATTAAAACAGGTAGTTATTCAGTGGAGGAAAACACTAGGCTTAGGGAAACTTGCAGGCAAATCATAATTATCAAATCAAATCAATTGTCAGGAATATATTAAGCTCCGCTTTCAAACTTGAAACACAGATGTAAAGTAAACCAACTTTCGTTGCGAAAACTATCTATGCCTAAACCTAAAATTCCAAATTTTTTTGCAAATTCTATGAATTTAAACAACATTAAAGTTCAAATTCAATTGTTCACAAAATACCTAAACCAAATTTCTTTGCGAATAGGGCTTTTGCTCACCAAACACTAGATCATGCAATCAATCACACTTTCGTGCCAATCAAACAACCTAAAATCAGATTCTAGTTCGCGAGCTAGAATCAGCATTAATCTCAAGTCTAGGTGAAAAGCTCTATAGACTATTCCGTAACAATTAATCCAGATCTAATAATTCATCAAATACCTTTAAGCAACCCTAAACCTAACAGGGAATCTACTCAGACATGGTGAATGCAATAAACATCATGAATAGAATAGATATCATAAAATAATGAAATAGAGTAAGAATACAAAGAGGTTCTAAAATTCTTCTCCAAAAACTCAATTGCAGAAAACTCTATCTCCAGAAATCACAAGGTATCTTTCTGGATGCTGAAAAACCTAATTAAATAGCTAATCAAAACGTTTTGGAGTTATCTCGAAAAATAAGGAAAACTTCTGGATAATCTTCGGGTTTGTTGGCGTTCTGGTCACTGGCATCGACCGATGTTGTAAGTGGTATCGATCGATGCCAGGTTCTTTGGTCGTGGTTCTTCCAAACGAATGGTGTCGATCGATGCTCCTCAGTGTCGATCGATGCTGAGCTTGTTCCCGAACGGCTTCAACTCCAGATTGCTTCAAAAGCTTCCCAAATCCTCCAATTGGCTCCATACGCGCCTATAACTTGAAAAGAACCTGAAAGACTCTAAAACTAAAGAAAAGACTCAACAAAAAGGACTTGTATCATGGTTAAAAATGGGTAAAAACCATGATATATCACTTTCCTATTTCGCTCCTCCTTAGCATAGTCCGCGTCATAATGTTGTCGCGGTTCGAAGTACTCCTCTTTTGCCTTTGCGGGGGTTGGCTTTGAGGCGTGCTTTTTAGCCATCATGGGTTTTTCTTCTTCAACAAGTATGTGACGCGAGGCGCGGTGCAGGGCATCGACTAGTGAAGCGGGCTGATTAAGGGACAAGTCTTCGCGAAACTTTGACTCGTACCACGTAGCATTTTTGAGTGTGGCGATTGCCGCATCGTCGGGTACGTCAATTTGGGAGACCACTTCCTTGAATCGGTCGATGAACTCACGAAGGGATTCCTTCGGACCTTGGGTGATCGTCCAGAGGTCGGCGTTAGTCGCGCCTTTTTTGATAAACATCGAATACTGCTTCAAAAAGGCTGCTTTAAGCTGGTAGAAGGAGTTGATCGTGTTGGCTTCCAGCCGCGTGAACCAGCTGAGTGCTGCGCCGCTTAGCTGCTCGACGAAGAGTTGGCAACAACCTGCGTCCTGCTCGTCTTCAGCAAATCGCGCCCGTGCGATCGCCACTGCGAATTTGGTAAGGAATTGTTGGGGATCGCTCCTTCCGTCGTAGGAGGGGAGCTTAATTTTTCCCTCATGTCGCAATGGCGTGCTCGTTATGCGGGTGGTAAAGGGCGAGCGTTAGGTGTCTTCCAATACTTTTTCGAGTTCGGGGGCTGAGCTGGTCGCATGATGGACTTTGGAGGACATCGCGCGGAGAAGTTCTTTCATATCGTCGATTTCTTTATCCCTGGTGGCGGCATAGTCCTTGAGGTACTGCTCAGCGATGGCGCGAGGCCTGGCGAGATTGGCTTGATCGGTAGTGTAGGCAGCGGCGCTAGGCGCTGGTCTGCGGGGACCGCTGGGACTGTCGTTACAAGATGCGTCGAGTCGCGAGGGGGTGACGTTCGCTCGCGTTGTTGGTCGGGTTGTGGGCACGCCCGCTGCGCAGAGGCGGTTAATTTCCTCCTAGGATGCCGCTTGGGCGTCCGTTAGGGTTTTAAGCTGGTTGGCGATTCGTGCTTCCTAGGCGCTCATGCGATCCAGGATGTTTTGGAAAAGATCGCCTATGTTTTCGTTGGCTGTGGCCCCTGGCGTGCCTTGGGCGGCTGCTGCTGGTAAGTTGTGCGACCTGGTCGGTCGAGTTTCAGGTTGAAGAGGTGCGTCGGGTTGAAACCTCTCACTCCCAGTGCGTGTAGTGATGGGTCGTTCATGCTGCGAGCTGGTTCCCTTGCCCGGTGGGATAGGACGAGCGTCCTTTGGTTGGGTCGTGGCTCCGTGAGCCCACTGCGGTAACGTCCCCGGTATCGTGGCTTCGCTGGAGGGGCTCGAGCGGTTGACTATGGCTTTTCCCAATCGCTTCCCCATTTGTCCTTGGGTAGTTGCTCGCACCGGTGGATGTACGCCTCTGTCTCTTTACTATGAATGATGTAGAGTGCCCCCTTCCTGGCGCGCCAATTGTTGATGGTCAGACCCAATCAAACAAATAATAATAGTATTAGGCGTAGGCAGTGCGAGGTAATTGGTCGTCAGGGCGAGTTGTATTAATAAATCGATTTTAGTACAGAGTTGGTCGAGCGTGCTGCTCTTTTATAAACAGGATCGACTAAGAACTAAGCTCGAGATGAGGCGAACGGAGTTCGGCTTACAGCTAACTCGTTCGCTCTAAGTGTTTAGGTCGAGGGGCTCTTATCCCAAAAACCTCTGATCCCCTTAATACTGTTCACTAACTCTTCTTTTATAGGGATTAGAAGGGGTACTTTCTTACTTTGGGTCGACGCAAGGGGTAAACGTCGGATCTACGCCTTGCTCTCTATCGGTTGGTTGTATGGTTACTGGGCCGACTTTGGTGAATGGGCTTTTGGAGGGGAAGGGCGAAGCCCATACCCAACAAGTGTGAAGGTGTGAGATTATTTATGGAAGAAGATGGGGAAGAACTGGTGGCTTTGTTCGTTGAAGAACACGATCCAGAAAAATTTGAAGATGTAATTATATATGATAAGTGGAAAATGGCAATGGAAGCATAGTTTGGTTCGATAGAGGAGAGAAACACGTGGGAACTGGTTGAATTACCTAATAAAGCAAAGGTGATAGGAGTCAAATAGGTTTACAAAACAAAGGTCAATAAAAAGGAGAAGTTGGCAAGGTTAGTGGTGAAGGGGTTTCATCAGACACATGGAGTAGATTTTCATGAAGTGTTTACCCAATAGCAAGGTGGGACACAATCAGATTGATGATTGCATTAGCAACACAAAAAGGATGGAATGTTTTCCAGCTAGATGTGAATAGTGCATTTTTGCATGGAGAACTCAATGAAGATGTTTATGTGAAGCAGCCCAAAGGTTGTGAATTAAGAGGAGAAGATATTGAGAAGGGATAAAAGCTGAAAAAGGCCTTGTATGGCCTAAGACAAGACACAAAGAGCCTGGTACAGCAGGATTGAGAGTTATTTCATTAGAGAAGGCTTCAAGAAATGCTACTGCAAACTCACTCTCTTTGTCAAAACAGAACGAAAAGATGTTTTGATCATAAGAGAAGGCTTTAAGAAATGCTACTGCAAACTCACTTTCTTTGTCAAAACAGAACGAAAAGATATTTCTTAGGCGTAGAGATGACGCAAGATGAGCAAGGAATTTTCATTAGCCAAAGGAAGTATGCGGTGGACACCTTGAAGAAATTTCGGAATGGAATACTACAACTCAGTGAAAATTCCGACTGTTCCAAGCTATAAACTGATCAAAGAAGGATATGGACTAGCGGTGGATTCAACTGCATTCAAGCAACTTGTTAGGAGTTTAATGGTATCTAACTGATACCAGACCTGATTTAATTTATTCTTTCAATTTGGTAGCAGATACATGGAAAGTCCAAATGAACAACACTTGTTGGCTGCGAAAATAGATATTGAGATACATTCAAAGTACATCTAGTTTTGCTATTCAATATAAGCGTGGACATGGTGAAGAAGGAAGGTTGGTAAGGTATGTGGACAATGATTATGCAGGAGATGAAAATGATAGGAGAAGCACTTCTAGATACACATTCATGTTTAGAAAAGGAGTTGTGTCATGGGCTTCGAAAAAAACAGCATATCGTCACACTATCCCTCTACAGAGGCTGAGTTTGTAGCAGTAACAAATGAAGCTTGTCAAACTGTGTGGTTGAGGAATGTTCTAGCATTAATTGGTTTTGATCAATGATATGGAACAGTTCTATTTTGTGACAACAGCTCTACAATTAAGTTGTCCAAAAATCCAGTCCTCTATGGTAGAGGTAAACACATTCATGTGATGCATCATTTTCCTCATAAACTTGTGAATATGTAAGTTATTGGACTCAAGGATTGTCGTACTCAAGAGCAGTTGTCAGATATAATGACCAAACCGATGAAGCTTCAAGTATTTGAGAAGCTCAGAGACAAGATGCGAGTTGGGCTGAAGGAAGAGTAAACTGAAAGCAAGAAGACTCAACCGAGTCTTAAGCGTCTTTGTTTTGTTCTTGGTTAGCAAGTTTAGGAATAAGTCCTCCTAACTTGTAGGAGTCGTTTGATTAAATTGCAGCAATTCCGGGAAGTTTGTTTAAGGTTATTAGTTTTCAAGTATTTAATCCTCTTTCATGTAACCTTTGAGAATCAATCGAATTATTCAGTTTCATATTTTTCTCTGTTGAACAAGATTTTCCCTCTTAAATCACAACACTTAAAGATCGACCCTCATAGATACAACACTTAAGATCGACCCTCACAGATACATAAAGCATTCAATTATATACAGATAGATAATGGATTATAACGTAACAACATCCTAAAAATGATAACATTACAACAGATCATTTCTAATTTTCCATGGCAGCAAGAAATCGAGAGAATCCACCATCAATTATCAATTTATCATTTCAATGACAGCAACAGAAACATATTCGTAATAATGCCAAAGAGTCCACATTGACCATCGAACATCAATTCCATGATACTCCATAAAACTCAGGAAAACAGAAACATAAACTCAGGAATCACTAGTGCATATGTTGATCCTCAACTTTGAAAGATAGCTCCAGATCATCATTTAGATTATAGAGTTACTGATAGAAAATAAGAAGGGGAATAATATATCTAAATTCCACACAAAAAATGGTAAAAAAAACAATGTCATAAGATAGTGACGTCAATAGGAATTGATTTTTAATGAACGGAAACCATTTCGGATATTGTTACAAGGGCCAGGAATATACCATCTCGCTCCCACGATGAAGATCATGTAAGAAGACTTCTCGCCAGGTGCTCCCGAGCTGTTGCCAATGCTTGAGTTAATGTCTACAATTCAAAATGCACAAAATGGTCAGATGTATATTCGCTAATAAAAATTATCACTTTGCTTAAAGCTCGTGTAGTTAGGGCTTGATTGGTATAGCTCATAATAGAGCAGTAGCATTAAGCAGCACAAACATTATGTTGTTGAAGCGGTAAGCTATGTAAAATTATCTGATTAGTAGAGATGTTAGATATATAATGTAAATTACTAAAACAGAAACCACAAACATATTATTTACAAGAAAAACTAAATATTAAAAAATATAGATCGTTATAAAAATATCATACGAGAACTATAATATTTATAAATAAATAAAATAATTACAAATAAATATTTTAATGGTTTTACAAATATCATACAAACATAAAACTCTCATTTTTATAAAAGAGACAATTATTATTCAATATCAAAAAGTATCTCATAAAATAAAAATTTATAATAAGTTTTATTAATAAATATATCAAGGGTATTTTTGTCTTTATAAGGTTTAATGCTTAGGAAACGCTTCGTCACAAAGCATTCCTCCACCTAGCATTTTAGGTATCTAAACGCTTACTTTTATGTTTTTGTTATTATATATAATTGGATGCTAAAAAACATTATGTCTTTCCAAACGCTTAAACAATCAACCCATTAGTCATATTCCGTCTCACCTGTTCAGAGAGTGAACCACTTGCTTCTGCGCTCTGCATAGCTACTTTCCCCGCAATAACATTGGCATCTGTTTCAAGTACCATCCTGAACATGTTCCATAAGACAACGCAAACATTAGTAATACAGTGATATGGATTCAAACCAATCAACTTATTTATTCAATTCACCAAAAATTACACTTAAAAAGAGACTTCATTAACGAGAGAAGTCTCAAAACTCTCAACCAAAACTCTCAACAAATCCAAAACATCCCAACGAATTTTCTGAGCTATCCTTTAAGCCTTCAGTTCTCAATTAACCATCATAAGGTATGTTGCTGAGCTCGCAAATCTACATTTTCCCTGCACCCCCTAGGATAGTGACAATAGTCCTGCACTAGACTCAACAAGAACACATTACCACACAGCCTGAAGTTGTTCACCAATAATCAAACAATAAGTTCTCATAGTCCCTGAATACCAGATGAAGTCACTACGTCCGTAATGTAACTAAACTCCATCAGTATATTAGGGAGCTAATTGCTAAGATATCAATGGCAAGCTGAAGTCAGCAATATTTTATCTCTACCCGCCTTTAAGAGTTGCATATAAGTATAACTATTGCGCAAGGCTAAAATGTTAGATTTCCTAAATTAACATAGTCAAAATATTGTAGAATAGTATCTGAAAGCATCTGTAGCATACCCTTGATCAACCATCTCATCAAGGCACAAAAAGATGAGATCCAAGTTTTCAAGGGCTTCCATCTTTTCAACATTGTTCCTGTAAGGAGAAAAGATGCCCAACGTTAATTTCGTATATCGCTGATCAAGAAAAGGCATATAGTCATTTGTTAATGTGGGCTAATTACCTCAGAAGTAATGCAACAGCATCAAAAAAGCCTTGAAGAACAGATGATAAGATGAGCTCGTTTTCATTTTCACCTCCCGTAACAAAGAAATGCAGGTCCTGGGCAAACTTATAGACTACAATGTTATTTTCCAACAGTGTGATCTCCGCTGCAAAAAGTAACATTAAGAAACAAATTATACACATGTACAAGTGATTTTAAACAGAGATATGGAGATCTTGAGTCAGGAATCCCAGTCGACAGCCAACAAGCAAATAAAACATGAAGCTTTCACACTCATATATGATACAGCTTACAGAGAACTATATATATGAATAATGTGCATGTGTGGAAGTTTCAATTTGGTCTTACCTTCTGAACGAGCATTGGTCTTGGAGGTCTTCGAGAAGACATACTTTTCAAAAGCTAACTTGGCAGTATTAGTTGTCCAATCATCTGAGTAATACTTGACAGCCACACGCTTTCCTTCAGAGTCTAGAAGAAGAATATTCTTTACCAACGGACAAGAATCCTGTTCATTGTAGATCAGATAATCAGCATGTAAGTATTAAGATAGAAGCAGACGCGAGAACCCATAATCATATGGACAATTACACAGGGTCCAAATCCTAAGTTCCTTGGGTATTTGTAGCGGCCAATCAAATAAAAAAGCTATATCAGTTACTCATCATATATGGCTTGACCAAATAGGCTAATCAAACCTAAGGTGCTAATAAATATATATTTGCTAAGAGCACTTATGACAAAAGATGATACAAGCTTTAGTTAAGTTCAACTTGGTCATCAAAAGGACATATAAAACATGACACACCAGAAAAATGGTAGCTCCAGCATATCGAATCCAAATTATTTTGAATCAACAAACAAATGATGAAAGATTAACTGCACAAAAGCAGATCCATAAGTAAATGGAACTTTCTCATCAACAAAAAATAAGGTTTACAGAAATCTACCAGAACTTATATTTCTAAGACTGATAAAACCAAATGATGCTTCCAGACTGGATATACAAACAATCTTTGATGATGGGGGCACGAATCTCAGATTCATTACACGTTTCTTAAAATTCCCTAGCCACTCAACAAAAGAAACAAGAAAATTGCCTAAGTGTAGCAAAGCATAATTCAATTGGTTGCATTATGAATACCGGAGAGTATGATCCCAACAGAAACTAGCAAGGCAAACACATACAGACATACATACAACAGTATTCAATAGGCTAAGAGATGTACTTACATTAGTTCCTGCCATTGTTGTCGAACCAATACCTGAAACAGTAATAAATTAAGTGTTATAACCACTAAAAACACACACACCAAATCACTTTGGTCTCAGAAACAAGAACAGCACTGAACACACCAAGATCTTTATTTTTGTTAACAGATGCACTAAGATCTAAGAAAAGAATGATAGATCATCAAGGCCGGTCCTGAAATTACGATTTCGACACAACTGCCACCAAATCGAAACCATAACTAAGTTACACTTCCTTAAAACCAATCTCTAAGTCAATTTTGATTCCCAATCCAAAACTTTACGATCAGATCTCTTATAAGCTATGACAATAATAGATCATAACGGCAAAGTGCAAACAATTAAAACTCAAAATCTATCAGCTTAACACAAAATCTACCATCGTTGGACCAACACTGCTTCATAGCTTAATGATTCAAAGTCAACAAAAATCTCATCAAAGCTGTGAACGGCTACAAAGTTTTTATCCAGATCTCAAGAGAATTGCAATGGATACTTCATCGATCTGATGAAATCAGAACGTAAAGCGAGCGAATCTAGCCTTGGAATAAGAGGAACGAAGAATCAGGAACTTAAAGGAGAAGACGATCTCGAGAAATTTTACCTTTGAGATGGCTTTAGAGCTGAAGGAAGATGAGTGCTTGCAACGATGGAACTGTTGAAGAAAACGCGAGGAGTCTGATTTTATTTCAGAGTTTTGCACAACGAGTAGTCAAGATTCAAGAATATTGTAAATTAAACCCTAATATTTAAATTAGAACAAAAACTCAACATTTGAAAATCAGGAAGCTCGAGCATATTGGCTTACCAATATTATATTAATATTTTTAATATAATTTAATTACATAAATTAAATTTGAATTATACAATGAAATTAAACCAATTATATGAGGACAAATGTGATATGGGTTCCTTGATAGTCTTTCATATGAAATATTCTTCTCACTCTCTCTCTTCGATTTTTATTATTTATCAATTTTTTATTAGTGAGTCTCTCATTCAGAGACCACCAATTTACATGTTTTAATAGTCTTGTTTAAGAAAAATTAAACATTATACATAAAAAATATGGGAAAATTCCAGATAAATTTTTGAACTTAACTTACTTTCTAGGTTAAATATACTTACTCAGTTTTGTTTCATCAAACAATAACATCGTGACATTCGAAAGGAGAAGAATGAAATTTTTCTTCTTAAAACATTTGATTCAAAAATAAATATTATAAACCCTAAATTAGAAATTAAAAATCCAAACATAATGTTTTAATATTATTAATACTTTATTTAGAGTAAACAAGTATTTTTACAAAAAAAAGTTTGTGGTATTATTGGAACAATAATCTAGTGATGGTATTGTTGGAACAAAAACTTAAAAGTATGTTATTTTACCGCATTTTTCTAAATTTTTGAACTTAACTTACTTTTCCATGTGAAATACATCAATTCAGTTTTGTTTCATATAAAACATGAATTTTTAATATCTCATATATAAAAGTAGAATAGCTCTCTCGAGACGATGACACGTCAGCACGCCAAGAGGTGACACGTGTCCACCTAATCAAGTTTAATTTAAATGCTCATTTAAATCCATGTATATATTTATGGGCGAATTGCTAAAAATAGACCCAAAATTGAGTTTGAATGCAAAACTAGACCCCAAAATTGAAACCAAATGCAAAAACTAGACCTTTGGGGTATGGAAATTACATTAACCCCCTTATTTGCAAACAAAAAAACAGAAACGCGCAATTACAGTTCTACACTCCGGCGAAGTAGACTTCTTGAACGAAGTCTCACAGTAGACTTCGTAGACTTCTTGAATGAAGTCTCACAGTAGACTTCTTGAACGAAGTCTCACAGTAGACTTCGTTCATAGACATCCATGGAGTCTGAACCGTAATTAACCTTAGATTTAAATTAGGAAAATAATAAAAAATATTTTCAATGAAATTGTTTCTAAAGAAAATAAGATTATCTAAAATATGAACTTTATAAATTAAAATTTCTGAAACTTTTATAAATTTTAAGCATGTAAGGTTGATTATGTTCTAAAATACCATAAACAGTTGCAGACTTCGACCATGAAGTCTGAACCGTAATAAATGTGAAATTTTAATTAAAAATGAAAAAAAAAATATTTTCGATCAAAATTTTTTGAAAGATAAATTATTTTAATCAAATCGAATAGGTTTAAATAAAAAATTCATAAAACTAAGCCATTTAATGTAAACCATGGTGAGGCATATAGGTTAGAGTTTACCAAATGGGTAAGAATCCATGCATATATCTTTAGGGTTAGACTTAGATTGATATGTTTTTGATATAAAAATGGCGATCCTTCGTATAGTTGTTAGATTTTGAACATATTAACTATTTTGATGTCAAATGTTAGTATTTGTTAACAAGAGTGAATTAAACGTTCAAAATTTAGAGTTTAGGGGTTACAGACTTCTCGAGTTTCGGGTGAAGTCTCACGGCAGACTTCGCATGTGAAGTCTGTAAGATTTTTGTTATCTTATGAAATTCAAATAAATCCAAAACAAAGTGTAATATATTATAAATAACTTATGTTCTTAAACATAGATTTAGATAGATAAATTTCCTATCTAGGGACAATTGCCCTGTATCTTGCTATCATATCAACATCAAGAAGTCGTCTCTCAAATCTTCAACCTCTTCCATCGCTGGGTCGAACAAAATGTCCGATAAGCCTTCTTCAGTTTCCAGCCAAGTGTCATCAATCACCACCTGTGGGAATTAGATTTGTATTGTCTAGATCAATTACGATATGTTAAACTGTAGTAATAACACACTTACGCGCGAACTGATTTATCCTCCATAATTTAAGCACCACGATCACCGCTCCACCTCTCCTGTTCCTAAAGCCATTCCAGAAGTTATAAGCGTGTTCACCGCGGTTGCCACACACTTTAACATATTGTCCCTATTATGATTAATAAAAGGTGTTGTAAATTACAATACGGTGAGCTTCGGCATGATATTATTATTGTTGGTTTAAACTTACATGACATCTTTGATGTGAAACACACTCTTTGAAAATGTACGGCCAAGTGGACTCTCTTGAAGGGGGCATGTGTTGCAGAGCATGCCCATAGTATCTACATCATAAGTGTTCTCTTTAGTTAAATAAGTTACATGCGTATAAATTATGGGTTAGAGAATTTGCATGCATACCTATAAGCAACGTTCGTTTTGGTTTTGATGTCACGTATTTTGGGTCAAACTTAAAAAATCCAAGTAGTGCTCGTCGTTCAAAAGGATCGATTTTTATGATTCCAGTCTTTTTATACTGGGTTAGACTGGATTGTAAGTTTGAAATGAGAGTTTGTTGCACGGAATGCTGCGAATCCTGGCTGTACTGCTACATTCTGTATTTCAATCCAGTGCCCTTCATACTTCTCCAATCCAGAGAACGCTGGCACATGTTCTGGAGTAATCATCAACTCCATCTTAGTTCCCTGCATAAAAGAAGCATCACCAAAGTATTGTATTGTCAGATCCATGTGACTGCATGTCTGCATGTAAGTGAATATCTCTTACGGCTTCATCTACTAATACGTAGGAACAGTAGGACCTNAAGTTAACTCGACGAAGTCGTTCTTGTCCAGCTCATAGTCTGCTAGTGCCATCTCAATGAGTTCACGGTGTGTACAAGAATCACTCAAGAAAAACATTCTCCCTCCTTTGGGATGATCCACCTCAAAATGCCACTTACAGTCTCTCATCACCCATTCTCCAAAGACAGCAGGTACATGAACCATTTTCTGAAAGACATTTGAAACAACACAAAGGCAAACGTGTTAGTTTGTTTCACAGTAGACTTCAAAGGTGAAGTCTGTTGAAAAATAATTATCAGAAATTCGTAAAATCGATTAAAGATAGAATATAAGACATTGAGATGTGAAATTCATACATAAACAACAACAATAACTAATACACATGTAAAAAATTTAAAATCTCGAAAATGCATATTATATATGATACAAATACATTTTTTAAAAAGATAGTGCAAGAGACTTCTCGAACGAAGTCTACGCACATACATCCTCTGTGAAGTCTAAATTTATAACCTAAACACCCAATAAGTTCAGAAAAAATATATAAAAATAATTATGCGATTAAAATAGTTCAAATTTCTAAAACATCAAAAGCCATACGTAACAAACATGTTAGGACAAGAAAAAAAAACTAATTACAAATAGGCTAAAATTGCATTTTTACTGAAATTATCATTAGAGACTTCACAGGCGAAGTCTCTCAGTAGACTTCTTTGATGAAGTCTACTCTGCTATAGGAAGCAGACTTCGCCCGTGAAGTCTAAATTTATAACCTAAACACCTAATAAGTTCACAAAAAATATAAAAAAATAATTATGCGATTAAAATAGTTTTAAATTTCTAAAACATCAAAAGCCATACGTAACACACATGTTAGGACAAAAAAAAAAAAACTAATTACAAATAGGCTAAAATTGTATTTTTACTAAAATTATCATTAGAGACTTCACAGGCGAAGTCTCTTAGTAGACTTCTCCGATGAAGCCTGCTTTGCTATCTGAAGTAGACTTCGCCCGTGAAGTCTGAAGCACGGGTCTAATTTTGCAATTGACCAGATTTTGACTTTTTGAGCAGTACTTCACATGCGCAGTCTGCTACACAAGGAGACTTCGTCAGTGAAGTCTATACCAGTTTGGGGTCTAGTTTTGCAATTGACCACAATTTTGACTTTTTTAGTAGACTTCATCTAGGAAGTCTTTTTGGTAATAGACTTCATTTAGGAAGTCTATTACGTAATTAGACTTCCTCGATGAAGTCTTTTTGCCTTCAGAGACTTCTTCGGCGAAGTCTACCCATAAAGTAGGGTATAGTTTTGCAATTGACCAGAGTTTGACTTTTACATGAGACTTCGCCTGAGAAGTCTATTTAGAAAAAGGGTTACTTTTGCAATTGACTAAAAAAATTTATTTTTAAATTCCAGAATTACCGATGGTTGTAGACTTCGTACGAGAAGTTTACCAATAGTCAATGTTTCGGAATTTTGGTCAAATGCAAAACTAACCCCTTTTTCACGCAGACTTCTCAGATGAAGTCTCGATAAATAGTCTTCGTTCCGGTCAATTGCAAAACTAACCGCCTTTTTTCGCAGACTTCACAGAAGAAGTCTTTGTACAAAGTCAGACTTAACGGTCAATTGCAAAACTAGACCCCTTGTAACCAGACTTCGACGGTGAAGTTAAACACCGTTTTTTGTTTTCAAAGGAGAACTTCAGACTTCATCGTGGTTCAATCGTGAAGTCTGAGACCCAAAAAGTCAATTGCAAAACTAACCCCCAGTTGACTATTGAGACTTCACCCATGAAGTCTGCCTTCTGGAAAATCGGAAAAATGAAGCAAAAATTACCAAGATTCGGTTTGAGCTTGTGTTTAGCTTCTTAAACGGCCAAGAACTGATCACGCCAACAATACCCAAGCAACCCAAGCGTTATTATGCTCGAATCTTAGTAAATCGCAAGATATATGAATGGTAAATATTGAAAACGATATTATAGAGTTAAATGGTTGAAATGAGAGAGGAGATCGACAAAAATGGAGCTTTAACTCAGTTTTAAAGCATTAACATCACTTATTCGGTTGTTTGAAGCATTGAAAGCTCAATTTTGTTTGGTAAGTGTGGTTGGGAACTATTGAAGACGATGACATTTTCGTTATTACGTGAGAATCTTTGAGTTATTGTTTTTCAAACCCAGCTACCAAACTTCACAGGAGAAGTCTGCGCTAGGTATTTTTGTGAAAAAATAAGCGATGAGGGGTATTTTAAGGTATTTTGAAAAGAAAAAGAAGAGGGGTCTAGTTTTGGAATTGACTTCAAATAAGGGTCTAGTTTAGCAAGAAGCTCTATATATTAATTATTTTTCTCCTAATATATTCAAAATTTTCAAACAATATTCGTTTGAATTTTAAACTTTAAACTTTAAACTTCTAAATTTTTCAAATATTCTTTCAAAAAATAATTTAAACTTAACTCAATTTTTTAAAAACTTTAAAAGAGTAATTCCCCTTTTTTGTTTTTTTTTTTTAAATTTTAAAGACAATTTTTTTAAGAGTAATAAAATTTGTCAAATTTTATAAAAAAATTAAAATTTTAAGGCAAAATTTGTTGAATTTTGTCGAATTCCACTTTTCTAGTAATATATTCAAATTTTACAAAATATTTTTTTATAATTATTTTACTTTTATTATTTTTTATATATATATATTTTTTAAAGCAAAATGACAAAATATTTAAATAGATAGATTCATTAAGGAAAGAAAAAATTGTAGCGGAATATAACATTTTTGTTTCTGAAAAGTTGTATTGTTTAATAAAATTTATATAGAGCTGAATATTAATTTAATTTGGATTTGGATTAATTCAAAACTTTCAAAAAATCTTTTATATATATCGTAACATTTTTTGTCATGAAAATAGACATTTAAGAAAATATTTTTAAAAGTTTTAAATACATATAACCTCCGTATTATATAAGTTTTTAAATAAAATTTGAAGTAACAAAAATAAGCAAACTTTATCTCCACAAAATTATAAGAAAACTATCTAAATAGTTTTTTTCTAATTTTTATTAGTTTAAAATTTTATATTTTAGTTTTTTTTATAATTTAACTTTTTCTATTTTTAAAAATTTTTAAATAATATTCTTCTCTTAATTTATTCAAATCTTTTAAAATTACTTATTTATAGTAATTGAACTTTTACTCGAATATTTTCTATTTTCTAAATTTTTTTCTAATAAATTTTCTCTCTTATTATATTAATTTCTTTTAAAAAAATTTTACAGTAAATTAAATTTTATTCAAATATTTAATTTTTAGTTATATTCTTAAAACTAAATGGGAAAATGTTTAATTAAAATTATCTAAATATAATTTTTATAATTCAATTTTTAGGTTAATTTATATTTTCGAATTTTTTTAAAAAATATATTTTTTATTTTTTTCCTAATATATTCGAATTATATATATATATATATATATATATTATAGTAATTAATTTTTATTTGAATAATTATATTTTTAAAATTTAGATGGCAAAAAATTTAAATATGTAGATTTATTAAGGATATATTGGTAATCAACCATTTTGAAGATGAATGTGAACATTTTTTGATTTTCTTTTAATATATAAGATGTTTTTAGAAACAATTATAAAGTAAGGGAGGTCCGCACATCATTTGCTGGGTATGATGGTGTTACATTTCTCTTGTGTTTATTAATTATATAATTATATATAAATCAAATAAGATGCCATATCACTTCACTATATTCATTGGATGCCAAATGTAATAAACCGACACAAAATCAAAACAATTGTCCAACAACACAACAAAATTAAGAATTGATATAAACATTGAATACTAATTATCTTTTGTCTTCATATTAGCAAAGATAGTATGCATCCTTGTAACCTCAATGCAAGGATAGTTGAGCAAAAGCTTCGTGTAAATGCATGCAATTAAAAAAAAAAAAAAAAAAATAAATAAATGCATGCGATTGTTACTCTAAAATAGCTTGTTAGACAAATATTGTAAAACAATTAAATAGATGGTATCTCATTATATACTTTGAAAATTATTAGCAAAAATCATCTTTATTATTTATTATTTCCCATACCTGCTATTTTTGTCAAATATGAAGTTGGTGTTATTGGAAATTTTGCAATCTTGTAAAAGTTTCTTGAGACTTGAGAATTTAGAGAAGTATTCTTTTTGGCAATTTTCGTTCAGAAACACATAGTGCAACAGTCACCTGTTAGAGAAACACTAAAGAATTCATATTACACCCTAAAAAGGTAACTCCTAAACTAAGAGACACATTTCTGATCATGTGGTAATAAGTCTAATTTCAAGACAAAACACATAAAAAAAGTGTAGATGAGAGTAGTTCAAGTCCTCCATCCGCAATTACATGGTTGATATATATATTAGTATGGGATAGAATTGCAATCATAAAGGCAAGTTTTGCATAGATTTTCAAAATCGCTACCAACAAGTTAATACGAGTAGAACTGAGATTTTTTGGGTGAGCTAACAAAATTAATAGAAATAAACTTTTGAGCTCAATAAAATTGATGATTTTATTATAGTTGATCGTATGAAAATTACCATTGTATCGGTTTTGAAGTTAAGAGCCACCTTATAAACGAATTAATTAAAGGAAAAGTCAAGAATTTGAAGAAAATGGAGAAGTTAAAAAAAATGGTTGGTTGAATCTTACCTTTCATAGTCGGTGACGACATGACAGAGTTTGTTCGGATGGAGGTTTGTCTAATATGGTTTTTCTTGATCATTTTTCTCTGTAGCGTAAGAGTATATACTCAAAGGAGAGTAATAAGATGTTGTGAGTGGTGAAAATTTTTGAAGGGTTTGTTATTTATAGTAAATGTTTGATCAAAATTTGTGATTAGTTTGTGTACTTATTTATTGATTTTATAAAATTCTATTAATGATACACAGAAAACTATGGATACTGAATTTTAATTTATGAATATGTCTTGATTAACGTGGATTAATTTAATGTATGTACCGTGAACATAGACGTGGTAAACTATGAAAATCATTTTCAATATTATTTTAATATTTTTTTGAAAAATAATGTGACATAAAGAAGAGTACTGAGGTGTCTAGATGATGTTATCACCATAGCTCCTCTCTAATGAGTCAAAATTTTTATTACAGTATCTCATCAGTCATCTACGTTGCAGGCGTATACCCCTTTATAAATGTCAAAATTAATATAATAGAAATATTCAAATAAGTGAAATAGGCTATGTTAGTTAAATAACTTACTCCTCATCCTCTAACTCTACATAAACCTCATTCCATCCATTGTTTATTGGTTAACATTTAACGAAATTCCCAACTCTCAAAAACACGACCAATCAAAGTTATATTTAAAAAATTCAAAATTTAAAAACAGTAGTTCTCAACAAAAATGATAAAGGCAAATATCAAGATAAATAATACCAACACAAAAATTAGGATCTAACAAACAGCTCCCAAGACATCGAAAGATATATACGAAAGTGAAATAATCACAAGTGATCTTATATATGTTACAGAAGTTGATAAAGTTAAACGAATTTGAAGAGACTGTAGGGTTGGCTTAAATGAACCAATAACATGATATAAATCAAAATTTGTTATTGTTATCTACTTCCTTAGAGAAATCTTGTCGAGCAACGATTTAGATACTCGCTATCGATTATAGCATGTATCTTGCGACACTTAAACACAAAGAAAATATTGTTAGAGATCCAGTGATCATTCACTTATTAAATAAATTAATTTCAGTACATAAGATGTATATATATTTCTTACCTTTATATCTACGAGTATGAGCTCCAACGCCTTGCTGTAGATTGAAGAACACCTTAGATCTTTTAAGTATTTTAACCTTGATTCTCTTTAATTTGAATCATATAAGATTTAACTCCGAAACTTCAATACAAAAATCATCACTATTACTGATTGCGTTTGCGATATGATTAGAGATAATTTAACCATGCCAGTGTAAGAGAAAAGAATAGAACCGTTCTTAAAGAATGTCCCTTTATATATAAGGTATTGAGGCGGTGTATTAATCTTTTTCCCAGTTTTGAATATTCTTTAGACATGTAGATAAAATACGTAGATTCAATTATAAATTTCTTATCGCTACTTTAGATTCCATAATATATGAAAGAAATCTTGGATACATCCTATCATCTTTATAACACAATATTTTGACATTGTCAAAAAAAAGAGAAAATTGACACTTATCCAAAATTTCCATAGTTCACGCTGATTCTCCTAATATAATTAAATATTAAAGAATTACAAAAGATAATGACAATCCATTTGACTAACATATATCGAGAAAGTGATTCATTTAGTTTATATATAAATTATTAAAAAGAAAAATGAAACATATATTTTTAATTAGATTAAATATATTTTCATCTTATATTGTGAAACCAAAATAATGAAAATTAATTAATCAAACAATTCAAAAATCAATTGTTGTAGTCTCTTAAAAATATTAATAAACAAAAATTTATAACATAGAAAAAATGCTAAATGTTCTGGAAAACTTCTTTGAAGACCATATTTTTTGTTATTATTTTAGGCTTTCCATTCTCATCAGTGATAATGGCTTTCAAATCGTCCCTTGACTCCACCCTCGACATGACAACATCTAGTGTCGATGCGAAAAACTGGCCGAGGTAGGAACAATCCAACAATAGACAATGTTTAACCTTGAATTTTGTTGATGGTTATTGCAAAAGTAAGGGTTACTGGAAACTGTCTACGCCTCATCCTAAACGGGAATTTAGTTTCAGGCGGTGAAAAAAATATCTTTGGTATTACAACACTTTTACTTTCAATATCATTATTTATAATCTCGGCCTTGATCACGGTCTTAGATAACTGCCTAACTTCAAGCCTTGTACAATTGCACAATCCTTCTTTCGGATCTATATTTCTGAGCAACATTATCGAAGCTCCACTTTAACACCAAATTATGATAAGCCAATACTGAGACTTTGACACCATTCAAGAATTCTCGAGAATAAACCATCCTATCCGCCTCGGTCTCGTGAGCTAGTTTAATAATCTCTGAACAGAGATAACTTTTATGGCAAAGATAGCAAACCATCACTTGTTTAATAACATTACAAAAGTTTACAAATAAACATTGTTTTTAAGGTATTACCATCTAAATGAGAGAGAATAAACTCGTTTATCATATCAACGTCTTTATTGATTAGACTCAATATGGTTTTGCGTAAAAACAATGCATCTCTCTTACCATATTCTTCTCTGTAAACAGCCTTCACAATTGCTTCAATAGGTTTCTCAACATCTGTTATAAGCAATTCTTTTGGTATATCAATATCTACCTCCCATGCACTAGGCACATTGATCTTGTCATCCCCAATATCTAGAATCCACTTTGAAAAAGGCTCTATCTCTTGTGTATGTGTTGGATCAAGAGTTCTTAGGAGCCTCATACTTTTAGTAAGCCTTAGAACCTTGTAGCTATCGAAAGCCGTAGACCAAAACAAATACCTCATATATTTTCAACAACATCTAGTATCTCTTGGTATACACATTTTTGCTCATGAGTTAACTTACCAAAGTAATCCACACACTTTTCACTCTGGTCAGCTAAGTTGTACATGAGATCATCATCAGTTAAAGAGTTCCTATGACCATCACTTTAACCTAGATCAGGACACAACATTCCGTAAAAACTGCACAATGAATTTCCGCTATTACTGAATATCTATTCAATAGCGGCTAAACCCTTGTTTTTAAGCTGGTCTTCGGTCAAGAAAATACCTAATCAAAAAGAAAAAAATAGCATTGATCATACATGTCTGGAAATTGTCAGAAAGAGGTTCACACATATTACCAAGATCTCCACCATCTTTCCTCTCTTTGTACAAAAGGTCTTCAGATAATATTTTCGAAGTTGCATTCCAAACCCTAGCTTGATCGGCAACACTCCTAGACAACAACATGACCATGAAAAAATTACGTAGATAGTCTCCTGTGCCCCACAAACTTGCTTCTGTAATAACATCGATTATCCTTGTCAAGTAATCCTAAAGCATAACATGCTTCTTAAAATTAGTCATAAGCAACACCGTTAACTGTTTTTATATCCTCAATAGATTTTGGGCATTTGTTTGTATTAACCAAAATCCTTAGGTAATAATCATCACTAGAGGAATATAGGACTGGGTAATCCTTCCAATTGCAAAACCCTCTCCCATATTTTCCAATTTCTTTCTCGAGTTGTTCATATGAAAGCAAATGGAAAGTCAGCATGCATATGTTACATCTTTCACTACTTCGAGAAACAATATGTTTGCCTCCATCTATGTAAGAAACATAGAGTGGCTAGCTGTTATTCGATTCAACACCTCTTCGATAGGATCATTTGGGTTATAAATCAGAAACTGGTCATTAGGCATATGGAATGAAAGTCTATATACCGACGTCGTGCGATGATGCGTAGGAAAAACAAGTATTCACCATCTTGCTCGCATGCAGAAATATTTATGAAATTGAAACAATCAATAGCTAAAACTTTTACTTGAATATAAAATCATGTTACACAATAAAATATAAAAAACAGTGCATCATACCCGCAACAAATCTCTCATCATGAACCGTTTTTATCTTCTTTTTTGCACGGCTGCTCTAATGTAGTCTGATTTTTCATTGATATACTTGAACATAGACTTGATAGAACATGATTAGTTGCACCATTCACCATTTATGTGAGCACGATACCGTGTCAACAACTTGTCGTTGTAGGGGGAAACGTACTTATTCTCGCACTGAAATCGTCTTTCTTCAATAAATTTTCCATCTTTTCGATGTCTGTAAAGAGGATATCCATCGTCGTTAACCTTTGTAAGAGGGTTAGAGCATCCTCAGGTATGTTAACCATAAACTAATAATATTTTTGATAGAATTTATATATTTAATTAAATTTATTTTTTTAAAAAAAAATTTGACTAATGATTTTGTGACAAGTGTAAGGCAAGAACCCATAGGTTTTTATTAAGAAACTCTTCTCTTCTCTCACATAATTTTTAAAATTTTAATTATTATTTTATTGAGAGTTTCTTAATAAAACCTCCCTATTGGAAATGCTCTTATAGGGTTTAGGAAAAAATTTAGTATCTTTTCCATTTTTCATAGAAGCATTCTTTTTGTTGCAGAAGTTGCATTGTCTAGATCCGTAATCTCTCTTATTTATCTTATCTTGTTCAATTTCTCTTCTCTTTTCGATTCCATGCAGTAGTGAAAAAAAACAAATCTAATTTAAGCTTGATTGATTTTTTCGATTCCAAGCATCTAAAGCTTTAATTCGATCTGAGGTAGATGTTCTTAGACTTGATTAATTCTCGGAAAATTACTAGTTGGGTTCTTTTTTCCATGTCTGTTTTGGTGGTTTACTGATGGGTTCTCTTTGTTCATGTGTTTGAAACTTGAAGATTTGTAGATTGTCCAAAAAAACTCAATTTTCTGCCAGCTCAATCCAGTCCTCTTATTACCCAAGGTTAGTCCCTTCACGTTGAGTGTGAAAATTTGTGGTTGGTCTCTTGAGGAAGAATTTGTGTTACCAAAATTGTGTGATATCAGCTTTCTCTCAGTAAAAAAGCAAGGCGAGAAGTATTTCAACTCTTCAGAAACCTCAAGTTAGAGCCAAACGAGATCACATTTGTTGGTCTTCTATCTACCTCGACTCTGCTCTAGTCAACAAGATATGGTATGCAGGCGCATTGTCATTTCATTCGTCGTGGGTTTCAAGCTAACTCTTTTGTCCATGCATCATTTATGGACATGTATAGTAGCTACATGATGTTAGAATCTGGCATGAAAGTGTTTAGAAACTCATGGGTTAAATTGATTTCTTCATGGAACTCGGTAATCTTTGCATATGGATTCCATGGATTAGGAGAGAAGGCAATGGAGCTATTCAACGAAATTAGTAGTAATAGGGGTGTCAAAATGGGTCAAATCTCATGGGTCCACTCGATCTGATGCTAGTTAAAAACCCTTATAGTTTTACTATTTGTATCATAATGAGTTGATGGGTTAAAAGAACTATGGGTCAATGGGTTGATGGATCATATGTGTTGGATTGTCGTAGTAACAAAGGGATGGAACCAAACAAGAGCACATTCATAAGCCTATTGTCAGCTCGCAGCCACTCTAGGTTTATCGATGAAGGTCTAAGATATCACAATCAAATGGAGGGAAAGTTCGGCGAATAACCAGTTACCAAGCATCGGGTTTGTATTGTTGACATGCTCAGCCGAGTAGAGAAGATGAGAGAAGCATATAAGTTCATTACAAGGATTGGTGAGCCATAAAAGTAGGTGCATGGGGAGCTTTGTTGAGCGCTTGTAACTATTATGGGAACAAAAAGTTGGGAAAAGAAGTTGCAGAAGTTTTGTTTGAAATGGAACTAGACAATGCATCTTACTATATCTCATTGTCAAATACTTCTGTTGGGTTGGGAGGTTGGAAAGAAGTTGTACTGCTAAGGAAGATGGTGGAAGAGAATGCATTGAAGAAGCTTCCTAGTTACAGTTTTATTGAGGTTAGTGTTGAAATAGTCATTAGTTTAGAGACCGTAAGAAGCAAAAAATAATATAACAATACGTAAAAGTTTCCTTATAAAATCCAAGATATTACATAACCGTACATGTTGAAATCATCTAACTCAGGAAATACAAACGCCAAAAAAAGTTAAAAGATTCTAAACCTTTTTTTGCTTAGTTAATAAAAGCTAGGGGAGGATAACGTAGAAGCAAAACTGATGAAACAACAATCAAAAGCTTGACCAAAAAAAACATCTGCTAATGCACTCGGAAAACAGATGGATGCGGAAAATATCCTGACCTTAGATTAACTTCCTCAGAGCAAATGACGTGGAGTTCAAACAATGTTTTATCCAGCTCATCCCCTCTATAATGTGAAGCCATAAAGGAAATGAAGAGAAAACAAGCATTTTAGATATTGTTCTTGATTGCTCAAGTAATTAACCTGATACACTTAATTCGCAAGGACATGATTAAGTGTGCGATAGTTAATTCGGGGTCGATCTACAAGGACCAATGGTACTCTATAGCTTTGCGAGAGTCGTTTTTAACTAAAGCGAATAGGTTTGATTATGGTTTCAAGCTTGTAAATAAAAATGCAAAGATAAAGATGTAGATTATATGATAAAAAGCATTGGGTCATAGGGTAATTATGAGAATCAATGATTAATGATATAATTGAAGTAAGAAACTCAACAGTGAAATACTGCTCTCAAACATGAACACAAATAGACTAATCCTCTCTCACAATTTCAATTTCTAAACTTGACTATTCAATATTACAAACTCTCATTTGAAATCTCCTAGTCAAGCTCGCATTAACAAGCAAGTTCATTCAATTTACAATACTTTCTAAAATCAACTCTCATTGGCTAGAAGCGTATTGCTCAATTCATACTAGTTCTATATCGAACACTCTCATGCGTAGAAAAAACCTAGAATCTAAAACAGGGTATACATTACTATCTTAGCATTAAGAATATGTAAATTGAAGAACCTAAGGATAAAAAATCTCAAACAACAATAAGATCATCAAAACACCATCCCCTACTTACAACCCTAAAACCCATAATGGAACTACTCACACATACACATCAATATGAACAACACAAATGAATGAACAAAACATATTTGCATTGCAAGGAAATGAGTAATAGGGTTTAGAAATGTTCTTCAAATTGTCAAAAAAGATGAATCTCTAATCCTAAATAGTAACATACATAAGATGAAGAACTCTAATAAAAACCTAAAAAAATAAAGCGTAGTTTGCTAATTAAATTTTTGGGGTTTTTATACACCTTACCGGAAAATAGAAACTCTAAAATAAGAAAAAGAAAATGTCTTAATCATCTGAAAGTCGTAGGGGCAGCTTTGCGAGTTGGACTGATCAGTCACTTATGAACAATCTAGCTATTTGTCGCAGGGGCTGTCAGACGAACAATACAACGATCAATTGTAGAGACATCAAATGAACAACAAAACAAGTTGCTAACGATTGTTAAATTAACATGGACTTAGTCATTTAAGTTTTTAAAAGTCATAGCCATACGATCATAAAAGTGGTAACCAATCAACCCCTTCATATAGGATAGTTTAGTTTGACAACCACACACTACAAAAAACAGCTCATCAAATCCGTCGGATCTAAGGCGTTTGATAAAAAAAATATGCCAAAAATCAGGAGAAAATTTTAGACAGACCTCAATAGTTTTCTGACCGTAAAAGTTTTGACAATATTATGATGGTTTAAATTGTCGGAAAAAACCAATGGATTTCTGAAGGATATCCAAACTTATTCAGAAAAAGTTCTCCGACAGAATTCTGACAGACGCGTAGATTTTCTGATTGTCGGACATATAGGTTTTTCTAACGAATTATCAACGGAAATGTATTTTTTTTTCCAAAAAAATTATTGAGAAAGTTGAGGAATTCCTACGGGCATATAGATATTTCCGACAGACAGTAGGTTATTCAAAAAATGTTTTGAGCAATTTTATTTTGGGTTCATAAAATTATTTAAAAATCTGCATAATTAAATGAAATTTAGGAATAATTCAAAATAATAGAAACAAAGGTAAATACATAATTATATAATGTTTTATATAAAAGAAATTAAAAAAAAATGAGGAAAGTTTGATCAATCAATTCTCCCGGGGGGGGGGGGGGGGGGGGGGGGGGGGGGGGGGGGGGGGGGGGGGGGGGGGCTGGGGAACGCCTTCTCATTTCAGCCATGAATTCTTCCATCTCTTTTTCTTTCCGAGAATAAAATTATAAACTCAAAGAATTATTTACCTCGAGAACAATGTCGTTGATTATATCCATATTAACCTCGTTAGACGATGAAGAAACACCATCTAAAGACTCTGAGTGAAAGAGACATAGTCATCAACCCTCTCCTCATAGACTCGATGACATATTTGTCGACACGATCTTAAATTTGTTTGTTTTTCGTTGATGTATGTATCCTCCATCAACTTAAAATGATCGGGACGCAAAAAATCTTGAATGAACTATTAAATTAATTTTAAGTAATATTATTTAAGAATCACAAAGAAAAAGAAACTAGAAAAGAGATTACAATCTTAAGCTCAACACAAAGGTAAAGACTCAAACTCTTTAGTGCTTCTTATTATCTCTCTGTCTCTCTCTCAACTTCTATTTGTTTCTCATCTCTTTGTATTGCCTCTCTCTCACGTCTTTCTTTTGTGTTGCTTATGTGCTCCAAGCATCGTCCCTTTTATAACCAAAGCATAATTTTGTTGTAGATTCAATATGAGCTTCACAATACCTTGGCCCAGCTAAAGAACCAACACTACAAGAAAACATCACATAATCCTATGATTTTTCCTATGAAAATTTTCGTAGGAAAAATTTCCTACCGTAAACCTACGAAAATTTTCTAAAAAACATAAGTCGTAGGAAAATGAATGGAAAATTACAACAAAAATCCTACAACACATAAAGACGTAGGAAATCTAGTAGGAAGTTGGTAGGAAAAAAATTGGAAGGAATATCGTAAAATTTTTTTCTACCATATTCCTAGGAAATAATATTTAAAGTTTAGTCGTAGGACATTCGTAGGAACTTCGTAGAAAACATTCTTACCATTTTCTCACGAATCATATAATAAAAAATCATAAAAATTTTGAAAAAATTATTTTTACCATTTCTCAACCAAAAATAATATAATATACTATTATTTAAATAGACTTACGAAATTCCTACGAAATTTATTCTTATTCTCCCTCTCAAACTCTTACAAACCCTAATCCCTCTCAAATAATTTATTTCGCATCTTCAATTCTGATTTCTCATTTTCGATTTCTTAAGACTCAAAACCAGAGGTAGAAAGCATGGAAAGAAGACGAAGAAGGTTCCAAATCACCCTAATATCTCTTGCCACTCGCATCAATTTCATCTCATCTTCAGGTTTCTTTTCCCTTTCTATCATCTACCAATCGTATCTCTCTTTTGCTTCATTGTTCCTATTATATATAAACGCTGTCGAGTCCTATATATGTCCCTTTGTGGTGGTCTTTGATTTGGGGGTTTTTCCTTTAGATTTTGAACTGGTGTTGAACTTTCGTTAAGGTGATGAGCTTGTTGTCTCTCTGTTTCTGCTAAGTCTTATTTATAAGCATTCTCTCCTTTTGTCTTTTTTTGGTTGCTATAAATTTATCAAATTTGTTGTTCTGGAGTTGATGTGAGTGTGAATTCGATCTTTATTGGTTCTGGAGCGTCTACCAATATAACATGGGGCACAAAACAATGGAATTTCTGATAGTTTAAGAGTGCCAATTGCTTTTATGAGGAAGAAACCCAGAAACAGGGGAAGGAAAGCTAGAATCTGGGGCAAGGATCTGATCAAGGGAACTGGTGAAGAAGAAGTGTGAGAGAGACTCTGATTGAAGAAGAGGGTTTATTTACTTAAGTGTTGTCGTTTTACTTTAGTCGAACATATGCTGAGTTGTATTTAAGGGAACCTGAAATGTTTAGGGTTCTCATCTTATCACATTACATTAATCAAAGAGCATCTTAATCTCTCTTCTACGGCTGCACATGTCATTCTTCACTCTTCTACCTCACTTCTCTTCTCTTCACTCTATTTCATCACTCTGTACTTATCAGATTTGGTGCTTTCATTGAGAGCTTAGGTAGCAATGAAGACGCCGCCTGAACGCCTAAGTGGCTCATCGGAACTCGAGGGTCATGTGGAGGAAACGCCGCCTCCGGCAGAGACTGTGGAGCAGCGAGAAGCTCGCCATGAAAAGGATATGTTATGGATGAAGGAGGCCATTATCAGCCTACTTCGCAACCAAGGTTACCACGATCAAAGGGGGGGGGGGAACATCTATGGGTTTCTTAACGCCCCCAGCCGTGCCTCCTCCTCATTCGCCGAGAACCATGACAGCAAACGGGGAGTCCACAAGACAGGAGAGGCTGGTTCCATTTGCCACGCCTCGGCAAATGGAAGGGTTGTTGCCCACGCCGCCGGTCTCACAACGGATCGATTCTCTTCCTCAACACACGGAGGCTGCGTTTCGAAAGGTAGAGCTTCCTATGTTTGAAGGTAGCAACCCTGATGACTGGTTATTTCGCGTTGAGAAGTGCTTTGCAACGAATCAGACACCAGAGTTTGAGAGGTTGGATCAAGCAGTAGCATGTTTAATGGGATCTGCAATGACTTGGTGGAGGTTGTCTCAGGTGAGAGAAAATATTACCAATTGGAAGGAGTTTAAGGAGAAATTTAAAGTAAGGTTCAGACCTAGTAGAGGCAGCTCCTCTGTAGATCACTTGCTTAACATAGCCCAGACGAGTACAGTGGACGAGTACAGAGAGAGGTTCCGACAGTTGGCGGTTGAGCTGCCGCAGGTGCCGGATGAAGTCTTGGAATCGGCCTTCTTGAAGGGGCTGAAGAAGGCTCTGCGTGACCAAGTTGTCAAATGTAGGCCGAGCAACATGGCAGATATAGTGGAGGTAGCTAGGCTCATAGAGGCTCATGATGGGGAGTTTCCTAGTTATCAAGTGAGAGCCCAGCCGAAGGTGGCCACCACTCAATCATTCCACCAACCTGCCAAACCGATAAACACTAGTCACTCAAGGAGCAATGAGTACAAGAAGCCGCAGAGTAACAATCCTAACCCGTGCCGGAGTTGTGGAGATAAATGGTTCCCAGGACATAGATGAAAGGCAAGACTCAAATGCCTTGAAGTGGAAGAAGACAGTGGGTTAGGAGAGGAAGAGGATGAAGAACCAGATGATCAGGGAGTAAGAGAGGAACCACCAGAAAAGCAGGAGATCGTGACTCTCAATTCTATGGGGGTATTACGGCTGAACGATCCATGATGATGAAGGGTAAGATAGGTGATAAGGAGGTGATAGTGCTGATTGATTCAGGGGCCACGACAAACTTCATTTCAGAGAAATTGGCACCGGAATTGGGGCTAGTTTTTACAAAAACAAAGAGCTTCGAGGTGAGAGTGGGAAATGGACAGGTTTTCAATGGCAAGGGAAAATGCTCCGGAGTATTGCTGGAAATTCAAGGGGTAGACATCATGGATGAGTTTTTGTTGTTTGAGTTGGGTGAGATTGACGTGGTCTTAGGTTACACTTGGTTTTCTACCTTGGGAGACACAAGGATTAATTAGGAACTGCTCACTCTTAGTTGGAAGATTCATAATACTTGGGTGACTATAAAAGAGGATCCCAGCCTGTGTAGAGGACAGATTTCGTTGAATGCTATGAAGAGAGTAATCCGAAAGAAGGGGGAAGTATATCTGTTAGAACTCAACACGCTGTTCGAGAATAAGAAGCAACAATCAAACACAGTTTGGGCAACAACAATCCAGAAGATTGTGTCGCAGTATCAGGTGGTGTTTGAAACTCCAATAGGTCTACCTCCAGTCCGAGATCGAGAACATGCCATCACTCTGGTAGTAGGAACCTCTCCAATCAATCAACGTCCGTACAGGTACTCTTTCAATCAGAAAAATGAGATTGAGAAACTGGTTAAAGAAATGATTGAGGCACAAGTTATTCGACCAAGTGTTAGCCCGTACTCGAGCCCAGTGCTGCTTGTTAAGAAGAAGGATGGAGGATGGAGAATTTTTGTGGATTACAGGGCCCTCAACAAGGCAACCATACCGGACCGTTACCCTATACCCATCATCGAAGAGCTATTGGATGAACTGGGGGGAGCTGCGGTGTTTTCCAAACTTGACCTGAAATTTGGTTATCACCAGATAAGAGTAAAAAGTTCTGATGTGGAGAAAACGACGTTCAAGACTCACCAAGGACATTATGAATTCTTGGTGATGCCATTCGAGCTGACCAACGCACCATCAACTTTTCAATCTGTGATGAATGATCTGTTCAGACCCTACCTAAGGAGGTTTGTGCTAGTTTTCTTCGACGATATTCTCATTTACAGTGCTAGCATAGAGGAACATCTAAAACATTTGCAGCTAGTACTGAGTATCATGAAGCAACACCAGTTTTTCACTAACGCCAAGAAATGCTCTTTTGGTAACACTGAAATTTCCTACTTAGGCCACATAATATCAAATAGAGGTGTGGAAGCTGACCCGGAAAAGATTGAGGCTATGATCAAATGGCCAGCGCCTAAGAATGTGACAGAATTAAGGGGATTCCTTGGGTTGACAGGATACTACCGCAAGTTTGTGAAGAATTACGGGATCATAGCAAGGCCCTTGACAGAGCTGCTCAAGAAGCAAGGGTTTGTGTGGTCTGAGGCGGCAGAGGAGGCTTTCAGGGTTCTCAAGACTGTAGTAACAAGCTTACTCGTACTGGTTCTCCCAGACTTTAAGAAGGAATTCACTATAGAAACTGATGCATCAGGGGCTGGTATTGGAGCCGTGTTATCCCAAGAGAAGCGTCCAATTGCATTCTTGAGCCAGGCTTTCTCATCAACAGGTCGTATGAAGTCTGTTTACGAGAGAGAGTTGTTGGCCAAAGTAAAAGCGGTAACAAAAAGGAAGCACTACTTGACTGGTAGAGAGTTTGTTATTAAGACCGATCAGAGCAGCCTCAAGTATCTTCTGGATCAAAAAGCAGTTTCATCGGTGCAACAAAGGTGGGAAGCTAAATTGATTGGGCTGAACTATAGAATCGAGTACAGACCAGGCATAGAGAATATAGTAGCAGATGCTCTGTCTCGAAGGCCACAAGAGGAAGTTATCACTCAACTTGCCTTGCAGCCACCCCTGAATCTGGACCTGGAAGAGTTGAAGCAGCAGGTAAGATCTGATTCTGAATTAGAAGAAATATTGAAAGCATGTGAAGCAGGTGGTCTAGGTACCAAGGACTACAATGTGGAGAGAGGGTTATTGTTCAAGAAAGGATTTCTCGTTATCCCCATTGGGTCTCCCTTTATTCAAAGGTTACTTGAACAGTTTCATGCCTGTGCTATTGGAGGACATGAAGGTGCCCTTAAAACATACAAGAGGTTGTCCCAGGAGGTATTTTGGAAAGGCATGAGAAGGGTGTAATGAAGTACATTATGAAGTGCACTGTTTGCCAAGAGAATAAGTACTCCACCTTATCTCCTGCTGGACTGTTGTCACGGCTCTCCATTCCAGAACAGATATGGTCCCATATTAGCATGGATTTCATCGAAGGATTACCTTCATCAAAAGGGTTCACAATCATTCTGGTGGTGGTGGATAGACTGAGTAAGTACGGGCACTTCATTCCATTAAAAGATCCCTTTAACGCTGAAATGGTGGCTGAGGCATTCATCAAGGAAGTGGTTAGATTGCATGGGTTCCCTGATAACATTATGTCGGATAGAGATAAGGTCTTCCTTAGTCACTTTTGGTCAGAATTGTTCAAGAATCATGGTACTACTCTTTCAAAGAGCACAACTTACCATCCTCAAACAGATGGACAGACAGAGGTGGTGAATCGGTGTGTGGAGACATATTTGAGATGTTTTTCTAGTAGGAAACCGACAAGTTGGGTTCAGTGGCTGCCTTGGACTGAGTTCTGGTATAACTCCTCTTATCATACTGCGATTAAAATAACTCCCTTCTTTGCAGTTTATGGGCGAGCACCACCAAGAGTAGTGCGATATGGAGAAGTGCCCACAGCCAATGCACAAGTCGAGGAACTGCTGCTGGACAGAGATAGTTTACTGGTTGAGCTCAAAGAAAACTTGGAGATATCTCAAACAAGGATGCAAAAATCAGCAAACCAACACAGGAGGGATGATGAGTATGCCGTGGATGATCGGGTGTATCTCAAGTTAAGACGTTATAGGCAGACCAGTGTGGTTAGGAGGAGGAGTGATAAGCTGTCACAACGCTATTTTGGTCCTTATTTGATCGTGGAACGAATGGGTAAGGTGGCGTACAAGCTGCAACTTCCAGCACATAGTCAGATTCATCCGGTGTTTCATATATCTTAGCTGAAGCCTGCAGTTCCTGCTAGCCACTTAGCACAGGAGATCCCAACTTGCCTGTCCCCAACCTTGGAGTGGCAACCAGAGCCTGAGCAGCTGCTAGACATGAGGCGGCCTGAAAAGGGGAACGAAACCAAAGTATTGGTGCAGTGGAAGGGTCTTCCTCAGTTTGAATCAACATGGGAGCCGGTTACAGTGCTAATGGAGCAGTTTCCAACATTTAACCTTGAGGACAAGATTAGTTCTCTTCCAGGGGGTATTGATAGGTTAAGAGTGCCAATTGCTTTTATGAGGAAGAAACCCAGAAACAGGGGAAGGAAAACTAGAATCTGGGGCAAGGATCTGATCAAGGGAACTGGTGAAGAAGAAGTGTGAGAGAGACTCTGATTGTAGAAGAGGGTTTATTTACTTAAGTGTTGTCGTTTTACTTTAGTCGAACATATGCTGAGTTGTATTTAAGGGAACCTGAAATGTTTAGGGTTCTCATCTTATCACATTACATTAATCAAAGAGCATCTTAATCTCTCTTCTACGGCCGCACAGGTCATTCTTCTCTCTTCTACCTCACTTCTCTGCTCTTCACTCTATTTCATTACTCTGTACTTATCAATTTCCACCACCATAGATGATATAATCTTCCTAGGACTCGTTCAAAGAAGCTGGTGTGAGTGATGGATAGAGACAGAAGTGTGCGGAATCCACTTCTGGTTTTAAGAGTGTAGAACGTAGAGAGTGGCTTAGAGAGACAAGCAATACGTTCACAAGAGAGATAGATGGAACAATAGAGATGTTGTAGAAACAACAATTGATCCTAAGACCATAAGAGATAATTCTGAGATTTTTAAGAAAAGAGTTTGATTGATTTTTGGTGATCCAAATCCAGGATGAAGTTCAGAAAAGAGATACAAGAGTATAAATAGAAAACATAAATCCTAAGGGTCACAAAAACACACAAAAACGTCCATTAAAGAGAAGAGAGAGAGAGAAGTGCTTTGGTAATGTAGAACTTGGTGGCAGCATTTAATCTGAAGTTTGAATTCAGAAAGTTAGCCCCTTAGTCTTCTTCTTCTTGAAAATCATGTTGTTGTTGGGCCTGAGATCATGATTGGATTTGTTGTTGGGCAAAGGCATGATTACAACAAGATGGGATTGAGGAAATGTGAGCCCACTTGCCTCATTAAAAACCTTCCTTGGAAAACCCATTGGGACAGAACCAAAGGTAAGGGAAAAAGAGTACAAATGGGTCACATACCCACTTGAGTAATCATCCTTGATGAACTTTGTACCAAATAGATCGTGCATTCCCTCAGCTACAAACTTTCCTTCACGTTCATTCTCAACAATATGATCCGGTTCAAGCTGCTCCTCCATAATGCTACTCAGGATCATATCAACCTCCCCTAATTGAAAAGGATTTGTCCTCAAATCAGGACCATCTGTTAAGAACAAAGATAAGTTAGAACCATTAGAACTTGAGTTTGGAGTATACTTACCTTGCAAGTTGGTATTGTCGGTTTTGGAAGTGAGCTGTGCTGGAGTTTGAAGTGTGGCGTGCTCTCTAGTGTATACAGGTTTAGAATGGTTAAACTCCATAAGTTTAACACTCGCTTCCTCTCTTAGTTCTCCTTCTTGTCCGACTTGAACTCCATTGGATTCGATTTGTTGTTGTTGAAGCAAAACAAAACCTGTATGTTTAAACAACAAAGGAACACAACCATTAGTCTTAAGATTCATGTTAGAATGAAAGAACTTACCTTGTCCAGTAGTGGTTTGATCATTTAGATGTTCTTTTAACGTAAGACTCTTGGTGAAGATAAGAACTTCGGATAAGTCATTCAGAGGACAAATGAAATCAATTTGTCCAAACTGGATTTTTCTCGGACTAATCTCTTCTAAAGGTTCATTAGAACAAACAAATTCATCTCCTTTGTTGAGAAGCATGTTCTCTTTATTTTCTTTTGAGTAGTCATTCTTATAATCCTGCAAAACAAGAGATCTTCCACTCGGCAGCTCCGGTGTAGTATTAGATAAATCTTACAAGGTTTTGCTATAAGCAGATTGATGACTAAATGATCGAGAAAGAAGAGTTTATTGAAAATCATGTTGTTGTTGGGCCTGAGATCATGATTGGATTTGTTGTTGGGCAAAGACATGATTACAACAAGATGGGATTGAGGAAATGTGAGCCCACTTGCCTCATTAAAAACCTTCCTTGGAAAACCCATTGGGACAAAACCAAAGGTAAGGGAAAAAGAGTCCAAATGAGTCACATACCCACTTGAGTAATCATCCTTGATGAACTTTGTACCAAATAGATTGTGCATTCCCTCAGCTACAAGCTTTCTTTCACGTTCATTCTCAACAATATGATCCGGTTCAAACTGCTCCTCCATGATGCTACTCAGGATCATATCAATAGAACAATGGAATTTGGTGGAAAACTCAACATTATGTTTTCTATGCAAAACATTTATCTATATTATACGCTCATCTCTTCGTCATTGTCTTCATTTTCATCATTCTCATGTTCGTTGCTCTTCACTTCCTTCTTCTCTCTCCATGTGAGAAGAAAGTTGTATAGCGCTAAGATTAAGCCATGATGTTTTCGAAAGGAAACAATAAGAGATAATGAATAAAACTTACATGATGTTTTGCTTAATGATTTATAATTTGATTTGATGTTTAGTACCTGAGTGCTGATTTTTTTCATAGAGTGGTATGTATATGGTAAAAGGTTTATGGTCTAGCTTAGAATTAGATTTGCTTCTAGGTTATATTTTTTATGACGGATAAGAGCATAAGCTATGTCACTTTTGCATCATAGAATTAAGAGTCTTACCATTGTCTTGTTTGTGAGCAAATAAGAAGATGGGTTTGATCAGAATAATTTTTCCTTAGCTGAAAACTGGTAAAGTTTAAAATGCTATTCAGATGGGGAAAAACTATTTGTGTTCTGACTGAAAGCAAGAGCTTGTGACATTCCTGTTCTGATTCTTTTGCTACATGTTATCTTATTGATTGTTCATTAGCTTCAATTGTTTTGTTCTGTGCTTTGAAAATGCCGAACATGCCAATTTATGAGCTTATTGTCTAATAGTCTTAAGTTTACAAGCTCATTTGTGTACTAATCAGTTTATTTTATGTTTTAGAAAAAAATGAATTAAGAGAATGAGATTGATGAGGATAAACACAATCATGTGGACTGTAAAACAGCTGCAAAATGGTTAGCACTACACGTTTCTGATAATTAAAAACCGAAGTTTCTTTCTACTTCCCGTTTCTGAAATGGTTTAGTCTTTTTTGATTATGATTTTAGGGTACAAGAAATTACGGTGCCTTGTCCCAAGTGTCAGCTAAGGATCCAACAAAACCAAGATTATCCTCTAAAGATGAATTTCTTACCTTGTAACTAAGTACTGTTGATTTTTTATCAACAAAATCAAGATTTTTGTTGGTAATATAATTATTCTTCTATTGAGACGTCTCTTCTAATTTGCATTTGCTACTGAGTAGTGAATATTTTGTAATTTATCTGTTTTGTAAAACAATTTTATTTTATATATATTATTCTGACTAGTAATTTTTTGATTATTTTATAATTTATAAATTCATTTTCGAATTAATATTATTATTGGAACTAAATTAATTAATTTATTTTTTATTAAGTTCGTAGGAAAATGCTAGGAAATAATATCCTACCAATATTGTCGTAGGAAATCGGTCAAAAACTTCCTACCATTTTTTTACCATTGCTTCCTACGAAAGTTTCTACCAACTTATTTTCGTAGAAAATTTCCTACAAAATTCCTACAAGTCTGAATTTTCCTACGAGACATTTCTTACGAACAAATATTGTAGGAAATCAGATTTTTTCTTGTAGTGCAAGCTTGATTCATATTTGGGCCTAGACTAAATGAATGCGGTCCGTAAACTTACACCAATTCCATGAGTTTGATCCAGGATACACATTGGTTCATCCATCCACGATCAAAAATAACTGGAAGAAAACTTTTTTTTTCTATTATTTTGAGAATGAATGTGGGTGCATATTAACAGATTCATTAAATCTGAGGTCCATCGGGAATCTGTAGGAAATTTGAACAAAACGGCTTATAGTAACATATCTAATTTTTGACGGATTTCTCTTATGGCTAAAATTCGTTGGAAAGTTTAATTGTTTCCAAGGGACACTACCCGTCAGAAATATGATGATTTTCCGATGGATTTTCGACAGGTTTTGCATAACCTACATAATTTCTGACAGACTTTTGTTTGTCAGTAATTTCTTCACAATACTCTGTGTTTTCTTGTAGTGACATAAAGTTGAACCCTGTGAGTAGTAGAGGAGAAGCCACAATTTTTTAAGATCTTGGAAAGTAGTACCAATCCAACCTTGGTGGCAGGTGTAAGAAATAAAGTGAATTTGAACGGGCTCAATTGGTTATAATGTGATGTGATCCTTATGGGAAGGATCTAACTGTCCAAGGACGACTTTGTGGAGGTAGTGTGTTTGCGGATGAAGTTGGGTTTATAATCACCGAATGAATGGGGTTTGCGGAAGTATGAACGTTTTGGGATGGCTTTGGAAGATGGATCTGGATCGAGTGAAGGAAACGAACGATGAACATGATTGATCGGACTAGGAAGAATGAACGAACGTGCGGCCGAACAGACGAACGGTCGGATGAGTGATGTCGGGAGACGGACGATGATGAACGGTGTACGAACGATGGTGAATGGTGAGGATGGACGAATGGATGAAAACGAACGAGTGAAAGTGGAAGATGAACGATGATAGCTTGGCGTAGACAAGGATACAAGATCCGATTGCCTTAGACAAGAGCTTACTTTGGTGCAAGGATGAAAATCCGAATACATTAAGTAAGTGTTTGATCAAACAAGTTTTAGGGAATGTTTTTGATAAAAAGATGTTTGATAAAATGAAAGAGATGACATGAGGGAATACATATAGAGTTTGAAAATACTAGGGAATAACAACAACACACCTAGGAAAATAACAAAACATAATTTAAAACAAGTTTGAATAAAGAAAGAAGGCTCCCTCTTGTTTTCAAAAGAAGAAGTATGGGCTGGATTTCAACAAGCGGCTTTTGTTCAAGTGTTGTGAACAAGCCTATTAAAACTTTGGCTGGAAAACCCAATTGGGACAAAACAAGCCAAGGGAAAAGAGTGCAAGTCACAACACCTCCCTTGTTGAATTTCTTAAGTCGCTTGTATCACAACCAGTGTGGTTGGATTAGCAAACTCAAGATTGCCCTGGATAGATGATAGTAGCTTGTGGAAAGCTTTATGGAACTTCTAGCTTGGACCTTGTCATAGCTCCGGGTGGAATGCTTAAGCCTTCTTCGGTTTCTTCCTTAGCTTCCTCGGGTACAAGTTCCAGATCAGTTTGTGCTTCCTCTCTCCTTAGTCATTGAGGCTAGCATGATCACATCATCCTCTCCCACTTGAAAAGGATTTGACCTCAAATCTGGCTCATCTGCAAAATATGGAAGCAAGTCATTAACATTGAAACTAGGAGCTCACGGTGTATTTACTTGGAGATCCAATTTAGGCATTATTGTTGATCTTCTTGTATTATTTTGAATGGTCCATTCAGTCCGAGGCATCAATTTGGATTTTCTGTCATTAGGAAACCTCTCTTTTTCGCAAGTGTACCCAAACCAATCTCCCCTCTTAAAGATCAATTCTTTTTTGCCCTTGTTTAGCTTGTTGTTCATAAGCTTTGGTCTTGTGCTCAATATTGTTCCGTGCCTTCCATTCATCTGCTTAACAAGGTTCAGCTTTCTTTCTTCCTATCCAAGCTTTAGTACTGTTTCACTCACAGGTAAAGGATCAAATCAAAGGAGATATTGGATTGAATCCATAAACAAAGCTCAAAAGGATAAAACTTAGTAGCAGAATGTTTAGCATGATTATAAGCAATTCCTACATGATGCACAACTACATTCTTCCTAAGTCCTTAAATGTTTTTCTTAATCATGTGCACAACATAATGTTTATATCTGTTATCGTAACAACCTCAGTTGTGTTCACCATCTGCGATGACATGTAGTGGAGGAAATACAACTTTGTACTAGCTTAGACCAAAGAGTCTTCCAAAAGAAACTAAGAAACTTAGTATCTCTATCAGAAACTATAGTCCTAGGCATGCCATGCAATCTAACAATTTCTCTAAAGAACAACCTAGCAACATTCATAGCATCATCAGTCTTGTTAACATGTATAAAATGTGCCATTTTAGTAAATCTGTCCACCACAACAAAGATTGAATCTCGACCAGTCCTATCCTAGGCAAACCAAACAACAAAATCCATAGAAATGTCATGCCAAGGATGCATAGGAATGGTAAAGGAGATACAGACCGTGATTTTGCATTGTGGACTTAGACTGTTTTACAAGTTGCACATCTTTCACATGCTTTCCTACGTCTTTCTTCATATGCGGCCAATAGAAGTGTCTTTTGGCAAAACACTCAAGTTTAGCCACGCCAAAATGTCCCATTAATCACACTGCATGAGCTTCCTTGACAACAAGTCTCGTCAAGATGAATTAGGTACACACAATCTATTCTCAAAGAAAAGGAATCCATCGGCTCTATAAAATTAACCACTTTCCAAACATTCTCACAAGAACATAGAATCTTTAAAATCATCATCAGTTGGCATATAATTGTTAATATGCTCAAAACCCATCAGGTTAGTGCTCAAGAGAGGTTAAGAGAGACATACCTCCTGACAATGCATCGCGACTACATTGTCCTTACCTTTCTTATACTTGATCACGTTATGGAAAAGTTAATAAATTAATCCAATCTAGCAATGTCTTTTGTTAAGCTTTTGCTGACCTTTCAAGTGCTTGAGGGACTCTGTATCAGTGTGTATGATGAATTCTTCGCCAAATGTAGTCTTGGCCAAGTATTTGAGAGCTCTCACCAACGCATAGAGTTCTTCTGTCATAGTGGATAGTTGTAGTGTAGCACTTCCAAGTTTCTCACTGAAGTAGGCTATTGCCTTTTTCTTCCTGCATAAAGAACAGCACAATACAATCCCTGAGCATCACATTCTATTTCAAGAAGTTTTAGTATAAATCAGGGAGAGGTAGGACCGAGGAATGAGTGAGTTTTGTCCTTCACATTTGGATATGCATTCTCTCTGGAGATTGCTCCCATTTGAATCGAACATCTTCTTGATTAACTTTCGTAGTGGGCTGCTAGAGTGCTGGGGAAACAATTTTGAGGACAAATCTCAGGTAGAAACCGGCTAGGACCATGGCATAGCTTCTGACTTCTCAACAGTTTGTGGAGCTTGGCCATTTCTTTGATCGCTTTATCTTTTCCTCATCAACCTTTAGTATGCCATATGTACTCACAGACAAACCTAAGAAGACAAGGTTAATCCGTTCCAAAAAGTACATTTTCTTAAGATTTGGCATTTACAAGGTCTCCTTCCTAAAGCACTGTCTTAAAACCCCATCTCAAATGCTCAACATGCGCTCATCTAGGCCTTTCTATATACTAATATGTCATCAAAGTTATACCACAACAAATTTCCTTATGGAAAGCTCTAATAAATGATTCATTAATATCTGATAAAGTGCTAGGAGCATTAGTTAATCAATGGATAACTAAACCATCATAAAGCCCTTGTTTAGTTTTAAATGCAGTTTTCCATTCATTGCACCTTCATCACTGAATCTGATATCCACTCTTGATATCTATTTTATAAAATGTCTAGAACCATGCAACTCATCAAGCATATCATCAACTCTAGGATAAGGGTTGGCGATACTTTACAGTGATATTTGTTGTGGCTCGCAATCAACACAGATTCTGCCAACTCCCATCTTTCTTTGGGACGAGCAAAACTGGGACTGCACATGGGCTCATGCTCTCTCGGATATGAACCCTTCTCCCATTAGATCATTAACTTGTTGGTGAAGTTCTTTGGTCTCTAATGGATTGGTTCTATAAGCTGGTCTGTTTGTAAGAGCTCTGGTATGAAATCGATTTGATGTTCAATGCTCTGATTGTGGTAAGCCTTGGATCTCATCTGGAAATACATTCTTTGAATTCCTGCAAAAGAAGTTTTGATTTTGCAGGCAATGCTGATAGTGGATCATTTAGATAAACAACCTTTAAAAAACAATAAAAAGATTAGGAAGATGACTCCCTTTTGAATTAGAGTTCAGAAGGTTGGTTGTTGGTTGGTTGTTTAGCTTTGGCTTTGCTTTAGTTTCTCTACTCTTCTTATAGTCTGATCTGATCCTGGTGTACCTCTTGAGGAGTTAATGGTGCCAGCACATTTTTCTCCCCTTTATAGTGAAACGAGTAGCGATTGTGTGAGCCATCATGCATAACCTTTCGGTCTGATTGCCAAGGCCTTCCCAACAGTATTGTCCAGTCATCCATAGGCAAACATTCACAAAGAATCTGATCTTCATAAGTGTCAATAGAGAAAGGTTACCACAACTTGAATTTTCCACCTTTAATTCTCCCTTCAATCATAGCCATTGTAGCTTATAAGCTTATGGACTTTTCTGAACTGTTAACCCAAGCTTCTCCACCATTTATTCACTTGCCACATTTAGTACAGCTGCCTCCATCAATGACTAAACTGCACACTTTGCCTTGTACCATGCAGCGAGTGTGAAACAAATTTTCTCTTTGATCATTCTCGTCAGCCTTGGTTTTAAGATTCAAAGTCCTTCTAGTGACCAACAACTCTCCATTGACTGGCATCTCAAACTTGCTCTTCTGATTCAGTATGCTTTCCTCAGTATTCAAGCTCAACCCATTCTCCCTGTAAATCAGCAATGTAGACGCTTGTTAGGAACACTCTTGGAGTAGTGGCCGAGATCCTTTGCATTTTGAAACAGCATTGTATATCCTCTGGTTGGACGTGGAAGCTTTTTCTTACCCTTTGAATTCTTGCGTCTTCAACCTTAGGCTTATGTAAATGACTTTGGATCCTTATAGAGAACTTGATCGCTTCATCTCTTTGAAGTTAGGCTTGCTTGCCAGCTTAAAACCTGTTTTTGTAGCTTCTCTCTTTAATTGGCTTGCAAACATGATTAGCCTCGTGTAGTAGCTTCTCTAACTCCCACATATATGTTAAACCTCAAGTCTTCCTGATCTCTCTATAAGGTTTCTCCTAAAATTGCCATGTGAGCCTCATTGTCCTCTTGAATATCTGCCCTTAGCATAAGAGTTTCCAACTCTTTGTAATATTCCTCAACCGTACGAGTGCCTTGTACTAAGGTTCGGAGTTTGTAGTGTAGTTCTCTATAGTAGTGGCTGGGAATGAACCTCTTCCTCATGATGAGCTTCAGTTGGTTCCAAGTCTCGATAGAATGGTCTCCTACACGTCTCCTTGTTGTAACCAAATTATCCCACCAACTCAATGCATAATCCTTAAACTCCGTGGGTGCGAGTTTTAGTTTTTGCTCTTGTGTGTACTCCTTGCAATCGAACACAATCTCGATTTTCTTTTCCCACTCAAGGTACTCCTCTGGATTGCTAGTACCTTTAAACTTAAGCAGTTTGAGTTTAACACCACCAAGGGGATCCGTAAACCTTGGTTGCCTCTCTTCTCGATCATGCCTTCTTCTCCTAGAACCACTAGACCGAGATGCATGACTATAATAATTTTCTGTGGCTGAATGATTGCGGCTTCTACTGGATCTTTCTTGTTCTGAATAAACAACCTCAACCCTAAAATTCTCAAGCCTTGGATCCATGATTGTAGTCAGCCTAGCTGTGAGAGCATCTAACAAAAGCTGATTCGGATTGTTGGCTTCTCCATTATGATTTGCTGGTTCATCTTCTTCATGGCTCGAATCCTCCATGGTACCTGAAATATTCACTCACTACTGAAATTTTTTTAAAAAACAATAAACAAACTTAATAGATTTGAAAACAAGAATTAAAAACCGTAAAGAACAAGTTTTAACAAATGATTCGAAGAGTCATGTTTTGAGTAGAATTCCAAAAGTCAAAAATCGAAACATGAACTATGAAGGATTTTGAATTAGAAAAACACAACCTGGTCACAAAGCTTGCTCTGATACCACTTGATGTGATCCTTATGGGAAGGATCGAACTGTCGAAGGACGGCTTTGTGGAGGTAGTGTGTTTGCGGATGAAGTTGGGTTTATAATCACCGAATGATTGGGGTTTGCGAAAGTATGAACGTTTTGGGATGGCTTTGGAAGATGGATCTGGATCGAGTGAAGGAAACGAACAATGAACGTGATTTATCGGACGAGGAAGAACAAACGAACGTGCGACCAAACGGACGAACGGTCGGATGAGTGATGTCGGGAGACGGACGATGATGAATGGTGTACGAACGATGGTGAATGGTGAGGATGGAAGAATGGATGAAAACGAACAAGTGAAAGTGGAAGATGAACGATGATAGCTTGGCTAAGACAAGGATACAAGATCCGATTGCCTTAGACAAGAGCTTACTTTGGTGCAAGGATGAAAACCCGAATACACTAAGTAAGTGTTTGATCAAACAAGTTTTAGGGAATGCTTTTGATACAAAAGATGTTTGATAAAATGAAAGAGATGACATGAGGGAATACATATAGAGTTTGAAAATACTAGGGAATAACAACAACACACCTATGAAATAACAACATAATTTAAAACAAGTTTGAGTAAGAAAAGAAGGCTCCTCCTTGTTTTCAAAAGAAGAAGTATGGGCTGGATTTCAACAAGGGGCCTTTTATTCAAGTGTTGTGAACAAGCCTCATTAAAAACCTTGGCTGGAAAACCCAATTGGGACAAAACCAAGCCCAAGGGAAAAAGAGTGCAAGTCACAACACCTCCCTTGTTGAATTTCTTAAGTCGCTTGTATCACAACCAGTGTGGTTGGATTAGCAAACTCAAGATTGCCCTGGATAGATGATAGTAGCTTGTGGAAAGCTTGATGGAACTTCTTTGCCTTGGACCTTGTCATAGCTCCGGGAGGAATGCTTAAGCCTTCTTCGGTTTCTTCCTTAGCTTCCTCGGGTACAAGTTCCGGATTAGTTTGTGCTTCCTCCTGCTTAGTCATTGAGCTAGCCATGATCACATCATAATGTATCCTCACAAAGTGGTAGAAGTTAATGATATACCATAAAATCATGTAGAAAACTGCTTGTCGGTGTCTTCGAAAACTAGCGATACGAAACAATACTTCAGAATTTTTCAATGCACCAATGGAATGAAAGATACATGTTTAGACAATATTTAACGGGAAAACGACAAAAATCTACTCGAACAGTTTACAGAATGAAATTTCATACTCTAATTACGATACAATGCATTTTTTTTAACCCGAACCGTAAAAAAATCAAATTTTATACCTGAATTATTTATTGAACCAACTTTGACTTAAAAGGTGTTAGTCAACTGTTAAGTTTTGATGACTAAGGCGCCACTGTGCGTTTCACGTGACAATTTAAAATGTCATCGGTTTGGTTCTGGTTCATAAGTATACTCAAAACAACATCATTTTGATTATATATATCTAAAAATAAATATTAAAAGAGAAATACTTTTTTTTTTCTTTTAATCAAATGAAAAAAAATTAAATCGACTACAACTTTGAAATCTAACGTCTCAACTCAGCGGACCAATACATCACCACCTCTTCGACTCGTTTTTCCAAGCACCCACCCACTACTATGGTAAACCAAAGCTGCTAGCTACGATCTGGTTGTCGAAAAACCAGTCTAATAGAGTCGAGTATCCTCTCAGCCACACCGTTTTGTTGTGGTGTGTAGGCACACGTCTTGTGCCTCTCTACTCCTTCTTGTTTGCAGTATGAATCAAACTCTTGGTTGCAAAATTCTAGACCGTTATCAGTTCTGAGAACTTTAAGCTTCTTGTTTTGTTGATTTTCTGTCAATGTCTTCCACTCAACAAACTTGGTGAAAGCCTCATCTTTTGTCTTGATGAAGTAAACCCAAGTCTTCCTAGTATAATCATCGATGAAGGAGATGAAATACTGGCACTTACCAAGAGACAATGGAACATTAGGTGAGCCCCAAAGATCTGAGTGGATGTAGTCCAGTTTGGACTTAGTGACATGTTTGGCGGCTCCAAAACTGACCCTGTGTGTTTTTCCATAAACACAATCTTCACAGAACCTTAACTCTTTGATCTTGCCTTTATCCAGAAGACCTTTACTGACCAAAACTTGCAACCCTTTTGTACCAATGTGGCCAAGTCGACTATGCCAGAGACTAGTTTCATCATTCGCAGTTTCAATTGCATTTGTCTCCCCTGTGACTGTAGTTCCCTGCAAGAAATATAGGGTATTCTTTTTCTTTCCCCTCAAGATTGTCAGATCACCTCTCACAACTCTCAAGATACCTAATCTAGATTCAAACCAGCAACCCTTATCCTCTAAAGTTCCTAGGGAGATAAGGTTCTTAGATAGTTCTGGGACATACCTGACTTGGTTGAGCAGAATGGTGGATCCATCATCATTCATTATTCTGATGCTGCCAATGCCTCTGACATCTGAGTATGTATCATTACCCATTCTTACTCTCCCAGCTTCAGTTTCTTCAAAATCCAGGATCCAATCTTTTCTGCAGGTCATGTGAAAAGAGCACCCTGTGTCGAGAATCCATGTGTCTGGACTGACTTCTGCAAAACCCAGGAGGGCACTGGAGACCACCAGAGATGCTGCATCCATTACATTAGAAGCTTCTCCTCGTTCTGATGTTGTATTCTTCTTGTTTCTCTCCTTCCACACATAGCATTGTTTTTCATAGTGGCCCTCTTTCCCGCAGATCCAGCAGGTTTTTCCACCCCCTCTAGACTTTGATCTGTTTGAACCCTGTCTCTTTCTTTTCAGTTCTACCCCTCTCTTGTACAAACAAACCATCAGAGTTATTCTTCAATGTCTTCTCATTTGCTCCTAACTCTAGAATCTTAGATCTGATTGCGCTGGTGATTTCTTCTAGATGAAGAGTCGTCTTGCAGTATTTTAGTGTCTCCTTCAACTGATCAAATGGCTTTGGTAGTGACATGAGTAGAACAATAGCTTGGTCTTCATCTAGAACAGCAACTTTCACGTTATCCAAGTCTGAGATCAGCTTGAAAAAATCGTTCACATTCTCCTCCATAGTCAGGTTCTCATTCATCTTGTATCCATACAACCTTTGCTTTAGGTATATGCGATGTTGGGAGTGACTTTGCCATGAACAACTGGTCTAGGACCTAACATGCCTGCAGCTGTCTTTTCCTTGATGATTTTCCTTAGAACATTGTTCCCCACACTTAAGATGATGGTGGACCTGGCTTTCCCTTCTTCTCCTTGAGGATTATTTCTTCTGGTTTTGTGAGAGCAGCTTCAGAAGTAGGACTTGTTCCTTCGCCAATCTCAGCGATTGATTCTTCTTCTTCTGAGGCTTCTGCTTCACCTAAACCCTCCAGCTGACCAGAATTTCTAAGTGAGCCAACAATTTTTCTTTTCCATAAGATGTAGTCTCCTTCTCCGTCGAACTTCTCCACCTCTGCCTGCCCGTAGACATCTTCCGGGGCTTCTCTTTCTCCTAGGTTGAAACCTGGAGCTCTGATACCAATTTGAAAGTTAGAACCAAAGATAGTTGACACCAAACTTTCCTAAAGTCTTGAAACTGATCTTAAGACTTAGAGGGAATTTTCTCTGAACTCTCACGTTCTCTCTTTTGTAAGAAATTTAAGCTTGAAAAAGTAAAAAAGAACACCAAGATTTATCCAGTTCACGATCCCAATTGGAATCGCTACGTCTGGCCGAGATATACTCGGAAATCCACTAAGAATCTGTGCTCAATCTAGAGTCTTTAGGGTTCATACAACTTTCACTCTTTCTCTCTTACAACTCTTTCACACCTTAAGCTTTTCATGGCTTGATTACAACTCTTATATAGAGAAGAGACGAATCTGATTTACCCGACATGAAGTGACTCTTGAATTCTCAAGTCAGGTCCAATTCCTTTTGATAGAGCTTTGTCTTGTGTAGGCATGGAGACGGCGATGTCGGGTCTGATCATCGTATGCTCCTGTCTCTTCAGCTCTTGTCCTTCTTCGACAAAGGAACGACACTTGATGAAAGCGAAAGAGACGACAAAAGCTGATCTCTGTTTTAGGATCTGGTAAAGTGAACCTTCCATTTGATCTGGTGTCTTTGCTTTCTTCTCCTTCCTTTGAACCCTCCAAACCATTTAGAGTCTTTGATTAACTTAGTGAATTTTAGACCAAAATCCACAGGAAGGATAACAGTACCTAAGGAAGGAGGACTACGCGAAGAAATTTTGAAGATCGCGCACAAGTCAATATTAAGCATCCATCCAGGAAACACAAAGATGAACAGAGATATACGAAGGTATTATCACTGCCTAGGAATGAAAAGAGACGTAGAAAGATGGGTATCTCAATGCCAAACATGTCAAATGGTGAAGGCGGATAACATATTCCCGGCATGATTATTAAGGAGCTTACCTATACCAGAGTGGAAGTGGGAATCCATCTCTATGGATTTCATCACAGGTCTACCGACGTCGTCAGGAAGAATGAACGAGTCGATATGGGTGATTATATATCGACTAACTAAGGTAACTCATTTCTTACTCGTGAGAACAACTGACAATGCAAGCTATTTGGCGAACAAATATATAAGGGAGATTGTCAAGCTGAACCTATGGAAGTTAAGGAAGAAGTCTACAAACTAGTACGGAGCAGGTAAAGGACACGACATGCTAGGTTCTAAGACGTGAACCTTGGGCTGTAACGAAAAAGAGAAAGGTAGAAGTGAATGACTAGAACCTTTTGAATTCGGGGACGAATTCTATGAAGGGGGGGGGGGAGTATGTAACACCCGGTCCTGTTATTAGTGATACGGTACGGACGGTATGTACGTAAACGAACATGGACAACGGAAGACGAACGAGGACGAACGGACGAAGGAAAAAGGACGTAGGGACGACCATATGGATGATCGTGATGGACCGTACGGATGGTGGTACGATCGACCGTACGAACGGTGGCACAAGCGTACGGACGCGGTACGACTGTATGGACACGGTACGGCCGTACGGACCAAAAATGTTGGGGTTAATGCGAAAATTTTGTAAAACCAAAGGACCACTGTGAGATTATTGGCATGTCAAGGAGACACTAAAATGGCTTGTAGGACGGCTGGTCGACCATTTTAGGGACATGGAACATAGACAAAATCATTATGTTCGAACGATGTCCATTGGTTGAAAATAAATAAGCACATGGAGAATAATTGGCGAATGGCTATTGGAGGACTTGGAGAGCAAGCAAAGAGCTTCTAGAAGAAGGATTATGTGTCCAAGTAAGAAACTTGGTGACCAAGCCTCATGACAAATGTTGGCCATGAAGAGGACAAGTGTTAAAACAAAAGCTACACTTGTCCAAAACCATGCACCACCCCTTTCCTATAAATATAAGGGGTGGGGAGCTCATTCCTCACCATTCCAAAAATTGTGAGGATTTTAGAGAGAAGGGAGAGCTAGAGAGAGAAGCTTACCGCCGATTGCCGAGAAGAGGAGATCGCCGCGGAAGGAGTTTCCGGGTGAGAGGTGTGCCGTGGAGGAGATTGCCGAGAAGTTTGGAGCACCAAGAACCTAGCCTTGCCACCGTGGTCGTCAAGCACTGTGAGTGAGTTTCCGATGCATGTGTAGTGGCACACGAGGTAGTTTAGATTTAATTACGTAATTAATTTAGTTAATTAGCATTAAATTATTTGTGTGTGACCGTGTAGTTAGTTAGTAGCATTAGAAAGTAGATTAATTGTAAGAATTAATTTCTAAATGCTAGAAGTAGGGTAATTAATTACTCTTAGAGGTTCTAAAAGGGTAGAACTAGATTAATTACCGTAGTAATTAGAATTGTTTATGCATTTGTGTGATTGCATAGGTTGTTAGAATTGTTTATGCATGTGTGTGATTACATAGGTTGTTAGAATTGATTGCTTGCATGTTTGATTGCTTGTTGTGTGTTTAAATTCTATGTTGATAGATTTAGAATTGTGTGTAGATCTTAGAAGTAGATCTAGTAGATTATGGTTGTGTTATCTAGTTATGAGAACTAGATTGATTGAGTGTGAACCCTCGGTAGTGAGACCGTGTGGTAGTTTTGTGTTCCGACCGTATGAGAGACGGATCGGATGAGTGTGGACCCTCGGTAATGAGACCGTGTGGTAAATGACTGGCTGTGTTGTGACCGGCTGTGTTATAATGGTGTTGGAATGATGATAAGGCTTTGTCCGAGCCGACACAACTTCCGTTCTTGGTAAAGGGTTGGCAAGCCTAATGTCGGGTTCGGAAGGGACTATACAGAAGATGATTTGGCTAGGGACGCTAGCTTTGTGATAGAACTTACGCCGGATCATTCGAAGTGTACGTCAACTTTTGATCCTGGCCATAATACGTATAATTATGGTTCAGGATGTTACATATAACATGCATCATTTCAATCTAGTTGGTCTTCTTATAAGTTTTTGACATCTACGACAAGAAAATATGTGGCTTCAGCTTTAGGTGTTGAAGCTTGGGCCATGCGGGAGGCATTATTGAATCTCAAAGAACATCAACTAGATGATGTTAAACTATTCTTTGATTCTCTTCCGTTGATTCAACTTTTGAACTCGGAAGGCATTCACAACGACATTTATGGAGTTTAAGAGGATATTAGAGATCTCTCAAAGTTTTTGTCTACTATTGTTTTCTCTTTCATTCCACGTCAAAATAATGTCGCAGCGGACTCTCTCCCTAAGGCAGGTCTAGTACCATTTATGGTTTAGTAAAATGTTTGTATTCGTGACAAAAAACAAACAAACTTTGTTTAATTTATTGGTAAAATTTTGTTGTCGAAATTACAGACGCAAATCAATCTCACGTAATCAATACATTTCCTTTCTTCAATAGAGAACAAGAGATTACAAACATGCACAAAATTCAGAAACTAGCTTGATGAGTTTTTCTTTTTCTTGCTTTAATTGTAGAATGATAGAGGCTTACTTGACGAATCTCCTAAGGCAGAATTTCGTTCCTTACGTTGGTGTGTAGTTTTGTGGATGTCTATCTTGTAGGATACAACTATCAATCTATGTATTAACACCGTACATAAACCCTAGTAAACTCTACTTGAGATTATCAGAAATTGTTTAGGAGAAGAAGAAGATCAGAAATCAAATGTCCCCTCCCTCTTCGTTGTGATCTCTTTATATAAAGGCTCAAGTGATGCTTATTGATTGAAGTGTATCCTAATCACAACGTCATATAGAGGTGCGTCTTCCCTAAAGGACACATACGTAAGTGGAGGTGTGTTTTTCAACTATCACATATTCTTCTATAAGGTTAATTTAATTAAATCATATAGATTAAATTATATAAAACTCTAACAATACCCCATTTCTATTCAAACTTGACAATACCCCATATTTGAATAGAAAATAAGTTATGATGTTTTTGAGAAAGTAAAATGAATATGCATTGGAAAATGTGTTTTTTTGAACTTACACTTTTCCTTGTAACAACTTATTAGATTTACTTTGTGGTAATGAACTATGAATTCTCTAGTCTTGAATTAACCACGTTTTATACAGAGACAATAAGTGGAAGACATATTTCATTAGCTCTTTTCTAGTTTATACGGTTGTGTTCATTTTGGTCTTCAACATATCCCGACTTCGTGAGAGCTCTAGATAATCTAAACCATATCTATTCTCATAGGTGTGACCCAATACCACACCATATAGGTAACGTTAATTAAAGTTAATCTTTTTTATCCCATGTTTTTAAAAAGCTATTAACGTTATTAATAATAAAGTATTCTTCCCTTAATCGCCAATTTTTACGAGTAAAGTTTTACCCAATTCTAATACCGCAAGTGTAATAATAAACATAGTAAATATGGGATCGAATCAACAAGGACCAAGACAAATGCACTTTGAACTATGCTGACTTATATGAAGCTAAGCATGCAATGATAATTGTAGGTTTTCTGACAAACTAAATCAAAACTCAAATAAGTAGAGTATTGGGCATATAAAAATCTTTCAAGGATTCCAAAGAAGCATATATATATATATATATTTTTTCATAGAGATAGTATTAAAAATTGTTCTCGATCTCAAACAAAACAATGAGTTATCCTGAAATAGCTACCTATGCAATGTAATCCCTAGCAACTAAACTCTCATTTGTCAATAGAAATTTAAGCAAGCATTATGATCAAACCTTAACATCAAATCTCGTTGGCTAAGGAAATTTTGCTTCCCTAGGCTACTTAAATTGATGCCTCAAAGAAGACAACCAAGAGCATAATCTAGATGGTTAAAATAGACTAACATTAAGAGCAACTTAGGTGAATAACAATGATTCTATCTCAAGCAAACATGCATATCATACTCCCTTCAACATCCTATTAGAAATCTCAAACTCAACAGAGAATTACTGATATGCTCAAATATAATACCCTAAAGTATCTAAGCAGTAGCTATAGTATTCTAGGGGTAGAACCACAAAGACTCAAAATGTTCACACAATAAATTACAGAATATGAATTAAGCTAAGCAAAATAAATGTAATCAAGGATAACAAAACAATTAAATCAAAGAAGTAAATCAGTGGGATAAAGGCTAGGCTTAGGGAAGTTTGCAGGAAAATCAGAATTATAAATCAAATCAAATATCAGGGATAGAATAAGCTCAGCTATTGAACTTGAAACACAAATATATAGTAAACCAACTGTCGTTGCGAAAACTATCTATGTCTAAACTTAGAATTCAAAATTTCTTTGCAAATTCTATAAATTCAAGAAAGCATTAACGGTCAAGTTCAATTGTTCACAAAATCATAAACCAAATTTCTTTGCGAGTAGGTCTTTTGCTCACCAAACACTAGTTCAGGAAACTAATCACACTTTCGTGTCAATTAATCAACCTAACATCAGATTCTAGTTCGCGAGGCTAGAATAAGCATTAATCTCAAGTCTAGGTGAAAAGCTCTATAGATATTCCCTAACAAGTAAATCAGATCTAATAATTCATCATATACCTTTAAACAACCCTAAACCTAACAAGGAATCTACTCAGACATGGTGAATGAAACAGACATCATGAATAATATAGATATCATAATCATAATATAGAATAGAGTAAGAATACAAAGAGGGTTCAAGGTTCTTCTCCCAAAAACTCAATTGCAAGAATACTCTATCTCCAGAAATCACCCGTCTCCTTTCTGGAGGCTCAAAAACCTAATTATATAGCTAAAACACGTTTAGGAGTCTATTTCAAAAAATAAGGAAAGCTTCTGGTTTATCTTCGGGTCTTGATGCGCGTTCTGATTACTGGTATCGACCGATACTGTAAATGGTATCGATCGATACTGGGATCTTTAATCGTGTCTCTTCAAAAGGATGGTGTCGATCGATGCTGCATAGGTGTCGATTGACACTAGCTCAATTCCCCGAACTGTTCAGCTCCAGATTGCTTCAAAAACTTCCAATAATCCAATTTAGCTCCATATGTGCCTATATCCTGAAAAGAACTTGAAAGACTCTAAAACTACTGAAAAGACTCAGAAAAAAGGATTTATATCATGGTTAAAAGTGGGTAAAAACCATGATATATAAAGTCCCCCAGACTTAGCTTTGCTTGCCCTCAAGCAAACAGAAAACCAAACAAGGAAAGAGGTTTGAAAAACATGGAGTCTCACCTTTTCTTGAGACATTGTAATGACTCCTTTTCCAAGCTCCCAATCATCACCTAAACAGTTTCAGATCTGACCGCCATGTACTTCTCCGTAGACAATTGCAGCTTCCCAGTATCCACGCATTATCTCGTAGCATCAATCATACTAAATCTTTCATTGCCGATTCATTACTGTTGTTGATGTTCAGGAACCTTCTAGATTCTTCCTCATGCGATATCGTGACTAAGGAACCACCCAAATTTTACACCTTGATATGATTTTCCTCTCCCCCAGACTTATCTCTTTTTATCCTTCTGATTTGGATTAAGCTTTGCATATACAAATCAAGGTTTGAGACGCGAGAATTGATGGTGATTGCCACCAAATCCCCGGTTCTCCCCTCTCAGAGTATCAAAAGTCTTAGGCGAATAATGGGGTCCCGGGAAACGTTCCTACCCCTCGCTTCAGACTTTTGTGTGATCATTCCTTATCCAAGTAGAAAAATGGGATCACAGGAAATGTTCCTAGCCCTCTACTCGGCGGAAATCATTTCATCTTTCATGCATCAATGTGTGTCAAGGGAGAGGTATATCATAATCTTCAAACATATGGGTTCTTTTGTCAGATATGAATGATTGAATCAAGTTCAGTGAATACCAACCTCAGTAATGAAGTGCAAAATTGGGCTCAAGATTTAGAAGAAATTTGCTGGAGATATGGGTGTTTCCTAGTCAACTGGTTAGTCTTTGGATTTTTCATTAGTCGATCTTAGAGCTGATTCTGTGACAATGGTTACTTAAAAACAAAGTCAGAACAAATGAAATCAAGCAAAGGTTCATAATCTCCAACAGGTTTTGACTCAATAAAACAAAAATTTGACTCAAAAGGACTGACTCTAAGAAAAGCAAACCCAATGTCAGTAACTACCTCTCACAGACTTAAACAACAATGTCCCCAGTGTTATCTAACCCAGAGGAAGCAAAAGAAAGCACAAGAACAGAATGGATGAAAGGTGGCTCGAAGGTACCGTGAGAATGGATGGGTATCGATCGATACTGAGAACCAGTATCGACCGATGCCAAGTGAGTATCGACCGATGCCAGTAACGTATCGATCGATACCAAGGTCCTTTGTCTGTAATTCTGAAACTCGAAACCGTGTCCAATGAAGCCAATTGTTACATGAAGAACTGTTAGATCATGAGAGCACAGTTAGAAGCAACATAATCAATAGATAGCCATAAGTTCAACAAGTAATGACAATGAGATAGACAAGTTCAGAAAAGAAGGCAAAACAAAAGAAAAGAAAGGAACAGAAAACGTGAAACCCAGGAGCAGAGACTAGTAGTCTGAATCATCATCATCATCTGATACAGCATAGCGAGATGAAGGGCCAGGTGTGGAGTGGTCGGCATCCGTGGATGACATGCAGCAGCAGCGAGAGACAATGGACCATATGCTCTGTAGGCTCTCGACGACGTACCTCTGAAAGGAGGCGGTCTCCATCGGTAGGTCTGGTGGTGGATGAAATGAAGGAGCAGGAGCAGATGTCTGGCGGTGCTGTGAGTGGCGAGGTTGACTTCTGGCAGAGTTAGCTGCGGGTGCTGCCTGTGCAACGACTGGAGTAGATAGGAGACGTGGAGGAGCGCGTACACGTGTGGCTGGTGCAACGGAGAGCAGACTGGGATCTGGATCAAAATGCAGCTGAGATGGATCATCGCCGATGTGGGTCAGAGCGCGGTTGGGGAGCTGTACAAAGAGCTCTCCGTCTGTCGTGGGTAGGCACCAGCGGCAAGTTGGCTTTAGCCAACGCATGTGCTGCATATGTTGCTCATCCATCAGAGAACGAGCTGTGACAATCGAGCATGCTGAAGTGGAGATGCCAAAATGCAAAAAGATAAGAGTGAGGAAACTGCCGACTAAATCAGTCTTCCGTGCTGTGGCGTAATTGCGGCCAAAGAAGGGCTTGGTCTTCAGAGAGACCAAATGGTGCACAAAGAGAGCGCCTATGTTGACCGCTAGGTTCAACTCAGGCCAGTCATACCTGTCCTCAGGGATAAGGTTGCCAACTGCCTTGTACAGTAAGATCAACTCTGAGATCCTCAGCTTGTTCGGCTCCATTTTGCAGAGGAGAGTGGTGCTCAGAATGCGAACAATGCAACGCATAGTCGGATGGCGGATGGCGGATGTCTATCTGTGTCGTGGTCTTGGAGTGGTAGGCTCCAAGACCGATGTGTCGCCAAAAGACCTGCGCATCATGAAATTGGGTAGGAAGAGCTACCTGCTGAGGATCGCGATCGAACCCGTAGATGTCGCAGAGATCGGGGATTGGCAGCCTGTAGCGGATCCCATGAATCAGAAAGGTCAAAGTGCCCTCCAGAGCGTTGCGGTGAACCTTGTCTCTGTAGTACACTCGAGCTGTGGCGAGGAACTGGCAAACGAAGTTGGGATAAAGGTCATACTGTCGTTAGTACAATGTCCCCAGACCAATCTTCTCAAGCATGTCTGAGAGCTCCACGTCTATACCCAGACAGCGCATAGTGTGTGGATCGATGAAACGTGTAGAGAGGATGACAACGCGCAGCCACTCGTTGTAAAACAAAGTGTCGTAGTCGTCCCACTCCTCAGCTATGGGCCTATAGACGCAGGCCTCACTCTCAGTCTCCTCCTTAGGCAAACCTGCCCAATCACATCGCGGGATGATCCTCTTTCCTTCCAACTTAGGCAAGGGAGGCCGAGCAAAAGGAACAAGGGCAGAGGGAGATGGTGAACGTCGCGGCGCAGCTCTCAGGTCACTAACGTGGACCTCTATGAAGCTTTGAGGACCAGTGTTGTCAGTGAAACCACCCTTCAGGACCCTGTAACGATCTCTGGTTAGACAAGCAGTGACGACGCCGACATGCCAAAACAAAGAACGCCTCCACCTCGTCCTGAAGACTGAATTTGTGGCGTGGAGGATTGGAACCTGAGGCGTCGTCCTGTCGTGCCTTCTTGCGGGGAGCCATCTGAGAATAAATCAAGATGAAAACAGATATCAGATTAGCATGTGTTATCGAATAAGTGCAGGTATCGATCAATACCAAGGGGGTATCGATCGATACTCGAGACAATTTCACAGAGTCTTGTCACAGAGGCATCGCAATTCCAACTCTTTCAACCTAAAAACCGATTCCTCATATTACCCTATCCCTATCAAATCCATTATAATCCTATCATAGAAATTCCATTCCCCTAGAGCTAAAGATGACAGGAAACAGAGAAGAACTTCACAACAGAGGAAACCCCAAATCGAATCTGTAAAAGAGTCTGAGAGGAGTGATTTCAAGTACGTTACCTTGCAGATCGAAGGAATGAGCAATGAAGAAATGAAGAATTAGTGAAAGAGTGAGAGAGAGGTGTCGGCATCGATCGATGGGAGAAGATGAGAGACTGAATAAGAAACCCGAGGGTTTTATAGAAAAACTTACTTGGATGCTGAGTATCGATCGATACAGTAAGTGGTATCGATCGATGCTCGTAGCTAACAACACAATTCTCCTTTAGCTTCGATATCGATCGATACTCCAAAGGTGTCGATTGATGCTCGTCATCTGGACCTGGTTCACGTGAAGACACAAGACGGAAACAAAATGAAAAATCAAAATAAAAACGTATGTACAGACTCACCAGTGGGTTGCCTCCCACCAAGCGCTTGTTTAATGTCCTTAGCTTGACATGGAGATCAATCAGGCAGCTGGTGGCTCAGCCAGAGGCATTATGTGGCCATCTGGGATGGTGGCTTGCGCCCAATAGTGTTTCACCCGTTGTCCATTGACAGTGAACTCTTTTCCCTCACCATTCACCAAGACGATCGCGCCATGTGGTCGGACTTCCTTGATTGTGAAAGGACCTGACCAACGAGAACGCAATTTCCTAGGAAACAATTGTAAACGAGAGTTGTACAGAAGTACCTGGTCATTTGGTTCAAAGTGGCGAGAAAGGATCTTCTTGTCATGATAGGCTTTGGTCCTTTCCTTCAGTTAGGAGTTCTCATAGGCGAAGTGTCGGATCTCATCCAATTCATTAAGCTGAACCAATCGCCTTTGAGCAGCAGACTTGATATCGAAATTCAACAAATTGGTAGCCCAGGCTGCTTTGTGCTCGATCTCAACTGGAAGATGACAGGCTTTCCCATACAGCAAATGGAACAGTGTGTTACCAAGCGGCGTCTTGAACGCGGTTCTGTAAGCCCGAAGAGCGTCGTCGAGTTTCAGCGCCCAATCCTTCCGTGTAGTGCCAACTGTCTTCTCCAAAATCTCCTTGATCTGTCTGTTGGAGATCTCTACTTGTCCACTGGTCTGAGGGTGATATGGCGTGGCAACGCGGTGATGTACGCCGTACTTCGTCTGCAGCTTTTCGAAGACCTTGTTGATAAAGTGAGTGCCACCATCACTTATAACAACTCGGGGTACTCCAAATCGAGGGAAGATAATGGTCTTGAACAGTTTCAGAACTACGGCAGAATCATTGGTAGGACTAGCAAGTGCTTCTACCCACTAAGAGACGTAATCGACGGCGACCAATATGTATCTGTTCTATCGCGAGGGAGGGAATGGTCCCATAAAATCAATTCCCAAGCAGTCAAAGACTTCGACCTCAAGGATGAAGTTCTGTGGCATCTCATGTCGCTTGCTGATCTTCCCTCTTCTCTGACACACATCACAATGAGAGATAAAGGCGTGAGCATCCTTGAACATTGTAGGCCACCAGAAACCAGCTTGCAGAACCTTAGAAACTGTTTTGAATGTGGCGAAATGCCAGCATACTCAGATCCATGGCAATGAAATAGAATTTCTGGCACCTCAGATTCATCTATACACCTTTTATAAATCCCATCAGAACAATGCTTGTACAGATATGGTTCATCCCAAAAGTAACATCTGACATCTCTCATGAACTTCTTCTTGACATACTTCTTGAGATGCGTTGGTTCGTATTCAGCAGCAAGGTAATTGGCTATGTCGGCATATGATGTGCTCAAAACTAATACCCTAAAGTATCTAAGCAGTCGCTATAGTAATTTAGGGGTCGAACCACAAAGACTCAAGATGACACTCAATAGATTTAGAAATAAGAACTAAGCTAAGCAGAATAGATGGAATTAAGAAATGACAAAAGCAAGTAAATCAAGGATATAAAATCAATGGAGGAAAAGCTTGGCTTAGGGAAACTTGCAGGTAAATCAGGATTATCAAATCAAATCAATTGTCAGGAATAGATTAAACTCCGCTTTCAAACTTGAAACACAGATGTAAAGTAAACCAATTGTCGTTGCGAAAACTATCTATGTCTAAACCTAGAATTCCAAATTCCTTTGCAAATTCATAGAATTTAAACAAGCATTAAAGTTCAAGTTCAATTGTTCACAAAATCCCTAAACCAAATTCCTTTGCGAATAGGGCTTTTGCTCACCAAACACTAGATCAGGCAAATCAATCACACTTCCGTGCCAATTAACAACCTAATCACCTAAAGTCAGATTTTAGTTCGCGAGGCTAAAATCAGCATTAAACTCAAGTCTAGGTGAAAAGCTCTATAGAATATTCCCTAACAATCAATTCAGATCTAACAATTCATCAAATACCCTTAAGTAACCTAATCCTAACAGGGGATCTACTCAGACATGGTGAATGCAACAAACACAATGAATAGAATATATATCATAATATAAAATCAAATAGAGTAGAAATACAAAGAGGTTCAAGAATTCTTCTTTCAAACTCTGTTGCAAGAAGAACTCTTTTCTCCAGAAATCACAAGCTGGTCCTCTCATGAGGCTCTCAAAACCTAATTATAATGTTCTAAAACGTTTTGGAATCTATCTCGAAAAATAAGGAAAGCTTCTGAATGAATCTCGGGTTTGTCTCGCGTCCTGGTCACGGGCATCGACCGATGCCATAAGTGGTATCGATCGATGCTTGGTCTTCTGGTCGTGGAACTCTCAAACGAAGGGTGTCGATCGATGCTTCGCAGTGTCGATCGATGCTGAGCTTGTTCCGAACGGCTTCAACTCCAGATTGCCTCAAAAAGCTTCTCAAATTCTCCAATTAGCTCCATAGCGCCTATATCATGAAAAGAACCTGAAAACTCTAAAATAAAGAAAAGACTCGACAAAAGGGACTTATATCTGGCTAAAAACGGGTAAAAACCATGATATATCAACTCCCCCAGACTTAGTCTTTGCTTGCCTCTCAAGCAAACAGAAAACCAAACAGAGAAAGGAGGTTTGAAACATGGAGACTCACCTTTTTTCTTGAGACAAAAGTAATGACCCATTTTCCAAGCTCCCAGTTGTGCACCTAAACAGTTTCAGATCGACCACCATGTACTTCTCCTTAGGCTGTTGCAGTTTCCCATTATCACCCATTATCTCACAACATTAACCATACTAAATCCTTCATTGCCGTTTCATCACATGATATTGGTATTCAAGAACCTTCTAGATTCTTCTCATTTACCATACGTAGGTGCACTCTAATTTTCATTTTGGTATTGATTTCCTCTCCCACGACTTATCTCTTTTAATGCTTTTGATTTCAAATTAAGCTTCGCATACATGAATCAAGGTTCGAAGACGCGAGTATTGATGGTGATAGCCACCTAATCCCCGGTTCTCCTCTCAAAGTGTCAAAAAATCTTAAAGCGAATAATGGGGTCTCAGGAAATGTTCCTACCCCTCGCTTCAGACTTTTGTGTGATCAATCCTTATCCAAGCAGAATAATGGGATCACAGGGAATGTCCCTAGCCCTCTACTTGGCGGAAATCATCTCATCTTTTATGCACCATTATGTATTAGGGAGAAGGGTTCTACCATTTTTATTAAACACATGAGTTCCTTTGCCAAGATATGCATGATGAATCAAGCTCAAAGAGTACCACCTCAGGAATGAAGTGCAAAATTTTTGGCTCAAGTTCAGAAGAAATTTGCTGGAGACATGGGTGTTTCCTGGTTTAACTGGTTAGCCTTTGGATTTTTCATTAGTCGATCTTAGGGCTGGTATCTGTGACAATGGTTACTCAAAACAAAAGTCAGGACAATGTCATGCAACAAAGGTTCATAATCCTCTTCACAAGTTTGACACAAAAAAGACTCAAAATGGACGACTCTGACTCTTAAGAAAAACGAAA
>SMJT01000071.1:392604-412018 GCA_004349715.1 Crucihimalaya himalaica | reverse complement strand
GACAGTTGATCAACTGCTTGTTCTTGCTTCCTTTGGTCTCTCGATGCTGCATACACCTGAAAGACAAAGAAAAAACGCATAAGTGACGAAAATAAACAACGAGTATCGATCGATACTGAGGGGTATCGATCGATGCTCAGCACTTAGACAAAATTCTAAATCGTAATCTAATGGTGAAATTAGAGTCCCCGGCAACGGCGCCAAATTTTGATGTGCTCAAAACTAATACCCTAAAGTATCTAAGCAGTCGCTATAGTAATTTAGGGGTCGAACCACAAAGACTCAGATGACACTCAATAGATTTAGAAATAAGAACTAAGCTAAGCAGAATAGATGGAATTAAGAAATGACAAAAGCAAGTAAATCAAGGATATAAAATCAATGGAGGAAAAGCTAGGCTTAGGGAAACTTGCAGGTAAATCAGATTATCAAATCAAATCAATTGTCAGGAATAGATTAAACTCCGCTTTCAAACTTGAAACACAGATGTAAAGTAAACCAACTGTCGTTGCGAAAACTATCTATGTCTAAACCTAGAATTCCAAATTCCTTTGCAAATTCATAGAATTTAAACAAGCATTAAAGTTCAAGTTCAATTGTTCACAAAATCCCTAACCAAATTCCTTTGCGAATAGGGCTTTTGCTCACCAAAACACTAGATCAGGCAAATCAATCACACTTCCGTGCCAATTAACAACCTAAAGTCAGATTTTAGTTCGCGAGGCTAAAATCAGCATTAAACTCAAGTCTAGGTGAAAAGCTCTATAGAATATTCCCTAACAATCAATTCAGATCTAACAATTCATCAAATACCCTTAAGTAACCCTAATCCTAACAGGGGATCTACTCAGACATGGTGAATGCAACAAACACAATGAATAGAATAGATATCATAATATAAAAATCAAATAGAGTAGAAATACAAAGAGTTCAAGAATTCTTCTTTCAAACTCTGTTGCAGAAGAACTTTTTTCTCCAGAAATCACAAGCTGGTCCTCTCATGAGGCTCTCAAAAAAAAACCTAATTATAATGTTCTAAAACGTTTTGGAATCTATCTCGAAAAATAAGGAAAGCTTCTGAATGAATCTCGGGTTTGTCTCGCGTCCTGGTCACGGGCATCGACCGATGCCATAAGTGGTATCGATCGATGCTTGGTCTTCTGGTCGTGGAACTCTCAAACGAAGGGTGTCGATCGATGCTTCGCAGTGTCGATCGATGCTGAGCTTGTTCCCGAACGGCTTCAACTCCAGATTGCCTCAAAAGCTTCTCAAATTCTCCAATTAGCTCCATAGCGCCTATATCTTGAAAAGAACCTGAAAGACTCTAAAACTAGAGAAAAGACTCGACAAAAAGGACTTATATCTTGGCTAAAAACGGGTAAAAACCATGATATATCAGCATACCAAGATTCAGCAGGAGGAGTGACCGCCAAGGATTCCTCTGTATCGGATTGATTTACAGATGATTCAGCTATGGATGATAGCTGGTATCAGTCGATACCAAAGGGGTATCGATCGATGCTCGCATTTTGAACCGATTGCAGCAAATCGTGAGGGTATCGATCGATGCCTCTGGAGTGTCGATCGATACTCGTCTTTTGTAGTGGCAAAATCGAGTCAGAGCTGTGTCGACATCCAGTCTCAACGAAGTAGATTTTCTCCTCAGGTAGGGAATCATCAATGAGGACGTCATCACTGATCTTCATTCGTGAGAGATGGTCTGCAACTCCATTCTCCACTCCTTTCTTATCTCTGATCTCAATGTCGAACCCTTGAAGCAGTAGAACCCATCGACACAAACGAGGTTTCAGATCCTTATTCTGCAACAAGTACTTAAGAGCAGCATGGTCAGTATGCACAATCACCTTACTCCCTATCAGATAGGAACGAAATTTCTCAAAAGAGAACACAATAGCAAGCAACTCCTTCTCTGTAGTGCTGTACTTCTTTTGAGCGTCATCCAGTGTTCTGCTAGCGTAGTAGATGACATGAAGCTTCTTGTCTTTCCTCTGTCCCAGAATAGATCCAACTGTAAAATCGCTCGCATCACACATGATCTCAAAAGGGAGGTTCCAATCTGGTCGCTGAACAATAGGAGCAGTGACCAACGCCTTCTTGATCATTTCGAACGCGACAAGACACGGTGGCGTAAAATCGAAAGTGACATCCTTACATAGAAGAGCAGTGAGCGGATGAGCTAACTTAGAGAAATCCTGACTGAATCTTTGATAGAACCCGGCGTGACCAAGGAAACTCCGAATGTCTTTCACAGATGTAGGTGGCAGGAGGCTTGTCATGACCTGAATCTTAGCATTATCAACTTCAATCACAGCCTTAGAAAACTTGTGTACAAGAACGATGCCTTCTTGAACCATAAAGTGACACTTCTCCCAGCTCAGAACTAGATGTTTCTCTTCGCAGCGTTGAAGCACCTTGCATAAGTTGTCCAGGCATCTTTTAAATGAAGATCCATAAACAGAAAAATCATCCATGAACATCTCCATGAAATCCTCGATCATGTCTGAGAAAATTGACATCATACATCTCTGAAAGGTGGCTGGAGCGTTACACAATCCAAAAGGCATCCTCCTTTAAGCGAACGTGCCATAGGGACAAGTGAACGTTGTCTTCTCCTGATCATCTGGATGTATAGGTATCTGGAAAAAGCCTGAGTATCCATCCAAGAAGCAGTAGTATGGGCGTCTTGCCAACCTCTCTAGCATTTGATCAATGAATGGCAATGGGAAGTGATCTTTCCTTGTTGCTGCATTCAATTTCCTGTAATCGATACACATTCGGTGCCCGGTGATTGTTCTCGTCGGAATCAGCTCATCTTTCTCATTCTTTACCACTGTGAATCCTCCTTTCTTAGGAACAACATGAACCAGATTGACCCAACTGCTGTCAGAAATGGCATAGATGATTCCTGCTTCCAGGAGTTTCATGATCTCTTTCTTTACCACTTCTTTCAGATTCGGGTTAAGCCTCCGCTGATGCTCGATTGAAGCTTTTGACTCGTCCTCCAGATGAATTCGATGCATGCATAGATCTGGTGATATACCTGAAATATCATCAAGAGAATAGCCAAGAGCTTTGCGATACTTGCGCAGCTTGCTCAATAGTAAGGCGACCTCTGTGTTGTTCAAAGAAGAATTTACAAGCACAGGATAAGTAGAGTTAGGGCCAATGAAAACGTACCTCAAGCTAGCTGGGAGTGGCTTAAGATCGACCTTAGGGGCTCTCTCTTCACTCCAATCACTCAAAGAATCGGATCTGGCACGAGAGATAACCAGCTCCTCGGGAAGAGAGGGTTGGTATCGATCGATGCTCTCTATGGTATCGATCGATACTTCAGCATTGTTATCAAGGATCGTGGCATAAGCAGCAGCAACTTGAGTGGGAACCATCTCTGTCTCAGCTGAGCAAACCAATGCTCTCTCCAAGGGGTTCTCAGGGTGCAATCTCATGAAGTACTCATCTGATAATTCACTGAAGGTGTCAATGAAGAAAGTCNTCTCAGGGTGCAATCTCATGAAGTACTCATCTGATAATTCACTGAAGGTGTCAATGAAGAAAGTCTGACCATCTATAATTAGTTTCTTCATAATCTTCTCCATGTTGAAAGTCATAATCAGATCACCAATGTTGAGGGATATTCTCCCATTCTTGCAGTCGATCAGGGCGCCTGCCGTGGCTAGAAATGGTATGCCTAAGATCAACGGATCTCTTGGTTCAGCGTCGTACTCTAGGACTATGAAATCGGTTGGAACCAAGCAGTCCCCAATAGTGATCGGAACATCCTCAAGCAATCCTTCAGGGAATCAGACTGATCGATCAGCAAGGATCAGGGAGATCCTAGTAGGTGTGAAGTTTGTCATCCCCATTCTTTTAGCTACTGAATACGGCATGAGGTTTACACTGGAACCAAGATCGCAAAGGGAACGTTCGAACCGCCCAGTGAAGATTGTGAAATCCAATACAAAGCTTCCAGGGTCTGGTAGTTTCTCTGGAATTTTGTTGAGAAGAATTGCACTGCACTCGTGGGTGATTCTCAATACTCTTTCCTCAAGATTCACATTGCTTGAAACCATCCTCTTGATGTACCTTCTGAAAGCCGGTGAAGTCATGATGGCATCAACGAACGGGAGTTCCACAACCAACTTTTCTAGCACTGCTCTGCATCTGGCCTCTTCCACTTCTTTCTTAGACTTGGCAGGGGGTCGAGGGAAAGGGAACTTTGGTACATAGACTCTCCCGACATGTCATGTAGTCTGCTTCTGGTCTACCTTTGGACTGGTATCGATCGACACTGGGGGGTGTCGATCGATGCTTGTGGTTGTGCAACATGTTCTGAAGAACGTTGAACAGGTGACAGTCGATGTTGAGTGGTATCAATTGATATTGAGTGAGTATCGATCGATACTGGAGAAATTCCAGGAATCTCATCGTCGTCGTCTCCAGCAAGATCGACGAGCTGCTTAAGCGAGTAGGTTTTCTTTAACCCTGGAGTGACCTCTCTTCCACTTCTCAAAGTAATGGCATGAACGTGCTCCCTTGGATTCACTGTTTTTCCCGGAAGGAAACCATCCTGTCTCTTAACCGTTTCTAAGCAACCTGAGTTTCCAGCTTCTTCTGATGTATGTTCAGAGCTTCGATTTTTCCATTCAGATAAGTGTACAAGGCGTCCATCTTTCCATTGAAATCAATAGTCATTTTTTGTTGCCCCTCAAGAATCTGTTCAAGCATAGTTTCAACTTTGCTTTCCTGAGTCTTGGGAGGTGGTGTCTGATAAGATGAATTTCCATAGGTGCGAGTGTATCCACTGTTCTGAAATGGTTTCTGAGCAAAGGAGTTTGCTCCGAAATTTGCAGACTTAAAATCAGATTTGAATCCTCCTCTCTGAGAGTTGTTAGTGAAACCGCGGTTGTACGACGAATTCTGAAAACCATTACCACCTATGTAGTTGACATCCTCTGCTTCACCTTAATCGAAGTTCTCAACTTCTTCAGCAAAATGCACTACATTATGCTGCTTACCCATCAACAGATTGTGAACCGAATCCAGCTTCGCATGTACCTCATCAATCTGCAACCCATCAGCATTTCCATTCTGCTTCTTCCTCTCGAAATCTGCATTCTTAGTATTGTTGCTAGATGCCAAATTCTCAATCAGCACATAAGCGTCCTCGGGATACCTGTTGTTGAAATTCCCATTGCTTGCAGTGTCCAAAGCCATCTGATACCTCCAATCGATTCTTCTGAAGAAAATACCTAATAACTGAACCTGCGAGAAACCGTGGTGAGGGCAATCCCTTTGATAAGACCGAAATCGAACCCAGGCAGCCGTGAATGCCTCAGTTGCTCCCTGAGAGAACTGGGAGATCTTGTTCCTGAGTTCTTCTGATCTCGCATCATCATAGAAATTGTTCAGAAATGCAGTCTTAGTCTCCTCCCAAGTAGTCAGAGAACCAGGAGGTAACTGCTTCAACCAGTAAGCTGCATCTCCACCAAGAGAGTATGGGAAGAGCTTACAAAAGAGGAACTCATTGGACACTCCATTGTATTTGATACTGGTGACCAAATCCTCAAACCTCTCGATATGATCCATGGGATGCTCATGAGAAAGACCATGAAAAGGATGCTGGCCTACAAGAGTATAGTATGCAGATTTCAGCTCAAAGTCATTTCTCTGGAAAGTTGGAATACGAATCGTAGACCGATTTGCATAGAACTGATCCGGTCTGTTGTACTAACCAAGCGTTCTAGCACGATTAACCAGAGCATTCCCAACATTCCCACGCACAACCGGTGGGATAACCTCATTAGCTACAGGTGCAGGAGCAAAAAAGATACCTTATGCATCAAGACTCTGACCTTAAGCGTCACACAGGTGACCTTCCTGATCTCTCAAAACCCCAGCCTCATCACGAGCAAGCACAATCGGATTGTTCATCTCTGCTTGTTTCTTTTGCTTTCTGATAGTACGCTCTAAATCAGCTAGCTCTTTGTTAGATAGATTGATCAACTGCTTGTTCTTGCTTCTTCTGGTCTCTCAATGTTGCATACACCTGAAACACAGAAACCAAATCGCGTAAGTGACGAAATTTAAATCGAGTATCGATCGGTACCTGAAGGGTGTCGATCGATACTTCTATCAACTTAGTCAAAATTCTAAATCGTAATCTAATGGTGAAATTAGAGTCCCCGGCAACGCCGCCAAAATTTGATATGCTCAAATATAATACCCTAAAGTATTTAAGTTATAGCTATAGTATTCTAGGGGTCGAACCATAAAGACTCAAGATGTTCACTCAATAAATTCCAGATTATGAATTAAGCTAAGCCAAATAAATGTAATCAAAGAAAACAAAACAATTAAATCAAAGAAGTAAATCAGTGGGATAAAGGCTAGGCTTAGGGAAGTTTGCAGGAAAATCAGAATTATAAATCAAATCAAATATCAGGGATAGAATAAGCTCCGCTCTTGAACTTGAAACACAAATATATAGTAAACCAACTGTCGTTGCAAAAACTATCTATGTCTAAACCTAGAATTCCAAATTTCTTTGCAAATTCTATAAATTCAAACAAGCATTAACGGTCAAGTTCAATTGTTCACAAAATCCTAAACCAAATTTCTTTGCGAGTAGGTCTTTTGCTCACCAAACACTTGTTCTAGAAACTAATCACACTTTCGTGTCAATTCATCAACCTAACATTAGATTCTAGTTCGCGAGGCTAGAATAAGCATTAATCTCAAGTCTAGGTGAAAAGCTCTATAGATTTTCCCTAACAAGTAAATCATATATAATAATTCATCATATACCTTTAAAGAACCCTAAACCTAACAAGGAATCTACTCAGACATGGTGAATGAAACAGACATCATGAATAATATAGATATCATAATCAAGGTTCTTCTCCCAAAAACTCAATTGCAAGAATACTCTATCTCCAGAAATTACCCGTCTCCTTTCTGGAGGTTGAAAAACCTAATTATATAGCTAAAACACGTTTAGGAGTCTATTTCGAAAAATAAGGAAAGCTTCTGGTTTATCTTCGGGTCTTGATGCGCATTCTGATAACTGGTATCGAACGATACTATAAATGGTATAGATCGATAATGGGATCTTTAATAGTGTCTCTTCTAAAGGATGGTGTCGATCGATGCTGCATAGGTGTCGATCGACACTAGCTCAATTCTCCGAACTGTTCAGCTCTAGATTGCTTCAAAAGCTTCCAATAATCCAATTTAGCTCCATATCGTGCCTATATCCTGAAAAGAACTTGAAAGACTCTAAAACTACTGAAAAGACTCAGAAAAAGGATTTATATCATGGTTAAAAGTGGGTAAAAACCATGATATATCAATTACTCAGTCATATAAGCAGATAACATGCAAGACAAAGATGAAGAAAACATAATTGTATAGCAAATAACTACAAAAAAATTTTGAGAATCTCTAAACAAAAAAAGTAAAACCTCAACAAGGTACTTTCGCACTTAGATCTCTCTCCTCGCTGTTATGGACGAACCCAACTATTTATATTACAAGAGAGAAACCCTAGAATTGAAAAAAGGAAATTTCATTAAAGGTCATACCGGTCGGTTACATGTTTGTATCGATTAGTTCTTGACAACTGCTTTTCCGATCAGTTACAGATTGGTTACATGTTTATACTGATCGGTCTTCGCTTCTCGTCTTTTGTCTATAAATGAAGCTGATATGTTGTGTTTGACGTCTTTCATCTCAAGTTTTAGCGAGTTTTAGTGTTTTTTTGGTCGAGTCTTGAGTTTTCAGCAGATTACGAGACATTACGCGGGAACAGGACATTTTTACATGTTTCTTGGGACGATTGCGAGACAAAGCAAGCATGAACAAGAGGAGATCAATTGATCAACACGCGGAACGATCGATCCAAGTGACCAGATAAAAGAGGAGAGACTGATCGATCGATCCACTCAAGGATCAATTGGTCCAAGCTGTCCAAGCTGTCGGATGAAGGAAGAACCAAGGCATCGAACGATCCACAGTTGAAACGATCGATCGGATCCGCTGGATGTGCTCAAGAGGAGGAGACCGACCGATCCCAAGGAGGATCGATCGATCGGATTGTGCAACACTTTCAAACTTATCCTATCTTTTATTTCTTTTTGCAAAAGGATATAAATACCCAAAAATCTTGTTTTATTTCTTACGTTTTCTTTTACACTTCTCTATTTTCTGGAGAAACTTTCACCTTGTAAGCTAATCTCTGGGATTTCAGATTCATCTTTGTGACAATTGGGAGAAGAATTCTAAACCTTTTTCTTATTTTATTACAAATTTATTATGTTTTTTTCTTTGAATTTTGTTGTTTCTTTTGCTATGTATGAGTAGATCTATTAATTGGGTTCTAGGGTTCTAAGTAGGAGGATTAATGATTTGATGTTTTGACTGTTCTAGGAAACTCTAACTCTTTGGTTCTGCAATTCACATGTACTTAATGCTAGAATAGGATTGATCACCCTATTTTAGATCTTAGGTTTATCTATGCATGAAAGTGTTGATAGGTTGTTTGAATTGATGTGAATTGAGCAATATGCTTTTAGCCAACGACAATTGATGTTAGGAAGTATTGTGAACTTAGTGAAGTTGATTGATATTGCAAATTTGACTAGGACATCTCAAATGACAATTTGTAAAATTGATAAGTCAGATTTAGGGATTAGTGTCTTGAAAGAGGACTAGTCTAATTAAGTGTTCATGTTCGAGAACGGTTCTTATCTATTAAGTTTCTTGATTCATTAATCTTGTTGATCATTGTTTCTCTGAAATATCCAATGACCCAATGTCATTAATTTTATAGTTTACATCGTTTATTCTATGTATTTTTAATTACAACATTGAAAACCAAAACAACTTTTCTACATTTTAGCTATTTACAAATCTCGTAAGTCTATAGAGTATCATTGGTCCTTGTGGATCGACCACGAACATACTACTGCGCACTTTATCGTACCCTTGCGGTTTAAGTATTTTGGGTTAATTACTCGAGTAATTAAGTTGGGGCCGTTGCCGGGGACCAATTGCATTACCTATAGATTTAGGATTATTTCCTAGACTAAGGCATTTTTATTTTTAGTTACTTATCTTCTTTCTGTTGTTCTCTCTTTGGTGTTTTCAGGTGTATGACCTGTAGCAAAGGCTTAACACATTTGATGGAATATCAAGAGGATCTGGAGAAGTTTAAAAGAGAAAGACAGAGAGAAGCACTTGCTAAGAGACAGGAAAAATGGCTGCTCTCAATGAGAATGACAACAACTTGCTCAGGGCTGGTGATCAGCACGACAATGATGACCAGAGGGAACTAAAGGCTCCACCCCTCCCTCATACGAATGGAACAGGTTTGGCTCTTGGAGGAAACCGTGAGAATCAGAGGCATGCGCCTGCTAGACGTACTTTGAGGGATCATGATGCTCTCAATGCTAGGATGTACCGTTCTGGAATCCAACTCCCTCCCAATCAACATGAATGACTTTGAGATCAAGCCAGGATTGCTAGCTATTTTAATCACTCATGAGTGCAGTGCCATCTTGCAGAACATTATTCCTAAGATGAAGGAAGATCCCGGTAGTTTTATGTTACCATGTACTATCGGAGAGTCCATATTTCCCAGCTGTTTGTGTGATTTGGGAGCTAGTGTGAATTTGATGCCCCTCTCGGTGTCAAAACATTTAGGGATCAAAAACTTCCTGCCCTAAAGGATTTCCTTGATCCTTGCAGACCGTTCTGTATGGTACCCTATTGGTATAGCTGAGGTTGTACATGTTAAGGTTGGGAACTTCTATGTTCCCACTGATTTCGTGGTGTTGAAGATTGATGAGGAACCACGAGATCCACTTATACTGGGTAGAAATTTCTTGCTCACTGCTGGTGACTTGATTGATGTCAAGAGGAGTAAGATTCATTAGCAAATCCGGGACATTGTGCAAGAGTTTGACTTGGATAGAGTGATGCAGAAACCAACTATTGATGGTCAAGTGTTTTAGGTTGATATGATGTATGAGCTAGCAGATGAGCTACTTGAAGAGTTAAACACCGAAGATCCTCTTAAAATTGCTTTGACTAAGGAGGATAGTCAATTTGGGTACCTTGAGAATGAGACTACTGGTTTTGCTAGGCTATTGGATTCTAGTGCTGAGATGGGTACAATGGTTGCATATGCTGAGATTGAGCAACCCAAAGACAAAGAAGCAGAAGCATACTTTCCTCCTAAGGGCTGTGACGATTGGAGTGAGATAAATGCTCCAAAAGTGGAGTTGCAGACATTTCTTGCATGGCTAAGGTACGCTTTTCTTGGTCCTAACCCTACTTACCCTGTCATAATCAATGTTGAGCTGAATAATGTGGAAACTGCCTTGTTTTTGTGTAAATTGAGAAAATATAGAAAGGCTTTAGGTTATTCACTTGATGATATTAAGGGAATTTCCACTAGTCTTTGTATGCTTCGCATTTATCTAGAAGATGAGTCTGTGACTTCTATAGAACATCAGAGGTGGTTAAACCCAAACCTCAGAGATGTTGTAAAGAAAGAGATTATGAAACTTTTAGATGCTCGGGTCATCTATCCTGTTTCTGATAGTACTTTAATGAGCCCAGTCTATGTGGTGCCTAAAACATGTGGTGTTACTGTGATTAAAAATGACAAGAATGAATTAATACGTACAAGAACTATCACAAGACACTGAATGTGCGTTGATGATCGAAAACTGAACACTGCAACTAGGAAATACCATTTCCCTCTACCCTTCATTGATCAAATGCTTGAAAGACTAGCTAATCAAGCTTACTACTGTTTTCTTGATGGGTATTCGAGATTCTTTAAAATTCCGATTCACCCTGATGATCAAGAGAAAACCACTTTCACATGCCCCTATGGTACCTTTGCTTATCGAAGAATGCCATTTGGGTTATGTAATGCTGTAGCCACCTTTCAACATTGTATGATGTCTATCTTTACTGATATGATTGAGGATTTTATGGAAGTTTTCATGGATGATTTCTCTATGCATGGTATGTCGTTTGCTGCTTGTTTTTCTAACTTGTGCAGGGTACTTCAACTCTGCGAAGACAAGCATTTGGTTCTCAATTGGGAGAAATGTCATTTCATGGTGAGAGATGGCATTGTTCTAGGTCACAAGATTTTACAAAGGGGCATTGAAGTCGATAGAGCTAAGATCGAGGTTATGTCAAGCATGCAGCCTCCAAATTCAGTGAAATTTATCAAGAGTTTTCTAGGACATGCTGGTTTCTACAGGAGATTCATCAAAGACTTCTCTGAGATTGCTAGACCATTGACACAACTATTGTGTAAGGATTAGAAGTTTGAGTTTGATGAGGAGTGTATGAAAGCATTTTTGTCCATCAAAGAGTCACTAGTGAGCGCTCCTATTGTTCAACCTCCAGATAGGGATGAGGTGATGTGTGATGCTAGTGATTATGCTGTAGCGCTGTTTTTGGCCAGCGAAAAGATAAGAATATGCATGTGATCTATTATGCCTGTAGCACCCTTGATGGAGCACAATGCAGCTATGCAACAACAAAGAAGGAACTTCTTGCAATTGTCTTCGCCTTTGAGAAGTTCAGGTCCTATCTTGTTGGATCCAAGGTTATTTTTCACACTGACCATGCTGCTTTGAGGTACTTGCTGTGAAAGAAGAATGTCAAGCCGAGGTTGTTTAGATGGGTACTCCTGCTGTAAGAGTTCGACTTAGAGATCAATGACAAGAAAGAGATTGAGAATGGTGTAGCCGATAACTTATCTAGGTTGAGAGTTGATGCGGAAGTTCCCCTTACTGATGCTTTACCGAGAGAAGAGCTTGCCTCTATTGAGGAGAGGTACATTGCTAAGATTGAAGAAGCTCACCTTTTAGGCACATTTGAGCTGATGACTATGCACACTACTGATGATAAGCTACCTTAGTATGCAGATTTTGCTAATTGCCTATCTTGTGATGTTCCACCTCCTAACTTCACTGGATATGCTAATAAGTAGTTTCTTCGAGACGTCTAGCGCTATCACTGGGACAAACCAGACTTGTACAAGCACTGCGCTGACGGGTTATTCAGGAGATGCATTCTTGAGAGCGAAGTACAAGGCATTCTCTATCACTGCCATGCTTCAGAGTATGCTGGGCACTTCGCATATTTTTCAAGACTGCTACAAAAGTCCTCCAAGCTGGTTTTTAGTGGCCCACTCTATTCCATGGTGCATTCAAGTTTGTGTCTAAATGCGACCCTTGTCAGAGGAAAGGAAGCATCGGCAAAAGGAATGAGATGCCTCAGAATTTCATTCTTCGGGTAGAAGTGTTTGATGTATGGAGAATTGACTTCATGGGACCTTTTCCATCATCTTATGGTAATGAATACATCCTGGTTGTTGTAGATTATGTGTCTAAGTGGGTTGAGGCTATTGCAAGTCCAACCAATGATGTTAAGGTGGTGCTTAAAATGTTTAAAAATATCATTTTCCCTCGCTTTGTAATACCAAGAGTTGTGATCAGTGATGGAGGCAAGGAATTTATCAACAAAGTGTTCGAAAACTTATTGAAGAAACATGGAATGAAGCACAAAGTCGCCACACCTTACCATCCTCAGACAAGTGGTCAAGTTAAGATCTTCAACCGAGAGATAAAAGGGATTCTAGAGAAGACTGTAGGCAAGTTAAGAAAAGACTGGGCTGCAAAGATTGATGATACTCTTTGGACATATAGAACGGCCTACAAAACTCCTATTGAGACAACACCATTCAACCTCGTATATGGGAAATCTTGTCACTTACCAGTTGAACTAAAGTATAAAGCATTGTGGGCCATTAAGCTGATGAACTTCGACATCAAAACTGCAGCAGAGAAGCGAATGATGCATCTTAATGAGTTGGATGAGATTCGTTTAGGTGCTTATGAAAGCTCCAGAATCTACATGAAAAGGACTAAAGCTCTTCATGACAAGAAGATCATCCTGAAAAAGTTTACAGTGAACAATAAGGTACTCCTTTTTAACTCAAGGTTGAAACTTTTTCCAGGAAAGCTTCGATCTCGATGGTCTTGTCCATCACTATCAAAGAAATGACACCACATGGATCTCGATGGTCTTGTCCCAATGGATAGCCATTCACAGTCAGTGGTCAAAGGCTTAAACCTTACCTCGCAGATGCACAAACAAATAAAGGTGTTCAAAAACCTCTTTCTTATCCAGACATTGCCTTGTACTTCACCACGATCAAACTAATGAGCTAAAACAAGCGCTTGGTGGGAGGCAACCCACTAGGTACCTTGTACATATTTCCTATTTAAATTTTCTTTCTTTGTCTGTTTGATTTTTGAACGATCCGTCTAGCTATCAACTCGATCGTTTTTAGTAGGATTTACCCGTGTGTTTGTGTGATACATATAGTGGAACCCACACATGACAGATCGATTGATTCTTCAGGTTGAACGATCGTTCATTTTTTTCGGGCACACTTTCAAGTAAACGATCGATCAATCCCACACTAATCGATCGATCCCTCTCGCCGGATGGATTTTCGTCAGCTAGATCGATCGATCGATCACTCTCGTCATATCGATTAAAACACGCTAGCTCGATCCCCATGTTAGTCCACATTCGATTTCACTTAAACTAAAACGACATCAGACCGATCAATCACTAAAAACCCTTGATATCACCTTCTTCTTCACTCAATCCGCCGCTCACAATCACCAAAAATTCACCATTCTTCATCTTCTTTCTCTCATATCTCTCTCGTTTCACAATCACCAATACCCTCGATACCTTTCTAACCCACACGATTTCTTGTGCTCTTCCTGTTTCTAGTGTCAATTTCATCTATGCAACGAGTTAAGTTTTCGATTTCTCCTCAACTCAATCTGATTTTGAATGACAAAGAGGGTTATGAAGAACATTGCTATTATTTCGACTCCCTTGCTCCTTTTTCACTGATTTTGTATTGATTTCTTGCTTAGAATAGTGTATGGCAATGCCTTTGATTTTTTGATTACTAAATCATACACATGTTGAGAACCTATAAATTTGTTAGCACTTTAATCTGAAATTGATCATTGACTTTGACATGAATTGGCTTCGATCCTGATGATCCTAAGGCAAGCGAAGGACAATTCTCCTTCCTCTTCGACAAGAATTACTTATCATACCCTCGTTATGAGATTTGCGACATATATGGCTTTACCAAGAGATATGGGTGTTATCTCGGGAAGCTTAATGAATCAGATGCCACCAGTTTCTAGAATCTGATTGCGAAAGGGACCTACAAGCCGCATACGGCAAAGATCACTCAGATCAAAAACCCAGTTCTGCGCATTGTGGCTAAGAACCTCAACAATGCTTTCTTCTTCAAGTCTGAGGCAGGTGCGGTGCACAATGTGGACTTGATTATGTTGTGGTATGCTGTTAGCACTTGATGGGTTAGTTTCAGGATTACGAGGGACCTACGGCCAACCATGCAACCGTTTTGTGCGAGAATTTGGTGCAGGTGAAGAGAAGCCCACCAAAGACGAATCAGCTCTGCCTTGGTTCACTTCTCACACTGCTCCTCCTTCACACCAAGCTCGATTTATCCAAGTCTGAGAAGATCACAACTGTTGTGAAGGTGGACATGATGTAACTAGAGCACTGACATATCCTCAAAAAGAACAAGGTGTATCAGTTCCAAGACCGAGAGGGATTCCTTTGTTTCTGTTGGCTACCCAAACCAGACATCACTTCTCTCCTTTCTTGAGAGAACTTGGAGTTCCTTCCAAGTGATGAGTTTCTTGTCCCTGACCAATCAGATCGTCACAAGGAACCATCTCGTCGTCGGGTATTCCAGACCATAGAAGGTTCCTACATCTGCGGCTGACTATGACGTGCCTCGACACCACGTGCCTAATGAGATTGAGGAGGAGAGCTCTACAGATTAGCCACATCGTTCAGATGACCCTCAACCATACCAACTCCTCCCGCCTATCCCACCCCACTACCGCCTACCACGCCCACCTCCACCAGAGGATATGTCAGGACGACTTTACTGAATCGTTAAATTGTAGAAGACGACCAATAAGATGATGCATCATATGTTGACTGCGTTGATGAACATCAGACTTTGCACTTGTGCTTCAGGTTCAGGCACGCATGCCTCTGAGGTTGCTAGCAGTCCTTTAGACAGAGAGATTAGGACCAAGTTTGCTGAGGATATTGCTGGACCCAGCAGAGCCACACCACCACATTCATAAGGGCACTCTGCTGACACTCGCCTTGGTAGGAGCAGGAGATATCGTCCCGGACGGAACCATAGCGCGAGCGAGAGTCCTCCTCATCATCACTGAGTACTAGTAATCTCTCCTCGTCCCCCGTATTGTCCTTTGTTTTATTTTCTTCTTTTTTGTTTTCTATCATATGTATTAGTGGCATTTTCCCTCTAGTTTGTTTTCACATTGAGATGGTGTGAAGCAATTCTGGGGGAGGATGTCACTTGTCTACTGACGCTATCTTTTGTATGTTTCTCTTATGTCATTCTTTCTGATGTTTATCGAGTCAAAACCATGTCAGTTTTATCGAGTTAAAACCATGTCAGTTTTATTGAGTCAAAATTTTGTCGCAAACCCTGGCCCTACCCATGTTTAGTCTAGTACCTCACCCTGGCCCTACTCACCTTTAGTCTAGTACCTCACCCTGGCCCTACCCATGTTTCAAACCCCATGTATCTTTATGTCATTATCATTATATACAACCATGTGAAAAAACTACTGAGTATACAGACCGACATAGCTTTCCTTTCGTTAAGATTAAGTTGTGTAGTTTGTATGGATAAATTTGTAAGTTGCTATAGTAGTTGTGATTGATGGTGATATCTATGGGAATAAACTGAGAATGTTTGACTATGTCATCTTTTCATGCAGCTTATATAAGACGAGAAACGATTCCACTCCCCTGCTTTAAATAAAAAATAAAAAAATACAAAGAAACAAGCGGAAAAAGGAGAAGGAAAGGAACCGGAAAAGTCAAATTGCTATCTTTAGTTTTCAAAAGCATCAAGGGAACTTACAGGTTAATGAGGGTTTGACTATATTTAGTAATCTAGGCAAAAGGGAAGCTATGTACCTCTCAATTGGTGTGTGTCTCACTGTGATTTTGCATAATGACTTGCATCCATTCGCATTCACAGGGAACCCGAAACACTTGAGCCACCAAAAACTAACCTTAAAACCAAGACCATAACGTGTTTGATACCAACTTTGTGAGAGTGCACGCATTACATTAATGAATGTTAAAAGGTTGAGTTCATAGATTCTGAAAGTTCTTTGTGATCCCGGGGTTTAGTATTAGTGCTACAGGTATGAAGAAGTATGGCGGAGTACAGTTTGATATTGACCCTACATCGGTAGTTTGCAGGCAATTGATTCAAGGCATGATCCCAAGATAATTTGTGAGTTTTCATGTTTTCAAACTTCTTCTTTCGATGAAAACATTTGTTTTACTTGAGGACAAGCAAAGTTTTAAGTCCGGGGGAGTTGATATGTTGTGTTTTTGACATCTTTCATCTCAAGTTTTAGCATCTGGTTTGAGTCCATTATGTCTTTGTAGCGTCTTTTTGGTCGAGTCTTGAGTTTTCTGCATATTACGGGACATTACGCAGGAATAAGACGTTTTCCATGTTTTTCAGGAAGATTGCGAGACAAAGCAAGCATGAATAAGAGGATATCGATCGATCCACACGCAGAATAATCGATCCAAGTGGCCGGATAAAAAAGGAGAGACTGATTGATTGATCCACTCAAGGATTGATCGGTCCAAGCTGTCGGATGAAGGAAGAACCAAGGAATCGATCGATCCAAAATTGGAACGATCGATCGGATCCGGCGGATATGCTCAAGAGGAGGAGATCGACCGACCCCAAGGAGGATCGATCGATCGGATTGTGCGACACTTTCAAACTTATCCTTTTGCAAAAGGGTATAAATATCCTACCCAAAAACGTAGTTTTATTTCTTACGTTTTCTTTTACGCTTCTTTTATTTTTTGGAGAGAGTTTTACCTTGTAAGCTACTCCCTAGGATTTGAGATTCATCTTTGTGACAATTTGGAGAAAATTTCTAAACCCTTTTTCTTATTTTATTGTAAATCTATTATATCTTTCTCTTTGAATTTTGTTGTTTCTTTTGCTATGTCTGAGTATATCTATTATTTGGGTTATAGGGTTCTAAGTAGGGGAATTAATGATTTGATGTTTTGACTGTTCTAGGAAACTCTTACTCTTTGGTTCCTCAATTCACATGTACTTAATGCTAGAATAGGATTGATCACCCTGTTTTAGATCTTAGGTTTATCTATACATGAAAGTATTGATAGGTTGCTTGAATTGATGTGAATTGATAAATATTCTCTTAGCCAATGACAGTTGATGTTAGGAAGTATTGTGAACTTAGTGAACTTGATTGATATTGCAAATTTGACTAGGAGATTTGCAATGATAGTTTGTAAAATTGATTAGTCAGATTTAGGAATTAATGTCTTGAAAGAGGATTAGTCTAATTAAGTGTTCATGTTAGAGAACGGTTCTTATCTATTGAGTTTCTTGATTCATTCATCTTGTTGATCATTGTTTTTCTGAAATACCCAATGACCCAATGTCTTTAATTTTATAGTTTACATAGTTTATTCTCTGCATTTATGATTACAACTTTGAAAACTAAAACAACTTTTCTACGTTTTAGCTATTTACAAATCTCGTAAGTCTATAGAGTACCATTGGTCTTTGTGGATCGACCTTGAACATATTACTGCGCACTTCACCGTGCCCTTGCGGTTTAAGTATTTCAGGTTAATTACTCGAGTAATCAGCTGCTTAAGATCATTTATGCTCCAGAACTCCCTCTTTTCCTCAACAAGTGAAAATCTTGTAAAATACCTAAAAGACTCGAAAACCATTTTGTTTTTTTTAATAGCCTCTTGATTTTTTATTAAAAGGACTCTAAAAATCAGTAGAAATAAGAGTTAACATATTCTCCCAGACTTGAATATTTTTATTTCCTCAAGAATGAGCAACAATGACTTGAACCCAATGAAATGGTTTAAAGAACGGGATCTCACATATCCTTGGGAACATTACTTACAATGAGTCTTTCTTCCGCAAACTGCATCAAAAACCAAGTCAGAGTGAAACCTACTTTTGGTACTTAACCATGAACTTACCAATAATAGCCCATACTCTGAATATCGAGTTCACAAAAAACTCTTGAAGGCAATGAGCTTAACCTCTTCACATTTCATTTAGAAAGTGCATGCACTCTCAGAAAGGGAATATAACACATCATATGGTCTAGGTAAAGGAAACGTTTAGGTGAATCATGTGTTTAGGGTTATCTTAATAATCTAGGATGCAAATCATTATGCATAATGATAACTATGCATTTTATCACTTTATCATAGTTGTAAATATCCATTTTATTGTGTTTTATTTGCTTTTTCTTTGTATTTTGATGCATTTAAGGTATAACTAAGTATTTTTACATTTTTAGAATTTCTTTTGTGTATTTGTGTGTATTTGGTGTGTGTTTTATGTGTTTTGGATAATTTCAGGTTGTAATGATGGGAAATGCACATTTGGATGCAAAAGGAGAAAATGATCATGAAGAACCGATTCAAAATGTTTCAAAGATCAAGTCATACGAAAGCCTTCCCTTGGGATTTAGCTTTGGAGCTCTTCATAAAAGTCAGAGTAAATTGAATTAGCTTTCCAACGGAGGTAGTTTCAGAACTTTTGGATACGTGGTTCAAGAGTTATGGCCAAATTAGTGAAGGCATGTCAAGCCGAGCGGTTCAAAACCGATTTCATTAACCGATCGCTTATTAGGCTGAGGAACGCATCTTGACTCACGAGCGGTTTTGAAACCGCTCGACAAGACCGATCACCGAGCTTAAAACGACTCCCGAGCGGTTTGAAACCGCTCGCCAAAACCGCTCGCGGATTCCTCCCCTGTTTTCTCCACTTGCGAACTCACTACCTTAAAAAGCCAATTTTTGTGCAACAAAGGAGGAGGCCATTATCATCATTGACCTGAGTTTTCTCTTCACTTTCCTCTCTAGTTCTTATGTTTTTATGCTTTTAAAACCTTGATTCACACTTATGTATTGAAGATTTCTCATTTCTATTTATAAAATCTGAATTATGTCTTCTATTTCTTGCATTCCTACGGTTTATTTTCTTGAATTGAGCATGTGTGAGTAATTCTCTTTTGGATGGTTGGTTTGGTAGATTTAGGATGTTTGATGTTTGATTTGTGATGTTTAGTGTTTGATTATTGTTTATCTTCACATATAGATTGTTCTTAAAGCTAGAAATGAGCTTCGAAAGAGAGTTTTCTAGATGCATGAT
>SMJT01000071.1:352798-380920 GCA_004349715.1 Crucihimalaya himalaica | reverse complement strand
CTTAACCAACGGGAGTTGAGTTTTAAGGAAGATTTGATGACAAATATGAATTAGTGTTCATTGTTTGCTAATCGTTTGGTTGCATTCGGAAGTCTAGCTAACCAAATCGGTTTGCAAAAGGATTAGTACCACGGGAGTGGACTAATCTAGTTAAGTGATTCATGTCATAAGTTGAAGTATAATCATTTGTTGAATTTGTCATTCATTGAAGCATCATTCATTCTTTATCGTTTGCCATTCCAACCGTCCATTCTTTTAGCATTTGAAATCAACCGCTTAAGTCGTTAGTTTTCTTTGCATTGCTTGTTTTATTTAAATTTACAATTGTGTTTTATGTTTCTTGCTATTTTGATGTCTTTTCCTTAAGTTGTTTAGTTTTCTTGTTTCTTATTCGCTTATTTAATCATCGTATATTTAGTTTCTTGTTTGTTTACTTTTAGTTACGACATAAAAAAAACCCAAAAACATCAATCGTTTAGCTCGATTAGTTTCTTGCATTCCTAGTGTTGTTATCTTTCCTTCCCTGTGGATTCGATACCTAAAGTGCTACATACGACATACCTTTAGGATTGAGGTATTAGAGCACAATAGGTTTAATTGTGCACAAGAGCCATAAAACTCTTGCAATCACATAATCACAGTGAGACACATACTAATTGATGCATACATAGTGTTCCTTCCATTCGAATCATCTAATGAATCCTGAAACCCCTCAGCGATAAGTATTCTCGGCGATGTAGCCTAGCATGGATCATGCGCGCTAATGAGCCGGATAGAGAGATATCATACATATCAGAGAACACAATGAGAGAACATGTTTCCTCGGCATTGTTGCTGAAAGGTGGGCTATTCATGAAGCTTTAACAACTCTTTGGGAGCAGCAGTTGGATGATATTCAACTTTACTTTGATTCTCTGTCTTTAGTTCAGCTTTTTAATTCAAAGGGATCACACAGTGATATCTACGGCTTCTCGAGGATATTCGAGAACTTCTCCTTTTGTTTTTGTCTATTGTTGTTTCTTTTATTCCTCATTCTTATGATTCCGATGCAGATACTCTCGCTAAGTCAGCACTTGTATTGGTTTATGAATGAAATAAAATTGTTTGTAGTGAAAAAAAGAAGAATCCCAAAAACACCAAATCAAACAAAAAATTCACTTGATGCATTTTTAATAAACTACTGACTCTTCCGGTTTTATTTCTTCTCCCTTCCCAATAATTTCAATTTTTTCGTTTTCTTTTTCTTGATGAAATCATAATTATATACAAGTGGGGAGGGGAGGGAGATGTAACTGGTTCTCGTCAAACAAAATCAAGCATCAAGATGAATCACATACTTTCTCGACATTCTCTAAGTAAGCTCAGAAAATATGTCAACAAGACTTAATCGTACAGAGGCGTACTAATCATCCCAAAATTATACATCTAACATACCTAATCATAATGAAAGGTTAGCTATGTTGGTCCGTATAGTCCCTAATTTATGCACATGAATGCACATAATGGCGATGATTAAAGGAAACCATGAGGTATGAATCAAAGGGTAAGGGTGCAAGGTGTGGTACTAGACTAAAATGAGCTTAGCTAGTCAGAGATCAAATGAGTGGCAAACCAAGGCATATATTTAAATATCTAATCCATAACATGATTACCAAGCCCCTAAGTAAGATAAATTAAGTCCATATTCGATGTTCCACTAGATAAGGATAAGTTCAAATCATTCAAGTTTCAGAGTGATAGGGACTTTCCTGATTATTGTGTCTGCTCATGGTTGTTTCAAACTTCAGCTCCACTTCTGAATTCGGTCTAGATAGGTTGTAAGATGGTCGTCCCAAGTAAGCTTTACTAAAATGACTCTAATTTTCTTTTTTGAAAATTTTCACCAAAATATCCAATGCATTAGTACATCCATTCCCTCCCACGACTTAAACTACACCGTCCCAGTGTATAAAGAAAGGAAAAGGGTAGGTGAAAATTTCTAAGAAACAAATTAACAAAAGAAAAAGGAAATATAAGTACAAAGGATAAAAATTCCATATTTAAATCCCAACCGATTGGTTCACAAGTGCATTAATCAGTTCAAACACATACTCCCAACTGATTGGTTGAACCCATAACCGATCGATCGACGCCTCAGAAGTTCACTTGTCTGGGCTGTATTGCTAGTCTGGCTCGTGTCGTCTGTGTTTCAATCTAAAGTTCAAAGCCCGTGGCCATCTAAGTCGGATGAATCGTGAAGATAAGGGCTCGTGGCGGATGGTACCTCAAATGTGTTAGGATCTATCAACCGAACAAGAGAGATAGATTCATCGTTGTCATCATCACCCTCACCATATGTATCCAGTGGATCCACCTCTTCTCTCGGGGCTGAAATGCAACACGGTCTGATCTTTGATAAGATGCCTAGAAGCAGACATAGCATCCTGTTGTTCTTCTCTGACACATCCTTCACATGGAGCATCCTCTCATGGTCACTTGCGGGCTGGGGGAGATCCCTATAACGAAACTCCGTCCTATCAAAATCTAGAAGTGGGCTCTGAGATAAAGTGGATGCGCAAGGATATGCCCGTCTAGCAGGTCATGCCTGACGACGAACAACATGCTCTCGTCTATTAGTTAGTTCTCGTACATGTAACTGCTAGAATCTGTAGATGCTGGCACGGTCCTGGAACTGAAGTACAGACGTGCCTTATACCAGAATGGAAGTGACGTAGAGATTGTCTTTGGCAATATACCTCCTCACTCCCTCAGGGGCAAGTGCAGGGATAGAGTACTCGAGAGAATGAAGGGAGTGACCAGACTCCCTGAATAAAGAACTCGCCGTATTTGAGTAGTACTCCTAGCTGCAAAGAACTCATCTGCCAGGAGTGCGCCAAAATCCACATCATAAGGCTTGCCGTACTCGTCATCCTAAACTGCTTTCCAAAGCATCCACAACTCAAAAGTTTTGATGAACTTGGCAAAGACTCGTAAAGCCTTCTTCCATGCTCAGGAAACTTAAGTGCCAGAACCAATGGTGGCCGATAATTAGTCAGGATCGGAAACAACGCTAGCACATGTCTCCTTGCTCTTAGGGAACCCGAAGATATCACAGAGCTAGGGGATGGAAAGCTTGTCATGATCCTCTCCAATGAAGAAAGTAATCCATCCCCTGGAGGCCACCTGAAGAATGCGGTGGTAATGCACCTCCACTTTGGCAAGAAAATCCCATGCTTGTTTCTCGAACAGATCTCAAGATTTGGTGTAAAAGATATTAAATCCTAAAATCAACTACTATGCAAAAATTCCAAATTTAAGCAAATTTATGCTATAAATTCAAAATAAAACTAAATTAATTTTAAATAATTACAAAACTCATCAAATTCTTCCTCTAAAATTATGGATAATTCAAGATTAACCATCCTAAACACATTTTAAGCTTATAAACTCGAAATCACTATTCACTAGTTTCAAAATATTTCAAATTCTCATTTAAAAATCTAAAAATACCAAAATATAACCTCCTTGCCATCATTTCCAAACCAATAACCAAGATAATCATGCAAGAAACTGAAAATTCATCTTCCTCCATGAATATACACGAAAATCAGACTGAATAATGGGATTTTGAAGCACATACCTTGGCAGATCGAACCTGGGACAAGAATGAACAGATTGGGCTAAAACAAAAGAGTGAAATGCAATCTAGAAAGTTATGGAGGTTTGAAGAATTTTGTGTTTTTGAAAAAAAATGGTGGTGAGGGGGAAGAAAGAAGAAGATGAAATCGGAGTGCACTAGACCGGTTTATTCTAGTTTAGTTCAAGTGAATTAACCAGATTAAACCGGTATAAATTGTACCTTGGCTTTCAACCTAATCGTGCAAACCTCAACTGATCGGTCGAAAGGATGCCCTAAACCGATCGGTTGCGTTTTGCACTGATCGGTTGACCTTTCTTGGATTTGCAGTTTCTGCGTTTAGCACCTGCTTCAAAAGCACTTTAAGGCCAAAAGTATCAAATTCTAGAGACAATAACTTAAAGTAATCCAAGTTCTCAAATGACAAATCCCAAAATGAAAATATCCAACTTAAAAGAAACAAAGTATTAAAGAGAAAGAAATAGAAATCCAATGTGATGTCTCCCATTCATCGCTTGTTTTTAAAGTCTCGAGCATGACTTTGCTGTATCGTTCTCTAGATGAATTGACACTCTCCTCGTTTTTCAGAGGAAGAACATGAACAAGGAACTCACGTTGGACTCGTAAATGTTAAACACCCGAAAAAAGAGTGTGGTAGTAAACATCTTTGTCAATGTACGCGAATGACATTTGTCCCTTTCTCTAATCCATCACATCTCCGACGGAAGTCAAGAAATCTCTACCAAAAAGGGGTTATGCGCGTTCGTCACCATGGAACTCGCATATCTAGAAGTTTATTACAACATCAGGTCCTCTTATGCCAACAATGAAATTACGGAGCTCTCCTATGAGGTAGCTAACAAAGTCATCAGCTAGGCGCATCCTCATGCGCGAAGGAGGCGGATGTGTAATCCCAGGAAGCTTCCTGATGCTTTTCGGCATAAAGTTGCAGGAACAACAACAAACTGAAGCACTCATAAATGATGTTCTTCATAGTCGCTGGAACAGCAAAGTTTCCCAGAACTCCATCTTCCTTAGAGTTCTGCGAACCCCGGTGGTCATCCTCACCGCTTTGAACATAGAATCAATTTCTTCCAAGGTCTCAATGGTCTCATCGAACAACTGATTGAAATATGGCTGCTTCCAAATCACCTTGAAGTCTAATCCCAAAGGTAGTGTCTGAGTTAGCTTCACAAATGTTCTGTACCTCCAACCCAAAATTTCCTGTTTCTCATATTTCTTGGTGAATTTCTGTGTAGCAAATCGATCACCCACTTGGTGAGTAGGTAGATGAGGTACAACATGGATCCTAACAGTTTTCTTCACCATCATGCATGTTCTCGTTTCTGCTCCTTTATCTACTATAGAAGTCTAACAAGTGATGCAAGGGGAATGTGCGTAATGGACTGACTTATCTAGGAGACGGAAAGATAACAACTGCTTCGACATGGTCACCACAGCTCCAACGGAATAGAGAATAGTCCTCCCTAAGATTAATGGCATTTCAGAACTTCCGACCATCTCAACAACATGGAAGTCTGTTGGAACTAAATAATGGTTGATCCACACAATCAAGTTAGGTAGGAACCCTTGAGGCTTGGTTACTGAAGCGTTAGCAAACTTTAAACTACACGGAGGCTCCTCAAAGCTTTCTACCCCGAGCACCTTAGCTAAAGAATGTGACATGAGGTTCACGCTTGAACTTGTATCAGAAAGGGAATCTTCAAGGTCAATGTCAAGAACTAAGCAAGGGATCGCAAACTTTCCTGGATCCTTAAGCTTAGGAAGTCTCATTACGACCTTCACCTATTTCATAAGTTTCTTCCTTACCTTGTCTAAGCCTTTTCCATCCATCATGACATACTTGAAGACCTCTTTGATATCAGCAAGGTTTCTTTAGCCTCCTCAAAAGTTATCCCTTTAGTGATTTCAGCCACCTACGCTTTGAACCTTTACATTTTCCCTTGGGTTATCACCTTGTAACATAGCAAGGGGAAGGGAGCTCAAACAACTCCGAATAACCTTTGAATTACCTTCTGCAAGTTCAGAATCAGATTGGACTGAGTTTTTTCGAATAAAGGAATCCAATCATTTGTCAAGGGGTTGCATCCATCGATTATGGAGGTCTTTATAAACCGATCGGTGACAGGATTGCACCGATTGGTTGATGTGTCTGAATCTTCCTCCGAACCTATTTCCACTACATTACTTTTCTTTCTTAGGTTCCATTCTCGCTTCCTTGGAAGCATTCCAGGAGGTACATTTGCTCATGAATCTACGTGAGAAATTTGGTTCTTGAGAACTCGTACGTGAGGGCTCACGGCCTCATTCTTTCCATTTATAGAAACATTCATCCCAATCAACCTTAGCATTGATGATCTCAACACTTTGCTTATGGTTGTCCATGAGTTGCAGCATCATCTTCTCAACTTTTTCAATTCCCTGATAACCTCTTTTCCCGTTGTTGAATTGAGGCTTTTACTGATAATTGTAACCACCCAAAACTAACTTATTTCCCCTAAAAACCTCCAACAAAGTTTCCTTGCGGGTTAGGCGGATATACTTGGTCTTGAGGGGTTTCCACATTCACACTTTTGTAAGACAAATTCTGGTGGTTCTTGAAGTTGTTGAAACCCTTTATGCCAATGTACTCGATCTCCTCCGTACCATCATAGTAAACATTATTATCAACCTCATCGCCTTATTCATTAATCTCCACGGCCACACCTGACTCCTTTTTTGAAGCTTCACCAAAAGATCAATCGTCTCCTTAAGCTTTTTGTACTCACTCGACTCCACCCTGTTAATAACTACCTTCTTAGAACGATCATACTCTGGACAATTGTTACAATTGCTCGTCGCCAAGTTCTCGATAAGCAAATTGGCTTCGTGAACATGTTGGTAGAAAAGTTCCCTTGAGTTTCAGTGTGAAGAGCTATTTGGAACTTCTCAGAGATACCTTGGTAGAAGATATGCAACAAAGTCTCTCGAGTGTATACATGGTGAGGACAATCCTTCCAGTAGCCTTTGAAACGATCCCACGTCTCGAAAAAGGAATCGCTCCCAACTTGTTGGAACGTTGAAATCTTATTGCTAAACTTTTACTTGGGGTAGAAATGGTTAATAATCTGAACCCAACATTGAGCCCAAGTGATAATAGAAACCGACTCGAGGAGTCTAAACCACCTAGAAGCTGTATCGCCCAAATAGAACTTGAACAATGTCAGGAGTTGATAGTCCTGAGGCACTCTATTTGCCCAAGTGGTACCACACAAGTCTTCAAAGTTTAGAACGTGATCCATCAGATTTTTGGAAGCAAAGCCATTGAAAACACTTTGTTTCACGGGTTGAATCATAGACGGCTCTATTCGGTAATATTTCCTTTGTGGGACATGCAAACGGATAGGGCTCTACCTATATAGAACCTATTGGAAATACTATACTCCCTCTAAGTTGCCTTAGCAGGCTAAGCAGAAACTCACAAACCGACTGGTTGATTGATGAAACTGATCGGTTGATGTGGTACTTGCGGACCAATCGGTTGGTGATGTGCACCAATCGGTTGGTGATGTGCACCAATCGGTAGGCCAGGTTGATGTAAGATGCGGAAGGTGGATGAATGAGGATAGATGATGAATGTTCTAAGGATGCAACAAGCTAGTGGATGAGGTCGGAGAAGGTGGACTGAGGTCTCAAGCCGTCTTCGAAGTTGGATGGATGTATGAACGAATGGAGGGTGGGTCGATGGTGAAGATGGAGTCGCCACACAAGGGTGATTGCTTGTGATGAGACAGATCTATAGGTCGCCTTGATATCACTCACAAGGAAAGCTAGAGATTTAGGGTTTCAGAACTTTTTCTCAGAGAACGATGAAAAGAACTGCGTTATTTTATTGATGCCTAAAAAAAATGATACACGGCTGCTAAGGAACCTTATAAAGGGGCTCGTGCAGCTAATGCCTTCTTGGGTGAAACCCTAATACAAATACTAATCTATAGTCTTAAAAAATAATGAAATAAAAATGCATAAAATAAATAACACCTAATACAAACTATGAAATAAAATAAACCTATCTTCTAATAGACCTGAAAAATGAGCAAACACACTATATTTTAATGAAATACATACATTATAGTGGGCTAGTCGAAAATGAGAAGGCTTGGTCGAATTTCATAGTCTCTCTTCATGGGCTGATCACTGACAAGCTTAGACGGGCTGAATTGAGAAAAACTTCTTCAAGTCTTGGGCCTCTTGAGTCTTGGTCGAATTCTTCAAGTCTTGAGCGAGGAAGCCTTGAACTGCCTTGTTGAATAATCCTCTTAGTCTTTTAGTTCCTGAACAAGTTCTTGGCGGCTCTCTTATTGTGGTAATGTCTTGAATAACAGAAGCATCTTCAAGGTCTTCTATAGGAATCTCGTCTTCAGCCTCGATGTCCTCATCACAGGTGCTTCCAAACCGATCGGTTGTTGGATAGGTTGGATCAGTTTAGGTACGTTCACATTAATGTTCTAAACCTCATTCTTAACATCATCAACACCATGAACCACAAGAATGTTTTCCATACTTCTATTTATTTGATTCTTTCTGTCAACGCTTTCGATTCTTGCTAGGTCGTTGTTGTCGGGTTGCAGCAAGTTGTTGATATCTTGGCTCCTTCTATGCATAAACTTTTAAAACAACAAGAAACAAGAAAAATCAGTAGCAAATAAATTCAAAAAAAAAAACAAAAATTCCAATCACAAATGCAAAGGAAATCGTTAATGGTCTCTGGCAACAATGCCAAAAACTTGTTGAGTGTAATTTTGACCTAAGATAGATAGCACAAGTGTGCAATTACATCGCTGTAGTATTTAGGGATTGAATCCATAAGGAGCACACAAATACACTATGAATTATAGCAATTCAAACTTAGCTAGGACAATAAATATGATTTTTGGTTTTTTTTTAACAACTTAGCAAATTAAAACAATTTAAAAACAATGGGATGGAGCATTGGACATATAAGAATCATCTAGGATTTTTAAACAAGCAAACATGCAAATTCATGAGAAAGCATTAAGATGCATTCTTGAACTCAGACATAAATATTAGCTACCCTAATCTCTTGGAAGCAACTAATATTCAAAATAATTGTAACAACTATATTCTCATTTGTTATCAAGACCATGAGCAAGCATTAAGAATGGGATTGATATGTTTACAAGGGATTTAGCATCAAATCTCGTTGGCTAAAGATACCTTGCTCACCTAGGCTAGATCCAATATTTCAATAGCACTTTTGGTGCCCCAAAGAAACATTTAAAGGCATAATCTAGACTTATACTCTAAGATTAAACATTATAAACAAGCTAGGTGAAGAACACAAGAATAATTTTCAATCAATCATGCATATCAACTTCTCTAAATCATCCAAATAGAAACCCTAACCCAACAGAGAATAAGCATAAATGCACTAAACAAGTAACACAAAGATGAAGAAATCATAATTGTATTGCAAATAAACTACAATAAGTATAAGAAATCTCTAAAACATAAAAGTAACTCTCACAAGGTGTTTTACGCACTCAAATATCTCTATGGCTGCTGTTGGATGAAGCCAAGTATTTATGGTACAAGAGAAAAGCCCTAAAAGTGAAGAAAATAAATTTTCTTAAATCACTACAAGAAAACAGGCCATTTGCGATGGACAGTAGCGTCGCAATTCCGTCGCAAATGGCCTTTCGCAATGGATTTGCGAGACGCACCATACCGTCGCAAATCCCGTCTCGCAAATCAATATCCGTCGCAAATTCCTCGCAAATTTGCGAGGAAACAACGTAGTCGGAATCTTGTCGCAAATAATACCCCGCAATATCGTCACAAATTTGCGACGGCAGTGCGTGAACGACGAGTTCATCGCAAAACCGTTCATCACAAATTAATCGCAAAATGCGTTACCAATAGTACCCGCAAACACGTCGCAATAATTGCTTCGGAGTTGCGAAGAAACATTGCGACGGAATTGCGTGGAACAGTTCGTAAATGGGGTCGCAATTCCCTCGCAATTTGCGACGGATTTGCGAGGCTACCGTTCTTATTTCCCTCCAAATCCGTCGCAAATTGCGAGGGAATTGCGGCGGCATCTGATTTATATAATGAATAAAATTTTTAATTATTTATTATAATTAATAATTATAAATTTATTAATTATAAATAAATTTTTTTTTTCAAAATTAAAATTTTATAAATAAAATTAAATTGTTGAAACATTAAAATTAAAAGAAACTAAAATTTATTATACAAACGAAAATCTAAAATTGAACCGATGGACCGGATCCGGTTCCGGTTCCGGTCTCGGTCCCGGTCTCAGGCCTACTCGTAGAGTGGTCTCCAGGCTCGTGAAACATCCGTGCTAGCTCCGGATCCTTGCCGCCAAATAGCTGAACATCTGATCGAACTTCGAGATCTTCTCAGACTGAGTCACGATCAGCTGGGCCTGCGACTCAATGATGCCCTGGAGGTAGGCGGCGGACTCCAATTTTGCTGCTCCCGAGGAAGAAGAAGTGCACGAGTCGATCTGCGATTGCAGAGAACCGACCCGTAAATTCTCCCTTTTTTACGGGGAGCGACCTGAAAATTAAGAATAAGTTTAATTAGTTGAAATTATTGTAAAAAATAATAATAAAACATTAATATTCATACCTCGGTAAAGATCTTGTTCTTCACGGCGGGAGTCAAAGGGGTAGAGGCGCTCTCATCGTCCTCCGAATGCTGAGTCAACTCCTTGCATCTTCGAAGTGACCTCGTTGTAGATCTTCTCAGACTTCCGTCGACAAAAGTCCCATCTGGTCGCCTCTTTGTCTCCTCGAGGACAGCTAGCAAATCCGAGATCGAATCTCCGCGATCCTTTGCCTGATTTGTTTTTTTATAAATATCACAAAAAAATTTAATTAATAATTAAAAGAATGAAAACTTACGATTTTCCGTCCGCGGGCCATGTAGGAAAGCGTCCAGACCGATGCTTGGCATACCCGTCCCCATCAGGATCTGCGTACCGGGCCGCCCGACTGTTAGCGCTCTTGATCTCGCTCGCGGATCCTGCCAATAAGCCACAAGGCCCTGCCCAGACATCTGGATCAAACCACTTAGGCATCGCAAGGTCGCCTCTTTCTTCCACTTCTTCTTCCACCGTCCCACCTGGTCGGCCATGCGTTCCTTCAGCTTCGCTTCAAACTCCTTTCGGACCTTGCTCGTAATACTGTACTCCCAATGATAGTGTTGCTACAAAAAAAAAATTTATCATTAAAAATTCAAACAATAAGTTATATAAATTATAAAATAATTAATTTTAAATATTAAAAAACTTACAACAAAAGTCTGAAACCACCGTCTTCTGACATGCTCCGGTGTTTGCCTCCAATTGGCATGAGGCTCTTTGAAATCCTTTCAAAGATCGAGCGGACCGAAGCGGCCACGCATCCGTCTTGATCAAACCTGAAATTAAAATAATAAAAAACAAATAATCTGACTTTATTGTTTTAAAAAACTTAAAATTAAATTAATAAATTCAAAAAAAAAAAAACCTTACAATACGTATTATCAGGACGTCTTGGATCAAGGCAGGGAAGAAGCTCATGACCTGGAGACTCGAGGATCGCCTTAACGACAAGATCATCATTGTCGTTATCATACTGTGCCACCGGTGGCGGATCTGAGAATGCGGGTGGAGGCGGTGAATAGTACTGACTCCCGGGCAAGTTGTCATGTCCCGTCTGAGAAGTGAAACTCGTCCGAGGAGTTTCTGGAATAGGCGTGCCACTCCTCCGAGACGAGCCACCCCTCGAGAGATAACGAGAGTACTCGTTATTAACTCCAGACATCTGAAAAACAAAATTTAAAAAATTAGTAAAATAATTACAACGATATCATATTAAAACTTATAAATTTTAAAAATCAATTACTAAATGAATTAAAATAAATTACAAAACCTAATTTACAAATCTAAATCTAAAACTAACAAAACCTAATTCTAAAAACAAAACTAACTAAATTACAAAACTAATTTAAATCTAACAAAATTAATCTAAATCTAACACAACTAATCTAACAAACCTAAATCTAACAAAACTAATCTAACATACCTAAATCTAACAAACCTAAATCTAACAAAACTAATCTAACAAACCTAACAAATCTAATTAACCTAAAATCTAACAAAATTTTAAAAAATCTAACCATCCGGAAACTTCACTTCTGAAGCAATCCAGTTAAACAACGTCTGTTTCGCATCCCCAGACAACCGAAAGATCGGAATCGGTAATTTACCATCTCTTGTAATATGTAACTCGCTTCTTTGAGCAGATTTCGGCCAAGTCCAACCTTGATTTGAAGTTGTCTTTACTCTTCTCCCGTTCCTTGCACATTCAAAATCGTATTCATGATGTTATCGAAAAAAAAAATTTCGATGTGCATCACATCAAGGTTGTGCCGTAGTAGGTGATCTTTCCAATATGGGAGTTCCCAAAAGATACTCATTTTGTGCCAATTGTGAGAACTCCCATATCCGTCAGGCATGTTCGCTGTAGTGTGCCAATTTCCCCCACGCTTACATGTTTCTGAGCACCATAATAATCAATCTGCTCAAACAAATCATTCCCTGACATATAAATGGGGGAGGAATACGCACAACCTTGTTCTTTTTGAACAACTTCTTGTTCTTCCGATAGGATGATGCAAGGGAAGAAAGCGATGATGACAATCAAACCAGCACGACTTCCTTCCATGCTTCAGTTGAAAGGCATCTGATCGATCCATGCAATATGGACAAGATAACCTTCCGTGCGTGGTCATCCCGATAACATCCCATACGCTGGGAAGTCACTAATGGTCCACAATAGCACTGCCCGCATTGTAAAATTTCGTTCCTGTGATAAATCAAATGTGCGTACACCTGTATACCATAATTCTTTCAACTCATGAATCAACGGTTGCAGAAATACATCAAGGGATCGTTTTGGATGCTTAGGACCCGGTACCAGAATACTCATAAACAAAACTTCCCTTTGCATGCACATTTCTGGTGGTAGATTGTATGGCGTCAATATCACAGGCCATAAAGAATATTGTCTCCAGACAAACCAAATGGACTAAATCCATCAGTGCATAAGCCAAGATAGACATTCCTACTCTCGTTAGCAAAGTCAGAATGTACCGTCTGAAAGTGTTTCCACGCCTTTGCATCTGATGGATGCGTAATCTCCCATCATTCGTTGTATGTTCTGCATGCCATCTCATTGCCGCCGATGTCCTTTCCGATTGGTAATAACCGTTTCAATCTATCAGTGATAGGCAGATACCACATACGTTGGTATGGGACACGGCTCCTTCCGGTAGTTGGTTGATATCTTGGCTTCCCACAAAATCGACATTCCTGTAGCTTATCATCGTCTTTCCAGAAAATCATGCAATTGTCAATGCAAACATCAATAATTTCCGAAGGTAGCCCCAGACTAGCAACTAATTTCTGCATTTCATAGTAACTCCCTGCAGAAATATTATCTTCTGGCAAATACTCTTTAAAAAGCTCAGCCCATGCGTCCATGCAATTTCAGTTAGGTTATTATCACTTTTAATTGTCATCATCCTAGATGCCAATGAAAGTTTAGATAACCCCTCTCTACATCCCTCATAGATAGGTTGATCTGCAGCGTCTAACATATTAAAAAATGTTGTTGCTTCAACATTGGGTTCCTTCCTAGTATCATCAGCAAATGCAGGAATAGATTCATGAAATGCATCAGTAACCATATCATGAAACCTATTTCCCTGTTGATCCCTTCCATAATCTTCAAACATATTTTGGCCATAATTATAATTATCATTATAATTCGGTTGATCAACACCATCACCCGTACTACTACTTCCAGCACAAGATTATAACCCTCCCCATGTGAAAACCAGATATATAGTTCGGCATAAATCCTCTATTATATAGATGCTTCTTCACAATATCAATATCAAATATTGAGTGTTCTTGCAAGTTTACATGGACCAGAATATGTTACCGTCACCCTTCGCATATGGGTTGTTAGTGGCCTGGTGATGAATGCTCGCAACCCGACACGATACTCTTTCGTCACTTCTCTTGTCTCCGGATCTTTTCGATTATACATCCAACTTCGTAATGCATATGCTTCATTCTGCGACGCCATTCTTCTATCTCTCAGAAAACGATATCTCGATTTTTTTTTTTTTTTAGTATTTTCTCTGTTTTTTTTTTGTAAGCTAGTTTTTTTTTTGTTGTGAAATGAGAGATCTCACGTTACGGTATTTATAGATTTTTTGTAAAATTTTGCGAGAGAATTGCTATGGAATTGCTTCTAATTTGCGACGTATTTGCGAGGAAAACGGCCCTCGCAAAAATTAGGTACAACATTTAAAACGTGTTTCACCTAATTTTCTACCTATTTTTATTAACCATCGCAAATCCGTCGCAAATTTGCGAGGAAATTGCGATGGAAACAAGTTACCCGTGCAAAGTCTTCGCAATTCCCTCGCAAATTTGCGATTTTAAATTTTCGTCGCAAAAGCATCGCAAATACGAGGGTATTTCATCGCAAATTCATCGCGAATTTGCGAGGAAAATATCCCTCGCAATTTGCGAGGAATTTGCGACGGAAACCAGTTTCCTCGCAAATGCATCGCAAATCCGCCGCGATTTTGCGACGGAATTATTCCGTTGCAAATAGCCTGTTTTCTTGTAGTGCATTGTCAACCGATCAGTGCAAAGCACAACCGAATGGTTCTTCATGACCTTCTCAACTGATCGGCGCAAAGCACAACCGTTCGGTTCCCGTCTTTGCGTTTTTCCTCTTCTTCAACTCTTTAAGCCATTTCTTGCCCAAAATCTTCCCCTTTGCACACCAAGCCCATAATCTTAGAAAACACCAAAAAGACTCTAAAACTATCTTCTTCTTAATGAAAAGAAACAAGTTTTATTATTATTGTTAACCTCTATGTTTACTGATTTTTAGCTATTGTTTTTATATATATGTTGAGTCTTTTATTAAGTTAAAGAGTGTTTCTACTGTCTTTTAGTATTTTCTTGTGTCTTTATAGGTTCTGAGGAGTTTTGGAGTAAAGAGAGAGTTTTTGGATAAGTTTTGAGTGATTGGAGACGCAAGACCGTGCAGAAGCGTCTTAAGTTTGGCCTCCGATGGTAGATTTTCCACAGCTGAAGCTTCTTAATATTCTGACACAAGATAGAGAAGGATGTTAGCTTTCATTTGCAGATGGTTTGAAGAAAGTCCAACGGTGCGATCGAAAGTTATGGCCACTCAACCGATCGATTGTCACTTTGAAGCGACCATTTGAGGAAGGGGCTTAGAACCGATCGATGGAGATGAGAACCAGTCAGTTGGCCAAACTTTTAAAAACAAAATTTGAAGCCATGAACGAGCCCAAGTCATACATAACTCATCCTGTTTCCTATATAAACCCTAGACTCAATTTTTGGACCTAGGTTCAGCCACTCTATTCATATATAATGCTTTGTAATACTTTGGGAGAAGATTACGTACTCTTAAACCTCTTTGGAGAAGATTACTAAACCTTATTCTATTTCAATTTGCAATTCAATTATGTTTCTATCAACTTTGATTTGTTTGTTGTTTATGTCTTTGGCTGAGTAGTCTTTTAGTTGGGTTTAAGGTTTCTAATAGGATGTTTAGAGAAATATGATATGCATGTTTAGATTAAGAATGATGCTAGAAATTTTTTTCTAGGTTGTTTATAATGTTTATCTTAGGCGGGAGCCTAGATATTGCCTTTAGATGTTTCTAGACAATGGGAGTTGCAATGAAATGTTGGAATCTAACCTAGATGGGCAAAACACCTCTAGACAACGGGAGTTTCTAAAACCCTTATGAACATATCAATCCTTTGCTTGATGGTTGCTTTTAATTTTGATAATAAACGAGAGTTTTTGTTAGGATTGTTAAGCTTAGTACTTATCACTAAGGGATTAGGGAACTAATGTTTATGACTGAGTTCTAGAATGAATCCTAATGGTTTTTTCATGATTATGCATATTTGCTTGTTTTGTACTAGCTAAGTTTAAACCATCATAATTCATAGTGTGCTCACTTGGTCCTTGTGGATTAGATCCTTAAATACTACAGCGGTGTTATCGTACACTTGCAGTTTTATTGAGAATAAAACTTATATTCAACAAGTTTTTGGTGCCTTTGTCGGGGACCTACAAACGAGTGCTTTTGAATTCATGGTTTAAATTTTGTCTAGAATTTTTTGTTTTTGTTTTTACTTATTATTTGTTTTCTTTTTCTTTGGTGTGTTTCAAGTGCAATCAAAGATGGATGCTCAAAGGATTTTGTATCTTTATTCTGAAGCTCGTAATCTGGCAGGTGAACACCAACCAATCGGTTTCAATCTACAACCGATCAGTTTGTAAGGGGGTCCTCACCCGATTGGTTACCTATCACCACCGATTGGTTAGCAGCCAAGAAATATGCGACCTAATAATTTGGGCAAATACAATAGTCCATACTACTTTTATGCAAATCGTGTCGTGATCCTTTTAACAGAAGTCGAGGGACACTGTTTTGGGGTTGAACCTAAAATCATCAAGTTAGTATTGTAAAAGTTATTCCATAGACTGCATTCAGAGAGTCTAATGGATCATATTGATGCTTTTAAGGAGGTGTGCAGCATGATTAAGACGAATGGAGTCCCTGTTGATTACTTGATGTGCAAGCTCTTTAACTTCTCTCTAAGCAATAAGGCGAACTGGCTTAAGTCGTTACCACCCGCCTCGATTACTTTATGGAACAAGTGTAGAGCATTATTTCTGAATCACCTCTACACTAAGTCCAAGACAGCAATGCTCATGAACAAAATCACCATGTTCCATCAAGGAGCAACAAAGCCTTTTCATGAAGGTTGGGAGAGATTCAAAGAGTATCTCAGACCTCATCATAGGTTCTCTGATGTCTGCTTGATGAATATCTTCTACAATGGATTTGAGGAGAAGTATAAGATGGCTCTTGATATAGCGAGCATATGCGACTTTTACATTAACACTCCGGGAGAAGCTAACACTCTGATCAACAATTTAGCTGCTAGCAACAACAATTATTGTCAAGACTCAAGAAAATACTTAAAGACACTAGAACACTCTTTAACTCAAGAAAATACTCAAAATGTATATCAAAACAATACTTAAAAGCCGGTAAAAATAAGGGTTAAAAATTATTAGGACTCTGGAACTTAGTAAAAATAGGGGCTAATAGTTGTTCCAAGCAAGTTCTTAGAAAAGCTCATAGTTCCCTCATTTTGACTCAATGAAACTGAAAAATGACTCAAAGAAAAATTAAAAAATCACACCAAGATGCAAAAAGCATTACTACATGAGTATCCTCCCCAAAACATTTTCACTTTCCCGGTGTAAAAACAGCGAAATTAAGGGTGAACAGCGCATACCACATCAGCGCCATACTATTTCAGAGCTCCTACTGCCACTCTGAGATTTACGTTGTTATCATCCACTATTAAAAATTTTCTACTAAAGAGAAGGAGGTCCCTTGTGTTGAGGTGGTTCCTTGTTTCCAATACCCAATCCCCTCTACAAAGTTGCTCCTAGCATACTCGCCCTCAATGGTTTCACTATCACGATTTTGACTAAATAAACCAAGCAAACCAAAAAATTATCTAAATTAAGATTTATTTAGTTTAATCTTTATGATCGACAATTATAAAAATCATAAAGGAAGAGAATGAATAAACATTCCAATGGATCTCGGTAGTTAAACAATAAAAATGATTCTCGCTTTATAAACCAACCATTCACCAAACCAAATAATAAAATAACAAACATGTAAGAAAGGCGACTAAGATTGCTCTTGTTGATCTTGTTTTCCTTTTGATTGCTAGATCCAGGTGAATTCTGCTGCCTCCTTCGTGTTTGGGGGAGCTGTGCTAGGTGCGTTTTTTCTTTGTTGGCTACTCCAAAAAGTTCTGTTTTATTCAGAGTTTTGGCTACGTTTTTGTTCATTTTTGGCTGCGGGTCAGTTCTCCCTGTTCAAGTTTTAGTTTGTGTTGCTGGTTTATCCAGATCGGCTCTCTGTGTTACTACCCAGTCAATTTAGTTAATCTCATGACAGCTTGGGTTGCAGATTTTCTATGTATTGTGATCGACGAGGTTATGCTATTATCGATATGTCATTAATTTGTGGTTCGTCTCGGGCTTGAGCTATTTTGATCTTTCTACACGTTGTAGACTTGGCTATTCTATCCTCTCTTTCTCTGTTCTATCAAAGTCAGATCGTGTGCTCGCTTTAGAGATTTGAGTAGTCCCTTCCTTCACACGGTACTGTTATATACAGTGAGTTTGAGTTAGGTATCGTCTCTTTGGCTTCATTGATGGCGAATCATCATTCTAATCGGCATATTGGAAGTGTTAGGAGTAGATCATGGTATTGGGAAAACCCGATATGTAATCCGGTTGTAGATAACTCAATGTTGATTGAAGCTAATCGTCTCACTCTAGTTGGGAGAATCACCAATCCTCAAGTTCAAAACATTAAAGGACATCTAGGCTTCATGCCATCTATTTGGCCACTCATAGCTGGAGTAGAAGGAAAGGATTTAGGTCACGACAAGTTCATATTCAAGTTTGAATTCGAATAGGATCTGACACGATCCTCCCAAAGTTTATTCACTCTCAAAGTTGGTAGATGGATTTTCTTTTGGTCGATGGACGATAAAACTTCAACGAACAAGGATGGTGGAGCGAATGGTCGCACAAGAGTTGCCAAAAACTTTTGATTTACTTGTCCCTTCGATATGATGCACCAAGTCAGACTGATCCCCTAGACATGACTCTTCAAGATGGATTGGCTTTGTGATTGTTGGATATTACACACCAAGCAATCGGTTGTGTTCACAAGGAACAAAAGAGAATCACTCTCAAAAGAAGTTTTATAAAAACGTTGTGTGTTTTCTCCAATGGAGATTACAGGAATATAAAGGGAAAGAAAAATTGAAAAAAAATATAGAAATTTAATTGTCTTGAAAACTAAAAGACATAAAGATAGATTTTTAAATGAGAATTCAACTCTTGATGTTTCCACTCCCTCTTAAGTGACTTTTGGCCACCAATTTTGTCATCATCTTTAGCCACAAAAATGAGACATTTAATTTGGGATTTCTTGGACTTGAATATAGTTCAAAATGGGCTGGAATTAATAAACTTTCTCCCCAAAAGAATTCTGGATACTCTCCTTGTCCAAAATCTCTTTAATCAGCCCGTTAAGTGCCTCCTAAATCTTCTTAACCTTAGCTCTGGTCACTGGTCCAACGGGTACAAGCAATGCATCCTCTTAGTCGTTCTTGCTTCTCATGATATTCGTATCATCCTCCTCCTCTTGAAAAGGATTTGACCTCAAATTAGGTTCACCTACATAAAAAAGAGTCAAGTCAGCAACATTGAAAGAATTACTCACATTATACTCACCTTGTAAGTCTAGCTTGTAAGCATTGTCGTTGATCCGCTCTTAGACTTGGAATAGACATCTCCTCTTGGGTTCAGTTTGGACTTCCTTTGTGGCGGAGAGCGCTCTCTTCTCATATGAACCCAAACCCAATCTCCTAGTTCAAATATCACTTTGCGTCGTCCTTTGTTTGCTTGTTTTTGGTACCGCTTAGTCCTCTTCTTAATGTTCACCCTGGCTTTCTCATGAATCTGCTTAACAAATTCATACAACTCCTGGTCATATGTAGGATAGTTCAGGGTTGCTCCATTCAGGTTTTCACTAAAGTAAGCGATTGGCCTTTTTTCTTGCATCAACACAGCACCAATCCCAACATCTGAAGCATCGCACTCAATTTCAAAAGTCTTTAGAAAGTTAGGTAAATATAATATGGGTGCGTTGTTCAGTTTCTCCTTGAGATGCTGGAATGCTTCCTCCTGAACTTCTCCCCATTTGAATCCTACATCCTTCTTTATCACCTCAGGGAGTGGGGCAGCAATAGTGCTAAAGTCTCTCACAAATCTCCAATAGAAACCAGCAAGTCGGTGAAAGGTTCGCACTTCTCCAACAGTTTTTGGATTTGGCCACTCTCGAATAGCCTTCACCCTTTCTTCATCAACCTGTATACCTTGTGCACTCACAACAAAGCCTAGAAACACAAGATTATCCGTGCAAAAGGTACACTTCTTCAGATTAGTAAACAACTTTTCTCTTCTTAAAACTTCTAAAACATATTTCAGATGTTCAACATGTTATTCTAAGTTCTTGCTATAGATAAGAATGTCATCAAAGTAGACAACAATAAAGATTCCAATAAAAGATCTCAAAACATGATTCATTAGTTAAGCCAAAAGGTGTTGGGTGCATTATTTAAGCCAAAAGGCATCACTAACCACTCATATAAGCCATGTTTTGTTTCAAAAGAAGTTTTCCATTCATAACCCTCTTTCATTCTAATCTGGTGATAACCACTTTAAAGATCAATTTTAGAAAACACACAGGAACCATGCAATTCATCAAGCATATCATCCAAGCGAGGAATGAGATGTCGATACTTTACCGTGATGTTGTTGATGGCTCTCCAATCTACACACATTCTCCAAGTCCCATCTTTCTTAGGAACTAGCAAAACTGGGACAGCACATGGACTCATGCTTTCTTGGATGTACCCCTTCTCCATCAGCTCGCTAACTTGCCTTTGAAGCTCCTTAGTCTCCTATGGATTCGTTCTATAGGCTGGCCAGTTAAGAATGGATGCTCCTAGTACAAAATTGATTTGGTGCTCAATACCACGAATATGTGATAGTCCTTTTGGATTGCCCTCTGGAAACACATCCTCAAATTCTTGAAAAAGAGAAATCAACTCACTCGGTAATAGCGGTGTAAGGTTAGTCAAGTTCATAAGAACTTCCTTGTAAACCATCATAATCAAAGTTTGTTTTGAAAACAAAGCTCTCTCAATCTCTCCTTCTCTCACAAAGAAATTTGAATGTCTTACGGGTTAGCTGTCAAAAGCCTTTTTCTTGGTTTTTCTCAGACTCTCGCTCTCTTTGTGGTGAATAGTGTTTGTGGAGTCGCTCAAAGTGTTTGTTTCTCTCCTCTGCTTAAGTAACAACTGATCTTGATAAACTTCATGAGGAGTTAACGGAACCAAAGTGAACTTTCTCCCTTTGAACTCAAAAGAATACCAATTAGTGAATGCATGATTGTTCGTCCTTCGATCAGATTGCTACGGCCTGCCAAGAAGAATATGGCATGCCTCTATGGGTAACACGTCACATAGAACCTCATCCTCGTACTTTCCTATAATAGTATGAACCAACACTTGGCTATTGACCTTCATCTCTCCACTGTCATTAAGTCATTGAAGCTTGTAAGGTTTCGGATGTTGTTTCACCACTAATCCAAGTTTTTGGACCATTGTTTCACTTGCCACGTTTGTGCAACTACCTCCATCAAATATGAGACTGCACACCTTGTATCGGACATGGCATCTAGTATGAAACAAGTTCTCCCTTTGCTCTTGTTCCTCGGCCGGCACATCCTCATGTTCTTCTAGTGAATCAGAAACCACTTCCTCCTGATTCGAACTCTCTATTGTCTAGAAGAATCATGGTCATTCTGTTGGAGCATTCATTGGCATAGTGTCCCACCTCGTGACACTTAAAACATCTCAATTCTCGGGCTCTCGTAGTAGTAGCCTCGGTTTTGCCCTTGGTAATTGGATTTACAACAACAGGTTTGGTGCCCACCTTTGGATTGGTGACTAACTTCTCTTCCCTCTGGTAACTAGGTTTGGCATTAGATGTTCCAGCCCCATAAGTTGGTCGTGTAGAACTCTTCCTCTTCAGTTGTTGTTCTATCATAATCGCCTTGTGCAACATCTCTTCTAACTCAACATAGTGTTGCATCTCAAGTCGATCCTGGATATCTCTGTTCAAACCACTCAAGAACCTAGCCATAGTTGCTTCTTGATCCTGTTCTACATCAGCTCTTATTAAAAGAGTCTCCATCTCTTGATAATAATCATCCACGCTCCTACTTCCCTGAGCAGGTCTCTATAGCTTCTGATGTAGATCAAGATGGTAATGAATGTGAACAAACCTCTTTCTCAAGAGTGCTTTCATTTCTGCCCAAGTCTCTATTGGATATTCTCCATTTCGCCTTCGTGAGGTTACTAGCTGATCCCACCAGCTAAGTGCATACTCATTAAACTCAATGGCCACTGCTCTCACCTTGTTGATCTGTGAACAATTCTGGAAGTTATAAGCGAGTTCTACTTTCTTCTCCCATTCTAGGTAGATATTTGGATCAATTTTCCCATCAAACAGTGGAATTTTGAGCTTAAGACCACCCAAATTTTCATTGTTTTACCTTCTGCCTTCCCGAACACGTCTAGGTCTTCTTCTGCTTCCTTGTGATGAGTGACTATCATGATTATAATAATCCTCCGCCTCATCATCTCTAAGTACCCGAATATGGTTTATAATTCTCCTTGGTGGATAAGACAAATTTTGTTGTTGCCTCTGTTGAACCTCCTCTTGCACCTGGTCCAACCTTTCATGTACCGCATCCATTTTAACTCTCATCAACCATCACATTTCTCCCAACAAGACTTCCACTTGGAGATTAGGAACTTGTTGTTCTCTTTCACGGTTGTTGTTTCCTTCATTTTCAGACATGGTTACACCAAACTTAAGAGTGTGCTCTGATACCAAACGACATGATCCTCCCAGGGATTCTTCACTCTCAAAGTCGGTAGATGGATATTCCTTTGGACGATGGACGATGAAACCTCAACGAACAAGAATGGTGGAGCGAATGGTCGCACAAGAGTTACGGAAAGCTCTTGATTTACCTGTCCCTTGGATATGACGCACAAAGTCGGACTAATCCCCTAGATATGACTCACAAAGAAAGATAAGTTTTGTGATTGTTGAATATTACAAACCAAACAATCGGTTGTGTTCACAAGGAACAAAAGAGAATCACTCTGAAAAGAAGTTTTATAAAAAAAGTTGTGTGTTTTCTCCAATGAAGATTACATGAATATAAAGAAAAAGAAAACTTGCAAGAAAAGATAGAAATTTAATTGTCTCAAAAACTAAAAGAAATAAAGATAGATAGTTGAATGAGAATTCAACTCTTGATGTTTCCACTCCCTCCAAAGTGACTTTTGGCCTCCATTTTCGCCATTCTCTTTAGCCACAAAAATGAGACATTTAATTTGAGTTTTCTTCGACTTGAATAAGGTTCATAATGGGCTGGACATAATAGAATTTCTCCCCAAAAGAATTCTAGATACTCTCCTTGTCCAAAAACTCTTTAATCAGCTCGTGAAGTGCCTCTTTAATCGTCTTAGCCTTAGCTCTAGTCACTGGTCCAACGGGTACAAGCCATGCATCCTCTTAGTCGTTCTTGCTTCTCATGATATTCGTATCAGGATCTCAAAGCGGTGTTAAAACAATCTCCTTTCCATTGTAAGCATTGGATGGTCGCATTGGAGTGTTAGAAGCCAGTTGTTTCGGATTCCTTTCCCTCCTGGATCCTGTTTTGGATACGAATACATGGTATTCCACTACAATATTAGAATGAAAATACCTTGAATTCTATAAGTGAAAATCTTGGATGAGTAATTGATAGGGAAGCTGCTGAAGCGAGAGTTTGAGTCGAGATTAATGCCTTTAAGTCTCTTGTTACTCGTAAATCAATTCCAACACCAGCATGGGAAGAAATGTTCATATACTTTGAATATGAAGGACTCAAAAAACACTGTTTTAAGTGTACGAGTCAGGTCCATGAGGAGGATGGCAAAACCCCCTATCCTAAACCAGATGATGTGAATCAAATCAATACGTGTCTTCGCGTTGAAGCAGACAAGCGGAAAAAGGAGGAGAAAAAGACTATTTCACATTAAACACGTTTTGCTTCATCAAGAACAGCAGCTACGTCTTCTCGATATCTTTCTCGTGGGTCAGAGGATCAATATTTACCACCACTACGACTTTGAAACAAGTCCCCTACAAGAAAGTCCCACAACACGCGATCTCATCTTCCAACCGGGTTTATTAAACATGGCCCTAATTATTCTAGGGAGAAGTATCGAATGAGAAGGAATTGTTCTCTTCAAGAATCAAGTTGATGGTTCTATCTTTGATTTTAAAGCTCAATATGCTCAAAGGAGCTAAGGAAATTGGTTATGTTTCCAGTGTTTCACATACACATAAAACACTTGCTTCGGAAAGGGATTTAGCTTCATCGTCCTACCATGAGCAGCTTTTAAGGGATTGTGAGTTGGGGGCTTCTTAGGTTAGGGGAGAACAAGTAGATACGACATCTAAGGGTAAACAGTCTAAGCAGATTGAAGACATTGCAGCTATGGAGAGAAGTGTCAAAGCTAGAGAGAAGAGACCAGTTCTTGAGAGAATAGAGTCTTCCTTGGAGAAGTCTCCGAATAAAGAAGGGACTAGAAGTATCTCTGACCGGTTAGGTTATCCTTCAACGGATTCATCGCCTACTGTAGCTAAGGATAGGCGCTCCGCACTTGAAAGGCTGGACCAGGCCATAGTACCTTTGTCCTCGGTCTTTGATAGACAGGGATCTTTTGAGGGACTTATGGATGTTACAATAACTTATAATGGCGTTTCTTCGGAACCGCATAATGGAAGCTCTTCGTCTAAAGCAAAGAGGAGTTTAGATAATAATCTTGATCTTGCAGGTGATATTTTCCCTATGGATAAGCAAACTGGATTGCAAGTAAACAAGGCAAAGAGTCGGCTTTCAAGGAGAATGACTCGGCTACCTTTGCTCTGGGACCTAGAACTGATGTTGTGGTACTAAGCAAATCAATAAGGAGGAGGCCTAGACCCAAACCAGGCTCAAAATGGAAGGTACCTAGCAAGACAACTAGTCGTGTGAGGAGAAGAGGCGCCATCCCGGTTTTAAGCAGATCATCAAAGACGAAACCAATTCAAAGCTCACCGAGGAAAAGACCAAGTCTAGAGCGTGTTGCAGTTAGAACGTCTAAGCTAGGATTGTCTTCTACTTTGCCTCAAGCTGAGGATTCTAATCTTGTTGATTCAATTAATAAGGTCTAATTGCCTTTTATTTGTAAGGGTTTGGAGGGTTTCCTTAAACCCCCATCACTTAAATGATTACGACCAGTTGGAACTGTCAAGGGCTTGGAAGCATCCTTACTGTTCGACGTTGAAGGAAATAAGTCTGAAATTAGTTCTTGACATAATGTTTCTCATGGAAACCAAAAATCAAGACGAGTTTGGTTTCCGTGTTTTTCAGTGGATGGGCTACGATAATCATTTAACGGTTCCTCCAATAGGTTTAAGTGGAGGGCTAGCACTTTTCAGGAAAAGTGATGTGGCCCTAAGTATTCTTTCGTCTTGTACAAATTTAATTCATACTCGTATTGAGTATAAATCTAAGGTATTTTACCTTACTTTTGTGTATGGGCATCCAAAAAGTAATAAACGAAAGAAGATATGGGATAAATTGATTGAATTAAATTCAAGCAGAAATGGAGCTTGGCTACCTACATAAGATTTCAATGATATTGTAGATCAAAGTGAGAAAAAAGGAGGTCCTCCTAGAAGTGTAAGCTCGTTCTCAAATTTTAGGATATTTTATTCTCAAAACAGGCTTTGGGATGTAAAGCACTCTAGCAATCCATACTCTTGGTGAGGTATGAGATATGATCACTTTTTTTGAGTCCGTTGATATGCTCAAATATGATACCCTAAAAGTACATAAGCAGTAGCTGCAGTATATAAGGGGTCGAATTACAAAGACTCAAGATATCACTCAATAGATTTCAAAATATAAATCAAGCTAAGTAAAATAAATGTAATTGAAAACAGCAAAACGATTAAAAACGGGTTGTAAAATTAATGGAGAAAAGCGCTAAGCCTAGGAAAATCAGAATTGCAGATCAAATAGAATGTCAGGAATATATTAAGCACCGTTCTTGAACTTGAAACACAACTGTAAAATCAACCAGCCGTCGCTGCGAAGATTATCTATGTCTAAACCTAGAATTCTAAATTTCTTTGCAAATCCAATGAATTCAAACAAGCATTAATGATTAGGTTCAATTGTTCCCAAAATCCTAAACCAAATTTCTTTGCGAGTAGATCTTTTGCTCACCAAACACTAGTTCCGGAAATTAATCACACTTTCGTGTCAATTAATCAATCTAATATCAGATTCTAGGTCGCGAAGCTAAAATAAGCAGTAATCACAAGTCTAAATGAAGAACTCTATGGATTTTCCTAACAATTCAATTCATTCTAACAATTCATCAAATACCTTTGAATAACCCTAAACCTAACAAGGAATCTACTCAGACATGGTGAATGAAACAAACATCATGAATAAAATAGATTGCATAAAAGAAAAAAAAAAAAAAAAAAAAAAAAGGATACAAAAAATAAACCAAAACTCTGCTACAAAATCTCTATCTCCGGGTATGAGTTCATAATCTAAAAGTGGCTGAAAGACCTAATTATATGCTAAAACACGTTTTGGGCTTAATTGCAAATAAGGAAATCTTTTTCGGCTAACTTCAAACTTGCAGAAAATCGCGTGTTCTCTTTCTTGGATATCGGTATCGACCGATACCATAAGTGGTATCGATTGATAGAGAAATGGCGAGTTTTGTTTCTTCCAAATGTCAGTGTCGATCGACACTTTATGGTGTCAATCGATACTGAGGATTCATATCGGCTCCCGAACTGCTTCAGCTCCGAAATGCTCCAGAGAACTTCAATAGATCCAATTTAGCTCCAAACGTACCTAAATCCTGAAAAGACTCTAAAAGACTCTAGAAATACTCGAAAGACTCAATAAAAAGGACTTATATCATGGTTAAAAGAGGGTAAAAACCATGATATATCAACGCCCCCAGACTTAGCCTTTGCTTGCCCTCAAGCAAATCAAAGGGAGAGGTTTGAAAACACGTAGACTCACCAGCTCTTGAAACATTGCAATGACACTTTTCCCAAGCTTTCCAGATATCACCTAACCAGTTCCAAATCTAACCACCATGTACTTCTCCGTAGACATTCGCAACTTCCCAGATTCCACACATTATCTCACAGTATCATCATATTGAACCCCTCATTGCTAGTTTTATCACTGCAGCCAATGTTCAAGAACTTTCTAGACTCTTCTTCATACGATATCGTGATAAAAGAACTACCCAAATTACACACTTTTGGTATTGTTTTCCTCTCCTCCAGACTTATCTGTTTTTATGTTCTCTTTATTTTTTAGCTTTGGATATACAAATCAAGGTTTGAGACGCGAGTATTGATGGTGTTTGCCACCGAATCCCCGGTTCTCCCCTCTCAATGTATCAAAGGCCTTTAACGAATAATGGGGTTCCGGAAAATGTTCCTACCCCTAGCTTCCAACATTTGTGTGATAATTCCTTATCCAAGTAGAATAATGGGATCACTGAAAATTTTCCTAGCCCTCTACTCGGCGGAAATCATCTCATCTTTTATGCATCTTATATACCAAAGTATGTCAAGGAATAGGTATACCATTATTTTCAAACACATGGGTTCCTTTTTCAGATACGAATGATGAATCAAACTCTATAAACACTAACCATAAAGATGAAGTTCAATAATTTGGCTCAGGCTTTAGAAAGACTCTACTGGAGACATGGGAGTCTTCTAGTCGATTGGTCAGTCTTTGGATTTTTCATTAGTCGATCTAGAACTGATTCTGTAACACTGGTCACTCAAAAGCAAGGTCAGAACAATATATTCAAGAAAAAGATCATAATCTCCAACAGGTTTTGACTCAATAAAACAAATTTTGACTATAAAAGGACTAACTCTAAGAAAAACAAACACCATGTCAGCAACTACCTCCCCCAGACTTAAACAACACTGTCCCCAGAGTTATTGATGTGCTCAAATCTAATACCCTAAAAGTATCTAAGCAGTCGCTACAGTATTTTAGGGGTCGAACCACAAAGACTCAAGATGACAATCAATAGATTCAGAAATATGAACTAAGCTAAGCAAAATAGATGAAATTAAGAATGACAAAACAATTTAATCAAGGATATAAATCAATGGAGGAAAACGCTAGGCTCAGGGAAACTTGCAGGCAAATCAGAATTATCAAATCAAATCAATTGTCAGAAATAAATTAAGCTCCGCTTTCAAACTTGAATCACAGATGTAAAGTAAACCAACTGTCGTTGCGAAAACTATCTATGCCTAAACCTAGAATTCCAAATTTCTTTGCAAATTCTATGGATTTAAACAAGCATTAAAGTTCAAGTTCAATTGTTCACAAAATCCCTAAACCAAATTTCTTTGAGAATAGGGCTTTTGCTCACCAAACACTAGATCAGGCACTCAATCACACTTTCGTGTCAATCAAACAACCTAACATCAGATTCTAGTTCGCGAGGCTAGAATAAGCATTAATCTCAAGTCTAGGTGAAAAGCT
>SMJT01000071.1:331169-341432 GCA_004349715.1 Crucihimalaya himalaica | reverse complement strand
ATTGTACATAAAAAACATAAAATCTTGGTATAAAATATTACATGGGTAAAGTAAAACCATTTGCGTTCGTTGCGAAAACTATCTATGCCTAAACCTAGAATTCCAAATTTCTTTGCAAATTCTATGAATTTAAACAAGCATTAAAGTTCAAGTTCAATTGTTCACAAAATCCCTAAACCAAATTTCTTTGCGAATAGGGCTTTTGCTCACCAAACACTAGATCAGACACTCAATCACACTTTTGTGCCAATCAAACAACCTAAATTCAGATTCTAGTTCGCGAGGCTAGAATAAGCATTAATCTCAAGTCTAGGTGAAAAGCTCTATAGATTATTCCCTAACAATCAATCCAGATCTAATAATTCATCAAATACCTTTAAGTAACCCTAATCCTAACAAGGGATCTACTCAGACATGGTGAAAGCAATAAACATCATGAATAGAATTGATATCATATAAAATAATGAAATAGAGTAAGAATACAAAGAGGTTCAAGAATTCTTATCCAAAAACTCAGTTGCAGAAAAACTCTATCTCCAGAAATCACAAGGTATCTTTCTTGAGGCCGTAAAACCTAATTAAATAGCTAATCAAAACGTTTTGAAGTTATCTCGAAGAATAAGGAAAACTTCTAGATAATCTTGGGTTTGTTGACGTTCTGGTCACTGGCATCGACCAATGCTGTAAGTGGTATCGATCGATGCCATGTTCTTTGGTCGTGGTTCTTCCAAACGAATGGTGTCGATCGATGCTCCTCAGTGTCGATCGATGCTGAGCTTGTTCCCGAACGGCTTCAACTCCAGATTGCTTCAAAAGCTCCCCAAATCCTCCAATTAGCTCCATAGCGCCTATAACTTGAAAAGAACCTGAAAGACTCTAAAACTAAAGAAAAGACTCAACAAAAAGGACTTATATCATGGCTAAAAACGGGTAAAAACCATGATATATCAGATAGCAACCACGTTTTTCCCTCGCAAATTTGCGAGGGATTTGTGACGAAAATTGATTTGCGAGACGGGATTTGCGACGGAATGGTGTGTCTCGCAAATCCATCGCGAATGGCCATTTGCGACGGAATTGCGAGGTATTCTTCCATCGCAAAAGGCCTGTTTTCTTGTAGTGATGACTAGTTTACGACCCAAACCCGCATACGTGGACCTGTTGATAATTTGTCTCTCACTGCCATCCATGTTATGAACCCACATCGAGGAATGCTTTGGTAAAATTAAACCACGCGACTCAAATTGATTTTTGGCGCTAGAGTATGGAGCTATGCCTATCTAAGGGAAGTCAAGAAGTCTTGTTTAAACACGTCTGTCTTGTGTCGCCATAGGAATAGGCCAGGACCGTTTATTGTGAGTGGGTTGGGGTGGGCATGAAGCAGCTCTAAAATCTTGATCATGTGAGAGTGTTGTGTACGACATAATCTCCAACCATTGGGGTCAACGACTTCTCTAACCAATGGGTTCAATGGAACTCCCAAAAATCTCGGACCTACGTCACCTGTAAGGTCTAATAACCTGCCTAGAGGTAACCAATGATCATACCAAAAAGACACCGATGCACCCTTACCTCAGCCCTTATAAATGGTCTGATGTCATCCAGAAGTTTAAGAAATTTCCTCCAAATCCATGATCCCATGGTGGTATTTAGAGCTGTCCAAAAGGAACCATCTTTCAACAAATTTTTCTTTGTCCAAGTTGCCCATAATGAATCTTAAGGAGAAAAAAGTCTCTAGATTAACCAAAAAGCATACACCCGTGAGACATCTTTCATTAATCTCAAACCGAGACCACCCTCATTTTTCGGCTTACAGACATTAGCCTAGGCTACCTTTGCACCAGCTGAATTATTCTGGTTCCCGAACCATAGGAAGGCACTGCATAACTTCTCAACCTCATCGAAACATCGGATTGGAACCCTAAAAACCGAGCACCAAAACTCGGAAATACTAGCGATGACCGAGGAAATTAATTGGAAACGTCCACCATACGATAGGTGCTTGCTGGTCCAAGAAAGTAACTGAGAACAAATTTTATCAATAAAAATCACGTAAACATGAGCCGACATGGATTTCGTTGTGAGTGGGAGAACCAAGTAGCGTATAGGTAGTTTCTCGGTCTTAATTCCTTGTTCCAAAGCAGCATCAATTAGAGCTTGTGTGCCCGACCTGCCGCAAATAAAGCTGACTTAGCTACGTTAATACACAACCCTGAAATAGGAGAGAATTCCTCTAAAACCTTCATTATTTCGCGAAGAGAAGAAGCTGCTCCATGTGTGAAGAGCATAATATCATCTGCAAAACTTAGGTGAGTTACATAATCATTGTGACAGCGTGGATGACGTCTAATAAGTCTCCTATTAGCTGCACGGTTAAGAAGGTAGGATAATACATTTTGTACCATGACAAACAAATAAGGCGATAAAGAACATCCTTGTCGGATTCTTCTGTTGCTACCAAAAAATCCTTCCAATTCTCCATTTATTACAACAGAAAAATGTGCTATTGAGATGCAGACGTGGATCCAGTTGATGAACATACCTAGGAAACCAAGAGCGGGAAAAATTGTTGTAATGAAAGGCCATTGAACTGTGTCAAAAGCTTTCGAAATGTCAAACTTTAATATATACAGCGTGAAGATATTGATTCCATGTGATAATCTTTCACTAATTTCATAGCCAATAAGACAGTTTCAATCTCTACCCTCCACAAATGCACTCTGATTATGCTCAATGATATCAGACAATGTAATCTTTAAGTGATTGGCAGGGATTTCTGATATAACCTTATATAGCAAATTACAACATGCTATCGGCGAAAATCTTTCATCGTTATGAATCCAAAGCAAGGTTCTTGGAAACTAGGGCAAGAAGAGTAGCATTGACCGATTTAGGCATGATGAGTCCAAATATGAAGAATGATTGCACAACCACAATGAATCAGAACCAATAATACTCCAAGCGCCAACAAAAAATTCTTTTGTAAACCCGTCTGGACCAGAAGCTTTACATGAACGTAGAGAGAGAAGAGCTTTCTTAATAAGATATAACCTAATTCCCCCGGTCTTCGGCCCGAGCTGTATGAGGCAGAAACTCGTCCCACGTACGGTTCGGAGGCCATATAAACAAGGATAGATAGGTTAGGTAAGAGGAATGATATAACCTAATAAGATATAAACAAGGATAGATAGGTTAGGTAAGAGGAATCCTAAGCCATATCTAAACAAGCAATACACATGCATAAGAGAAAGAATTATAGATTTTTTCTTCAACTCAATCATAAATATTTAGCTACCCAAATTTCTTGTGATAACTACTAAGCTAATAACCCTGACAAAAACTCTCGTTCACTGCCACCAAGGATTATTGGCTAGCATTAAAAATTGGATCGATAGGTTCACAAATCTCCCTAGCGACTCTCGTTATCTAGGAACACTTTTCTCACCTAGGAACAATCAAACATTCCATTGCAACTCTTGTTATCGAGAAATATCTAAACGCATATTTAGACTCTCGCCTAGAATAAGCATAAAAAATAACCTAGGTGAAGAATCAAAGCATCAATCTCAATATAACATGCATAAATACAAGTCTACAACATTCTAGCAGAAACCCTAACCTAATAGAGAATTATTTAAGCATAGTACAAATAGCAACACGAATATGAAGAACTCATAAACATATTGCTCATCTACTACAAAAACTATAAACAAGATTCTAAAAGAAAGAAAAAAAAAATATATATAACTATGTGAAAAGTATTTACAGGGAGTTTATTGCTCATTGGCTTGGTGTGTTTGCAACTGAGGGTCGAGTCCTTTTTATATAGATCTAGGAAGATATATAAAAATATAAAACTTCTGAAAGCAACAAAATGGAATAATTACAAAACTGCGCCAAACGATCGGTGTGAGGGTGCAACTGATCGGTTGTTCAGGCTCCACCAACCGATCGACGATGGGTTCGCGTCTCTGAACACTTCTCCCTTCTAGCCCATTTGAAGCCCGTCTGGTTTTCCAGAAGTCTATTTGAACTCTCGATCCCTTTTCTTTGTCTTGAACCTTATTTCCATTAAAATACAAAAAAAAATTCAAAACTATCTTATTTTCGGTATAAAAACACAATAATAATTATAAAAAGACCTGATATAATCAACAAAATTATAGCTTAATATTAGCTCTCTGGACCTTCAATTGATAAATTGATATTGACAACAACAACAAATTTGATGGTTATGAAAAATTAAAACAACTCCATTTAAAAAAAAAAAAGAAAATAGAACGATTTAGAAGAAACTAAAATTTTAATCATTTACTTCCGAGATGTCAAAACCATGTACATACGTTAAAATATTTTAAGTAGAAAATAATGCTATACAAATACCATGGGATAACACAACATTTCTGTCTACTTATTATATGTCAAATATTTTAATTACTTATATTATACAAATAAATAAGAATTTACGACATTCATAAGTTTAAGCGAGTCACAACTCATAACACATAAAGAGATTTACTTCACCGCTAATTATGGGTCTTTGGAATGCGCCGACGTTACCTATCCATTCAAAGTCAACTCAAGCATGTCACATGCTCAGATGAGGAAATCTTTATTTAAAGGTGTTATCACTATATCTTTTTGACAGCCATGTGTTTATTTTTCTTATAATAAATAAATTTTCATTCTTTGGATCTGGAATTTTAATTCTTAAATTGTAATAACTATGATGAATCCATGACACACAAATAATCTAGATAACGAGGTGCCCCTTGACGCTAAGGGGGTGTATTAAATAAATGATTTTGAATTATTTGAATTATCAATCAATCTCGCACTTACACGACACACGAATTGATCTAGTTACTACTATCGCAATTACCTTGACTATCGCAGTATCGTAGTTCTATAAATTTTGCCATTTGGGTTTGCAAAGCGGAGAAATTTATCTTCCAAATAGTTAAGACTACGTCTTGACTACATCGCTGGATTATGCATGTTTTCACGGTGTTTTACAAACCTTTTAAATTGTTTTCATCTTAGTACTAAAGTTTTATAGTGATTCTCCACTATTAATTGTAGTTTCAAAAATGATCAAAAAAGAAGCAAAACAAGTATTTTCAGGAGAGGACAAATTCGGTATCTCAAAAGTATAGCAGTTGTTGGAGGAATTTCTGACAACGATTGGAAAGTTTAAAAGTCATCTTTCATTTTCAAGAGGTTCGAGGTCAATTTCTTTCCTAGATCAGAAGTTATGACGAAATTATTAAAGATATAACAATCTGACGAGCAAATGAAGCAAAATCTAAGTAGATCTAACGTACATGTATCGATAGAGCTCTTGCCAAGATCGAGGGATCGATCTCTATTCCGAGAAAAACATGAAAATTTTCCAAAATATTCCAGATTTCATTTCGTTTCATCTCGATCCTGTTTTGGCGAACATAATACCCTTGAAGTGAATGTTCAAATCTTCAAAATATCATTAGATACTCATAGGCTTTAGGTTTATTTTATTTTAATTTTTTTAATTTGAAGTGAATGTTAAATTTATTCAAATAAAAAACCATTTTTACAGGCTATATCAGATTTTTTCATATATAAATATATATATTTTAGTAAAATAAGAGTAGTATACAAAGATAAACTATTCTTAAAAGAGTAAAAAACCCTAACCGCTCTCTCTTTAGAATGGCGATTTTGATTGCTCTTATTGATCTCACTTTCTGTTTAATTCCTAGATCCAAGTGAATCTGTTGTCTCCTTCGTGTTTTCGTGTTGCTATGCTAGGCGGGTTTTGGTGCTGCTGGCTTCTCCATATCGTTATGTTTTATACAGAGTTTGGCTTCGTTCTTTCGTTCGCTTTGGCTGTGAATTAGTTCTTACTATTCGATCTTCGTTTTGTGTTGCTGGTTTAATCCAGATCGTCGTCTTGTGCTCTCTTCCACTCGCATTAGGTTATCCTATGACAAATTGGGTTCTCGTTTGTCTCTGGCTTGTGATCAGCAATAATTTGCTACTGACCTGTCTTTGCTCTTCTACACTTTGTAGATCTTTCTCTGTTCGATAGTTCTATTCGATTGTTCCTTGTTCTACTGATCGTGCATCAGCTTTACAGTTTGCTTCGTTCCTTCCTTCACACGATACTGTTTTTACAGTGAGTCTTGAGTTAGGGATTGGCTCTTTGGCATCTTTCATGGCGAATCAGTCTTCTACTCGGCCTGGTGGAAGTGATAGGAGTAGATCATGGTTTCGTGAACAACTGATACGTATCCCGGATGTAGATACGTCAATGTTAATTGAAGCTAATCGCCTCACATTAATTGGACGAATCACCAACCCGCAAGTTCATAACATTAAAGGACTCCTAAGCTTCATGCCATCTATTTGGCCACTCAAAGCTGGAGTGGAAGGAAAGGATCTAGGTCATGAAAAGTTCATATTCAACTTTAAGTCCGAAGAGGATCTCAAAGCGGTGTTAAAATGAGATTCATTTCCATCTCGGATTCATTTTTGGATTAAAATACATGGTATTCCACTGCAGTATTGGACTGAAGCTGCCTTAAACTCTATAGGCGAAAATATAGGGCGTGTTATTGATAGGGAAGCTGCTGATGCGCGAGTTCGAGTCGAGATTAACGCCTTTAAGCCACTTTTCACTCGTAAATCAATTTTAACACCAGCAGGGGAAGAAGTATTCATATCGTTTGAATATGAAGTACTCCAAAAGCATTGTTTTCGGTGTATGAGTTTGCTACAAGTCCATCTACTCTACTCAAGGAGGGCAAAACCCCTTTTCCCAAACCAGATGATGTTAATCAAGTCAACCATCGTCTTCGAGTTGAAGCAGACAAGCGAAAAAAGGAGGAGAAGAAGACTAATTCACAACAAACACGTTTACCTACATCAAAACTAGTGGATACGTCTTCTCCATCTCTTTCTCGCGGATCGCAGGATCGATATGTACCAACACTTCATCGTCGAAACAGGTCCCCTCCAAGACAGCTACAACATGTGTTCTCAATTTTCCATGGACTTCAATGAGTATGGTGTTGCATCTGCTAGGGATAGCTATAGATTGAAAAGAAATTGTTCCTCTCAATGCTCTTTTAATGAGCGACGTGATAAGAATCCATTTTCTAAGGCTGGCTTTGCTTTTAAAGCTCAACATACTCACAGGAGATCTTGTCGTGAGTGGGAGAAAGGTGATAAGGAATCTGGTTAGGTTTCAAGTGATTCACATTCGGAACAGTTCTCAAGAGAGGGTGACATGGGGGTTTCTTAAGCTAGAGGAGAACAAGTAGAGAGGATGACTAGGAAGAAACTGTCCAAACAGATCGAAGGCATTGCAGCTATGGAAAGAAGAGTCAAAGCTACGGAGAAGAGGCCAATCCTTGAAAGACTAGAGTCATTGGAGAAGTACCCAATGCGAGAAGGGACTAAAAGTATTTCTGACCGGTTAGGTTATCCTTCAACTGTGTCATCTCCTAGTAAAGCTAAGGATAGGCGCCCTGCCCTTGAAAGATTGGACCAGGCCATAGTCACTTTGCCCTTCGATAGACTGAGCTCTTCTGAGGGACTTATGGATGTCACCATTACTTTGAATGGTGTCTCTTCATAAACGCTTAAGGGAAGTTCTTCGTCAAAAGCTAAGAGAAGCCTTGCTAATGATCTTGATCTTGCAGGTGATATTTTCCCCATGACTAAACAACCTGGAATGGATGTGATTCAAGGTCAAGATATGGTTTTCAAGGAGAACACCTCGTCTACCTTTGCTCTTGGCACTGGAGGTGAGGCTGTGGGACTTTAAAGAGGAAGTCGGCCGTAAACCAGTTTCGAAAAGGAAGGTGCCTAGCAAGACAACTAGTAGGGTGCGGAGAAGAGATGCCAGCCCCGGTTTAAGCGGCTCAGCAAAGATGATTCCGGTTCGAAGCTCACTGAGGAAACGCCCAAGTCTAGAGCATGTTGTCTCTGGAACCTCTAAGGTAGGATTGCCCGCTACTTTGCCTCAATCTGAGGATGCTAATCTTGTTCATTCAATTAATAAGGTCCTAGTGCCTTCTATTTGTAAGGGTTTGGAGGGTTCCCTTAAACCCCCATCACTGAGATGATTCATCCAGTTGGAACTGTCAAGGGCTTGGAAGCACCCTTACAGTTTAACATCTAAAGGAAATAAAACTGACTTTATTTCCAGACATAATGTTTCTCATGGAAACAAAAAATTAAGAAGATTTTGTTTTTCGTGTATTTCAGAGGATGGGTTACAATAATCATTTTACGGTTCCTCCAATAGGCTTAAGCGGAGGCGTAGCACTTTTCTGGAAAACTGATGTGGTCCTAAGTGTTCTTTTGTCTTCTGCTAATTTAATTGATACTCGTATTGAGTATAAATCTAAGGTTTTTTACCTTTCTTTTTTGTAAGGTCATCCACAAAGTAATAAGCGAAAAAAGTTGTGGGATAAATTGACTTAGTTAAATTCAAGCAGAAATGGAGCTTGGTTACTTACAGGAGATTTCAATGATATTGTTGATTAAAGTGAGAAGAAAGGAGGTCCTTCTAGGAGTGTAAGCTCGTTCTCAAATTTTAGAAGTTTTCACTCTCAAAACGGCCTTTGGGATTTAAAGCACTCAGGCAATCAATACTCTTGGCGAGGTATGAGATATGACCACTTTGTTGGAGCGCATGTCGATAGATCTTTATCAAATGATGATTGGCTGGAGGAGTTTCCTTCGGAAAGGGCTGAATACTTGAGATTTGAAGGATCGGACCATAGACCTCTCTTAACGTTATTGGTTTATTGACAATTCTAGAGTTAAGCGTCGGGGTATGTTTCGGTTTGATCGAAGACTTTTTGATAAGGAGGAAGTCCCTAACCTTATAGATCAGACTTGGAAAGACTGTGGTGACCATTCAGTTTACAAGAAAATTAGTACAGACGAAGTATTGTTGCTTGGACTAAGAAGCAAAACTACAATAGTAAGAAGATGATTGTTGACACCCAACAATTACTCGAGACTGCTCTCTCTTCTGATAATCCAGATCCGAATCTCAATGCTCGACTGTCGGCTGAGCTAGAGACGTGTTACAAGGAAGAAGAAGACTTCTAGAAGCAGAGAAGTCGAGTGTTGTGGCTGCAAGGAGGGGACAAGAACTCAGCTTATTTCTTCAATGTCAGTAGAAGTCGTAGGACTCTCAACAAGTTTACTGTCATGGAGGATGCTAATGGAAACTCTTTCCATGAAGAGAAAGAATTTACGAGGTTAATCTCGGACTATTTTCATGAAATCTTCACGACTCAGTCTTTAGGCGATTTTGAAGTGGTAAACAAAATTCGATCACCACATATTACGCAAGAGATGAATGACCGACTTATTTCTATTCCTTCTCATGAGGAGTTCCGTTTAGCACTTTTTGATATAAATCCCAAGAAAGCTCCAAGACCAGATGGTTTTTAAGCTAGTGTTTTCCAAGATTTTTGGAACTCTGTTGGACTCGATATTGTGAAATATATCCAAGCTTTCTTATCTCGGGCTTGTGCCCTGCTAGTCAGAACGCTACCAATATTAGACTTATTCCGAAAGGATCAATGCCTAAGAAAGTAGTGGACTACATGCCTATTGAGAAATTGTAGCAAATCTTCTTACCAAGAGACTCCAACTAATCCTACCAAGCCTAATTTCAGAAACTCAATCAGCTTTTGTACCAGGCCGAGCGATTGCAAATAATGTCCTAATTACACACGAGACTCTTCACTGTTTACGCACGTCTAAGGCTAAATGTTTTGGCTCTATGGCTGTCAAGACCGATATGAGTAAGGCTTATGATCAGATTGAGTGAGGTTTTTGGAACGCGATTGATATGCTCAAAACTAATACCCTAAGTATCTAAGCAGTCGCTATAGTGATTTAGGGGTCGAACCACAAAGACTCAAGATGACACTCAATAGATTTAGAAATAAGAACTAAGCTAAGCAGAATAGATGGAATTAAGAAATAACAAAAAGCAAGTAAATCAAGGATATAAAATCAATGGAGGAAAAGCTAGGCTTAGGGAAACTTGCAGGTAAATCAGGATTATCAAATCAAATCAATTGTCAGGGATAGATTAAGCTCCGCTTTCAAACTCGAAACACAGATGTAAAGTAAACCAACTGTCGTTGCGAAAACTATCTATGTCTAAACCTAGAATTCCAAATTCCTTTGCAAATTCATAGAATTTAAACAAGCATTAAAGTTCAAGTTCAATTGTTCACAAAATCCCTA
>SMJT01000071.1:244624-320227 GCA_004349715.1 Crucihimalaya himalaica | reverse complement strand
AACCATTCCGGTTTGGCGGATGATGGGGAGGTGCGTTTTTTGTCTCACGCAAACATAGGATCTGGCTAATCATCGCAATCACACTTTCCGGGCCAATTAACAACACCTAAGTCAGATTTTAGTTCGCGGAGGCTAAAATCAGCATTAAACTCAAGTCTAGGTGGAAGGATTGGTGCCAATTAACAACCTAAAGTCAGATTTTAGTTCGCGAGGCTAAAATCAGCATTAAACTCAAGTCTAGGTGAAAAGCTCTATAGAATATTCCCTAACAATCAATTCAGATCTAACAATTCATCAAATACCCTTAAGTAACCCTAATCCTAACAGGGGATCTACTCAGACATGGTGAATGCAACAAACACAATGAATAGAATAGATATCATAATATAAAAATCAAATAGAGTAGAAATACAAAGAGGTTCAAGAATTCTTCTTTCAAACTCTGTTGCAGAAGAACTCTCTCTCCAGAAATCACAACGTGTCCTCTAATGAGGCACTCAAAACCTAATTATAATGTTCTAAAACGTTTTGGAATCTATCTCGAAAAATAAGGAAAGCTTCTGAATGAATCTCGGGTTTGTCTCGCGTCCTGGTCACGGGCATCGACCGATGTCATAAGTGGTATCGATCGATGCTTGGTCTTCTGGTCGTGGAACTCTCAAACGAAGGGTGTCGATCGATGCTTTGCAGTGTCGATCGATGCTGAGCTTGTTCCCGAACGGCTTCAACTCCAGATTGCCTCAAAAGCTTCTCAAATTCTCCAATTAGCTCCATAGCGCCTATATCTCGAAAAGAACCTGAAAGACTCTAAAACTAGAGAAAAGACTCGACAAAAAGGACTTATATCATGGCTAAAAACGGGTAAAAACCATGATATATCAGCGATCTTAGTTAGGATTGGGTTCCATTATATATGGATTAATTGGATTATGCAATGTGTAACTACATTGTCATATTCCTTCATCATTAATGGTGTTCCACAGGGGCTTGTGGTCCCTTCTAGGGGTCTAAGACAAGGAAATCCTCTTTCTCCCTATCTCTTTATACTTTGTACTGAAGTTCTGTCAAGTTTGGGTAATAGGGCGCAACAGACGGGCCATCTCACAAGCATCCGAGTATCTTTTCATAGTCCGCGGGTGTGCCATCTTCTGTTTGCTGATGATACAATGTTTTTCTGCAAGACAAATCAGTCGAATTGTGAAGCCTGCTCTCGGTGATAAAGAAGTATGAGGTAGTCTCAGGCCAATGTATTAATTATACTAAGTCCTCATTGACTTTTTCCTTGTAAACTCTTAGAAGCCATAAACAAAAGGTCATGAACATGCTTAGTATTCATACTGAAGGAGGAATTGGAAAATACCTAGGACTATCTGAAGATTTTGGACGAAATAAGAGTGATATTTTTGCATCAATTTTAGACAGGGTGCGCCAGCGCTCCCAGTCCTGGACGTCAAAATTCTTATCCCCAGATGGCAAGCAAGTTCTTTTGAAGGTGATTATGTCAGCAATGCCTACACATTCCATGACTTGTTCCAAGTTATAAGTCTCAATCTGCAAACAACTGCAATCTTTGCTTACTCGCTTTTGGTGGGACAACAAAGCATTGGGATATAATGACCCGCTCAACCAATGTTGAAGGTTTGGGTTTCAGGGACTTTGGAGCCTTTAATGATGCTTTACTGGCTAAGTTAGGCTAGCGATTGCTACAAGCTCCAGACTCTTTGTTTGCAAAGGTGTTGCTAGGCAAATATTGCTTCAATTCCTCTTTTATGGAAGCTACTATTTCCACAAATCATTCTCATGGGTGGAGAAGCACTCTTGCTGGTCGAGATATTTTGAAACTTGGGTTAGGTTGGTGTGTAGGGGATGGTGCTAACATTAAAGTTTGAACGTATCTTTGGTTGGCTACATCGATCCCTTTGGTTCCGTATGGTCCTCCTACGTTGGAAGGAGTTGATTTAACAGTTGCATATTTGAGGAATCCAGATTCAAATCAATGGGATTGGGAGAAGATAAGACTGTTTCTACCTGAATATGAAGAGGCGATTAGGCTTCCTCCGACAAGAGCTGCAAGACGAGGTGATGCTCTTAGTTGGTTGCATGTGAAGAATGGGAATTATCATACAAGATTAGGGTATGGTCTTAGGTCAACTCTGGATATAAACCAAGATGAAAAGGATTTTGGTTGGCATAAGCTCATTGGGAGGTCTAAAACTCTCCCAAAAGTTCGACATCTTCTGTGGCATGTAACACAAAATGCTTTGCTTGTGGGGGTTAATTTAGCATGGCATGGTATCACCACTACCAATGCTTGCCCTAGAGTGGAGAACCGGAGTCTGTACTCATGTTTTCCGAAATTGTGCTTTTGCTCATGAGGTGTGGGGCTTGGCACCCATGACAAGACAGCCTTATAGCTGAGACCTAACTCCTTTAGGCTTTATTTTGGCTCAACGAAGTATTAATTTACCACCAGTGGGTTTGTTAATATCTTTATTTCCTTGGATTTGCTAGAATATTTGGACCGCTAGAAATAAGTTGGTCTTTGAAGGTAAAGTTTTTACCCGGTGGATATTGTTTCAAAATCGATAATGGATACAGAAAGTTTTGTCTACGGTGTCACTAACCTCTACTAGTAGTTCATCGGTTTCAGCTATATCTTCGGTCACACGAGTCTCTTGTTTTGTTGATGCGGCATGGGATGCTTCTTCTCATAGATGTGTTCTTGGATGGATTATTCGCTCCAATGCAACTCATGATGAGATTTTAGAAAGCTGTACTCGAAGGGTTGTATGTTCTGCTCTAAGGGATGAGGCTTGGGTAGTTTGGAAAGCCTTAATCGCTCTTAACTAACAAGGTTTTGAAGATATACAGATCTTCTTAGACTCACTATCCTTGATTCAGATATTGAATTCGGATGCGTCTTACAACGATATTTTTGGTATCCTTGAGGACATTAGGGAACTTTCTAAGGACTTTAGATCTATCTCTTTCTCTTATGTTTCAAAAGCAAATGATTCTCAAGCTGATTCTTTAGCTCAGTCAGCTCTTGTATCGTTTGATATTTGAATGTAATAAAATTCGTTTCGAGACCAAAAAAAAAAACTCTTTCTCTCGAAGCTAACTAAAGCAACAGGCCTCCATTGAAACGTTGATCGCTGGAGCATTGGATCAAGCTTAGCCTGTTCCGCATTGTCTTATCAAGAACTCCATGTATTCGAAGGTTTCTTTCTCGCCAAATTGTATCGATAGTGGCTTGAAAAAAATATCGGGTGATAAATAGCTGAAGTCGGTCTTTGCTTATGTTCGAGATGAGTTTTAAGAGCTCGTCCCATTGCACTGTGAACAGAGTAGGAAGAATCCATTCAGCAAGAGCAGTCCAAACGGTTGAAGAGAACGAACAAGAGAAGAAGATATGAGATCGAGTTTTCATTCGGCATTGACAGAGGACACATTAGGTGGAGTATCCGATTGCCAGGTAATAGTACAGTTCCCCATGGAAAGTCTTTCATGGACCGCTTGCCAAGCCAAGAACGAGAACCTTGGAGTTGCGTTGGAGAACCAAATGCCATGGCTCTATCAAAGAGTTGGAGACGAACACCTGATCTGATTCCAAGTTGATTTGGTGATGAATATATTCTTGAAGACCCCCTCATTGAAACGCTAACAATGCTGGTCTGCTTCTTGGATTCTCTGTTTTTGAATGGGTGGCCTCAATTAAGTCCTCAATATGGTTTAGCAGAGGAATCCGGTGCCTCTCCGCCTGTGAGTCTTTAGAGCACTTTTCACAGTATCATGAATCGTTATCCCAAACTCAATAAAGCCACGAGATTTCCAGAAGAACTCCAAGAGGACTCCAACTATCAAACCAAAAATATGTTGAATTCCCGCTTCTTACTTCTAGTTTATGGAAGGGCCATACAATATCTCTATACTTCAATAGCTTCTGCCAAATCGAAGAGTCATGTGACGTACTATCTCTCACATACCAGAATGAACCCTTAAGGATAAGATGCCTATGAATCCAAGAGACACAAAGAGACTTCCATTAGAGACTTCAAACCAAAGCCTCCCTCGCTCTTTGGTTTACAAACATCCGCCCAAGACTTTTTCGCTTTCCGAGTAGAAGATAGTTCCGGTCTCGACCATAAGTACGCTGAACATATGCTATTAAGTTAATTTTTTTGTGATCCTCAGCAGCTAAACCTAATTCAGAGAGAAACAATATATATAAGTGGGTTTTCTGCCAAAAAAAAAAACTTCTAACCCACTTTGCAACCCTACAAAATATAATACGCGATATAACCATTATACATATGTTATAAAACTTTCTACGGTCACATATATTAGATTCTTTTAATATATTATTTAACCAAAGTTTACGAAATTGATGATAATGACGATAAGTTTTATGGCGTATTATTTTTGATTTCACGGGATTGACCTACTTTAATGGAGATTTGAAACAATGGCGACTTAGAGGTTTTCTTGTTTTTGCAGAAAACCCTATGGGAGGTTTATTCAATCAAGCATTGGAAGTATTATATTTTATAATAAAATATCATATGTTAATTAGTTATGGATTTTTAAAAGTCTTATGTAATCTAATGTTATTGAAGTAGTCATTTGAAAAATACTTTAAAATACACGATTAATGAAAATATTTCAAGCATTTGATTCTTAATAACTTTAAGCGATTTTAGAAAAATTTCTTGGTTTTAAAAAATAATCTTATGGATTTAAGGGAGATTTGAGGGAGATTTAAGACGATTTTACAACAAATCATAAAAATTCTTTAAATTCATACAAAAGACATCAAAGTCATATAAAAATTCATTAAAACTCAAATCATTGAAAATATAGGGTTTAATACACCCCTATAGATAAAACGTTATAATGAAAAAATATAGTAATAATAATTTTTAGAGTTATATAACATTTTCTTTTATCTTTAGATAAATTTTTACAGTTTTGCATTATAATTTATTTAAATATGTAATCATTCACAGACACACACACATATAGCCTATATATAGGTAACTTCCTTAGGTTTGCGCATAGATAAAGTGTTTAATAAATAAATTTAATGTAGTTACTAGTTAGCTTTTACTAAATAAATATGCATGACAGACATAAACATTGTATATGTCTATTAATGATCGATTCGCTTTACCCCCAATGGAACCATCACCAATTAAAGCTAAGGAAAGAAGACCAGCTCTCAAATGAGTGGAGAAGGCCATGATATTTTTATCCTCCGTTTTTGATCGATTAGGATTTGCTGAAGGGCTAATGGATATCACAATTAGGTTGAATGGAGTAGCATTTAAACCTTATAAGGAAGCTCATCGTCAAAAGCAAAAAAGAATTTAGCTAATGATATTTATCTCGCAGGTGATTAATTTCCTATAGAGGACATAGAAGGACTAAACTAGATCACGGAAAAAGAGACTGCAACAAAGGAATTGGACTTAGTGGATGGGAGTGAGGCTACGAATTCACAAGTGACTACAAGTAGAAAACAAGGTCCGATACTAAGCTCAAAACGTAAGGTTCTATCCAAGACAGTAAGCGGTGTTAGAAGAAGAAGAGCCAGCCCTGTGACAAACGGATCGGCAAAGAAAAGGCCGACTATACCGGTCCGAAGCTCACCAAGGAGAAGACCAAGTTTAGAGCTTGTTGCAACTAGAACATCTAAGCTAGGGTTATCATCTTCTTTGCTTCAATCTGAGGATTTGAATAATTCTCTTGTTGACTCAATTAATAAGGTCTTAGTGGCTTCCATTTGAAAGGGTTTGGCATGTAATTGTAATGGTATTTCCATGTAATTGTCACTCTCAGATTTTAGTGTCTGAGAGTTGATCCGGTACATGGTATAGGGTTGGGGTGTTTCACTTGGTTTCTTAGATGACACTGTTGATCATAGTGAAAAGAAAGGAGGCCCTACCTGGAGTGAGGGATTGTTTGTCAATTTCAGAAGGTTCTACTCTCAAAATGGCCTTTAGAATGTGAGATCTAGTAATCCATTTTCTTGGCGTGGTATATGCTATGACCATTTTGTTCAAGTCCGTCTTGATAGATCTTTATCTAATGATGATTGGTTTGAGGAATTTCCTCCGGGTCGATTGAATATTTTAGGTTTGAAGGCTCGAATCATCGCCCCATTAGTCACCTTCTTAGACGATTCTAAGGTTAAGAAGAAATGTATTTTTGGATTCGACTGACGCCTTTGTAAAACAGAAATACAAGAAACGCTACATCTTTAAAACACAACACCCTCATGTGATATCATGGATCAGTTCCTAATCACAAAGCTTACAAGTGAACTTGAAGAAGATTATAGGGAGGAGGAATTGTTTTGGAAGCAGAGAAGTCGAGTTCTTTGGTTGCAAGGAGGAGAGAAAAAGTCGGCATACTTCTTTCATATCACTCGAGGAAGAAGATCTCTCAATTGATTTAGAACTATGGATGATGCTAATGGGAATTACTTTCATGAGGAACATGAGTTTACGAGATTAATCTCAGACTATTTTCGTGACATTTTCATGACAAGTTTTCAGGCGACTTAAAAGTGGTAAACGACATTCTATCACCACGTATAATGCAAGAGATGAATGATCGACTAATCGCTATTCCTTCTCATGAAGAATACCGATTCGCTCTATTTGTTGTTAATTCGAAGAACGCTCCAGCCCCGGATGGGTTTTCAGCTAGCTTCTCCCAAGCTTTTTGGAGTTCTCTTGGTAACGATCAAGTTAAGGAAATCAAATCCTTATTTCGTTCTGGCTCCTTCCCCACTAATCAGAATGTGACCAATAATAGGCTTTTTCTGAAAGGAACAATTTCTAAGAAGGTAGATGATTATTGACCTATCATAGCAAAATTTCTCACTAAGAGGCTTCAACCAATTCTTCCTAGTTTGATCTCAGAAACTCAAACAACTTTTTGTTCTGGAAAGAGTAATTGCAGACAATATTCTCATTACACATGAAACTCTCCACTATCTCCGAATCTCTAAGGCTAGAGTATATGGTTCTATGGCCGGTAAAACTGACATGAGCAAGACTTATGATCGAATTGAATGGGGCTTCCTCTAAGCTGTGCTTGTCAAGCCTGGGTTCCATCATGTATTGAATAATTGGATTATGGAGTGCATTACTACAATTTCTTATCTTTCATCATCAATGGTTCTCCTTAGGGTAGGGTGATTCCACCAAGAGGTTTGAGACAAGGAGATACCCTCTCTCCTTATCTGTTTATTTTCTGTACGGAAGTACTTTATGGCCTCTGTAATAGAGCCCAACAAGCAGGTCTCTTGTCCTGCATTAGAGTGTCTACTAACTGCCCGCGTGTTAGCTACCTTTTTTTTTGCATACGACACCATGTTCTTCTGAAAAAAGAATTAGACCAACTGCGAAGCACTCTTATCGATACTTAAGCAGTATGAATCAGCCTTGGGTCAGAGCATTAACTTACTAAAATCTTTGATTACTTTTTACTCAAAAACTCCTCGTAGTCAAAAGGAGAAGGTGATGAGTATCCTAGGGATCAATACTGAGGGTGGCACAGGGAAGTACCTAGGAATCCCTGAAAATTTTAGGAGGAAGAAGCAAGATATCTTTGAAGCTATAGTAGACAAAGTTCGACAATGATCACTCTCGTAGACTTCTAACTTTTTCTCTAAGGCCGGTAATTAAGTTTTGTTGAAGGCTATCCTATCGGCTATGCCAACACATTTTGTGACCTGCTTTATGCTACCATTCTCAGTTTGTAAGCAGATCCAATATTTGCTTACTCGATTTTGGTGGGATAACACTACCAGATGTGAGGAAGATGAGCTGGATCTCATGGGAAAAATGACCTTACTTACAAATACAGGAGGTTTAGGGTTCCGTAACTTTGAAGCATTTAATGATGCCTTGTTGTCAAAGCTTGGTTGGAGATTATTCGTTGGATTCCTTACTTGCTAGAGTCTTTGTAGGAAAATATTGCTATAGTTCCTCCTCTATGGAGGTAATTTATCCATCTAATATCTCTCACGGTTGGAAAAGCATTTTAGCAAGTCGTGAAGTTTTAAAACTAGGACTAGGCTGGCGTATAGGAGATGTTTTACGCTTAAATGTATGGCAAGACTCGTGGCTCTCAACAGATGCTCTGTAAGTTCCCTTTGGTCCCCCTCCATTGAACATATCCAATTTACTAGTTGCAGATTTGAAAGAACCAAGATCAAACCAATGGGATTAGGAGATGATACGCTTGGTTTTACCTTTGTATGAGGATACTATTAGGCTACTTCCATTGAGAGCTTAAAGAGGACAAGATTTCATGGCTTGGGTTCCGGTTAAAAGTTGACTGCTTTCATCGCGATCGGGATACATGCTTAGACCCACAACTAATATAAATGAAGTTGAAAAGAGTTTTAACTGGCAAAGACTTATTTGGAGAGCTACATCACTCCCTAAAATGAAACATCTCCTATGCAAAATAGCAAAGAATGTCTTACCAATGGGAACCAATCTTCTCTAGAGAGGGGTTTCACAAGATAACTCTTGTAAGAGATGTGGAGAGCCTGAATCAGTTCTTCATGTTTTCCAGGACTGGGGTTATGGAAGAGAGATATGAGAGAGCGCTCTGTTAAAGAACATTCTGCTTGGTGCGGATAACACCACTACAAGAAAACACAGGGAAAACCGACGGGCAAACCGACAGAGCAATCCGTCGGTTTTTACCGACGGATTACTCACGGAAAACCGACGGCAACGTAATTGTCGGTACCCGTCGGTAATTTGTCAGTACAAACCGACGGAATGTAACCCGTCGGTAAAAAACAAGAAAAACCGACGGTCACCTTGCCCGTCGGTAAAAAAGTCAGTGAACCGACGGAAAACCAACGGGCACCGACAAAAACCGACGAACACCGACAAAAACCGACGACCAAGGTGACCGTCGGTAAAAAAGTTAGTAAACCGACGGAAAACCGACGGGCTTCAAATTGAACACCGACATAAACCGACGAACACCGACATAAACCGACGAACACCGATAATACCTTGCCTGTCGGTTAAAAAAAGTCGGAAAACCGACGGAAAACTGACGGACGCGCGCATTATAAATATGAAACCACACTCATTTTCTCCAACATCATCTGAGATCTGATTCCTCTTATTGCAAAAAAATTCCAAAAAAAATCAAAGTCATGTCTTCAAATTATTTTCGTTCGTGGATGGACAAACCAATGATGGATCCGGAGTCAAACTTATTAACTGATGATTATGCACGAGGTGTGGTGGAATTCATGGAATTGGCATGTCAGCAACCATCAACCCAACAAACCCGTAAGTTGAAATGTCCATGTTCTGTATGCCACAATTCGCGTAATGTTAGGATTGATTTAGTATGGAATCACTTGTATCGCTACGGATTTACTCCTGGTTATAAGGTTTGGTATCTCTATGGGGAACTACTTGTTCTAGTAGTTCTAGAGAACCTTATATTGCGGATAGGGTAGAAGAACATAAAACGGAAGTAGATTATGGTGTTGGTACTATTCAGATGGTTAATGATGCGTATAGAGAAAATATAGCGCAAGAGGCGGGACCTTCTTTAGAAAGGGCAGAAGAACCAAATTTAGAAGCCCGGCAGTGTTTTGATATGTTAGATGCAGCAAAACAATCTCTATACAGTGGATGCAGAGACGGTCACTCGCCTTTATCTTCTGCTAGTCGATTGATGACCATAAAGACGGATTTTAATTTGGCAGAAGATTGTGTAGATGCGATAGCCGATTTTGTTAAAGATATTTTGCCTGAGGGTAATCTGTTTCCGGCATCATATTACGAGATTCAAAAATTAGTTGCTGGTCTTGGTTTACCATATCAGACGATTGATGTTTGCATCGACAACTGTATGATATATTGGAGAGAGGATGAAAACCGCATACGGTGTAAATGGTGTAGGAAACCAAGATTTCAAAAAACTAGTGGGCGAGTTCGGGTACCATATAAGAGGATGTGGTATTTACCGTTAACAGACAGGTTGAAGAGGTTATATCAATCTGAGCGGACGGCAGAGGCAATGAGATGGCATGCAGAGCACTGAAGAGAAGAAGAGATTACACATCCTTCAGATGCAAAAGCATGGAAACATTTTCAGAGAGTATATCCTGATTTTGCATATGAGCGAAGGAATGTATACCTTGGATTATCTACAGATGGTTTTAATCCGTTTGGAAAGCATGGAAGACAATATTCGTTGTGGCCAGTCATCGTAACACCATACAACTTGCCGCCATCGTTGTGTATGCGTCGGGAGTTTCTGTTTCTCACTGTTCTAGTTCCTGGACCAGAACATCCAAAGAGATCACTTGACGTGTTTCTCCAGCCATTGATTTATGAGCTCAACATGTTATGGGAACACGGTGTTGAAGCATTTGATGTATCGACCCAACAAAATTTCCAGATGCGTGGGGTACTTATGTGGACTATAAGCGATTTTCCAGCACTTGGTATGTTATCTGGGTGGACAACTCATGGACGTTTATCATGTCCATATTGTCAAGATAACACAGATGCATTCCAATTAAGGCATGGGCGAAAGACATGTTGGTTTGATTGTCACAGAAGATTTTTACCCTCCGACCATCCTTATCGTCGTACGAGGAATCTGTTTAAGAAGAATACGAGAGTTTTTGATGGTCCACCTCCCGAAGTAAGTGGTTCTGATATTTTGATGCAGTTGAGAGATTTTGGAGCACCAAGGACTCCTGACGTGGGTGGTAATGGGCATTATCCTGTTGACGGTGCTGGAACGAATCATAATTGGCATAAGAAGAGTATTTTTTGGGATTTGCCGTATTGGAAAGACCAATTGTTGAGGCACAATCTTGATGTCATGCACATTGAGAAAAATTTCTTTGACAACATTATGAACACTGTCCTAAACGTCCAAGGGAAGACAAAGGACAATTTAAAGTCTAGATTAGACTTGGCGGATATTTGCTCTCGCCCAGAGCTTGAAGTAATGCGTAATGGGAAATGTCCGATTCCTGTGTATCGATTAAATGCGCCTTCTAAAGAAACGTTTTTCGAGTAGATTATCCAGAGCTTTAAGTTCCTTGATGGTTACGCATCAAATTTGCGTAATTGCGTAGACATTGGAGAAGGGAAGTTTATTGGAATGAAGAGTCATGATTGTCACGTTGTGATGCAACGTCTCCTTCCATTTGCTTTTGCACATCTTCTCCCAGATAATGTTCACGAAGCTATTGCAGGTAAATTTTATAATTTAATAATATAATTTATTTTATATATATAACTATATTCAAATATTTAATTTATTGATTTTAAAAATATTTGCAGGAGTTGGTGCTTTCTTTCGAGATATTTGTTCGAGATCGTTAACAGTTGACGGTATCCGCAATTTGGAAACAAATATCCCCATGATCTTATGTAATCTTGAGAAGATATTTCCACCGTCTTTTTTCGATGTCATGGAACATCTACCAATTCACCTCCCGCAAGAAGCAGCATTAGGTGGTCCAGTTCAATATCGGTGGATGTATCCTTTTGAGCGGTATATGTATCATTTGAAAAAGAAGGTCAAAAATTTAAGCAAGGTTGAAGGATCAATTGTGGCACAGAGCATCAACGAAGAAGCTTCAAATTTTGCCGAATATTATTTCCCATCTGAGGTTCGAACGAAGAGTCGTCGAGCTTCTCGACATGATGATGGAGGAGAGCGACCAAGTTATCCTGTGTATGTTCCTAATTTGTTCACACAAATTGGCCGCTTAAGTGGAAAAGGGAAGTCTCGAAAACTAACGGAGCAAGAGTATACGCATTTGCATATGTATATTCTCAACAATTGTGAGGACATTCTAGAGTACGAAAGGTACGTAATAATTATATTTATGATTTAAATTTATTAAATAGTAAATTATTTATAACATTTTTTAACTATTTGATTTAGGATTTACATGGCGATACTCCGCTCATATTACTCAGATTATAGTGAAGAACAACTTGAAGAGGTAAAACAAGGAGATTTTGCGTCTTGGCTCAAATATTACGTAAGTGTTATAAGCAATATTAATTAAATACTATAAATATTTCCATAAAATTTTTTCTTCAAATGATGTTAATTAATTTAAAAAATATATATTTTCCCCAGGTTTCCGATGAGATTTCCAAAGGTCAATCATTTCCAACATGGTTAGTCGAGTTTGTCAACGGCCCTAACTACGTTGTGAAGTCTTATCCAAGATATTGCACGAGGGGATACGCATTTCGGATTCAAGAAGAGGAATCAACGCGGCGAACGGTGGATCACGGCATCTCTTCTCAAAGCGGAGATGTCGTGTATTATGGTGTTCTTAGAGAGATATTAGAAGTTCGCTATCCCGGCATGGTTAACTTAAGATGCATTGTGTTCCTCTGCGATTGGTACGATCCATTTATTGGTCGTGGTCTTCGTTTCGACAAATTCGGAGTTACATCGGTCAATTCTCGCCGAAGATTGAATAAGTATGATCCTTTCATCCTTGGTTCACAAGCAGATCAGGTATATATAAAGATCTCGTTTATAGTACGTTTTATTTGCACTGTTTTCTTTATTAATTTATATCAATTACAATTATATCTAATACAGGTATGCTACATTCCCTATCCACGGGTCACAAACACGGCAGACCCTTGGCTTACCGTAACGCATGTACATCCAAGAGGAAGGTTATATGGAGTTCCTGATCACGATCCTTTGCAACCAAGCGGAAGTGGATTTATGGCCCCTGTTGAGCATTCCCTTGAAGTTACCCTCGCGGTTGACTTCACTCCTTACACCGATGACAGAATTGATGACGAATCTGAAGAGAATCATGATGAATTTGACGATGATTCTGATTCAATTTCTTCTGATTACTCTTCTAACTCTGATTAGTTTTTTTATTTGAATATTTACAATGTAATATACATATTATAATGTATTTTTTTTTCAAAATCGTTAAAAAATGAAAATTTAAGTCATTAATGATTTTAAATCGTTAAAAAAGAAATTTTAAGTTTATTAACATTTTCGTTATTTCAAAACATAATTGTTAGATTAAGGAAAAAATAATGATTAAGGAAAAAATAATCTAAATAATGAAAAAATGTATTTTAGATTATGGAAAAAAATAATTAACCAAAATGTATTTTAGATTAAGGAAAAACATATTAGATTAAGGAAAAAATAATGATTAAGGAAAAAATAATCTAAATAATGAAAAAATGTATTTTAGATTAAGGAAAAAAATAATTAACCAAAATGTATTTTAGATTAAGGAAAAAAATAATTAAACAAAACGTATTATAGATTAAAGAAAAACATTCTAGATTAAGGAAAAACATAATATATTAAATTCCGTCGGTTTTCCGTCGGTTTTAATAATTTAGTAAAACCGACGGAATTTAATATTATTCAATGGGATAATAAGAATTTGAAATAACCGTTAAACCCGTCGGTTTTCCGTCGGTTTGGGTAACAAAAACCGACGGAAGGTACCCATTTCCGAGAATGAGTCCTACAAGGACCCCACATTTTCTATTTTATTTGAAAAACTCGTCGGTTTTCCGTCTGTTTTTAATATAATACCGACGGAAAACCGACGGCAAACCGACGCGTTTAAAAATTTTTAAAGTTTTTTGAATCGAAACTCCTAAATCATATGTTATTTGTCTCATACTATGCATTTTTAACATTACTTTAGCCATTAACATTTCCAAAATGATCAAATTTCAAGTTATCTAAAACTTGTTATGAAATGAGTAAGTTAGTATATGAAAGTATATGTAAGTTATATATAAGTTTATGTAATAATGTGTTTTGATTATGAAATAGGAATACATTGTTAATATAAGTGGGTAGAGGTATTCATATCAATAGTTAGAGTGTTAAAACAATGCTATTCATATTCTCTAACCCTAAACCCTAAACATACCCTAATTAGACCCTAAAATCATACGTCCGTCGGTTATCCGTCGGTATTTTTAGTAAACCGACGGCCTGTTCTTCAAATCCGTCGGTTTTGCCGTCGGTAATCCTCGAAAATCAACGAGTTGACCAGCCAATAGCATCGCATTCAGAATTTTTTTTAATTCCGTCGGTTTGACCGCCTAAAATTTTGCGAAAAAATTGGAAAACGCGGTTTTTTCATCGAATTTAATGAAACCGACGGCCCCGCCCGTCGGTTTCTGCGGGATAAAACCGAAAACTCTTCTTCTTCCTCTCATTCTCTACGTTTTTTTTAAACTTTTTTCTCAAATTCTCTCTCAATCGATTCGTCTTCCGGCGATTTCAACTCCTTCATCTAATCTCTCTATCTCAAATGTAAGTTTCTCATTAAAATATCATTGTAAAGTTGTTAGATATTGATTTTGAATTGATTTTGTTTTGTGAGAATTGTTAGATTTGTAGATTTGTAGATTTGCTATGAGTAAGTTAGATTTGATATGGTATATATGTTGTTAGATTATTGTATGTAAAGTTGTTAGATTTAGTAATTGTTAGAATTGTTAGATTAATTTATTTTTAGTAATTGTTATGTATTAATAAATTGTTAAAATTGTTAGATTTAGTAATTGTTAGATTAATAATTTGTTAGATTTAGTAATTGTTAGAATTGTTAGATTAGTAATTTTTAGTAATTTAGTAATTGTTAGATTTAATAATTTTTAGTAATTTAGTAATTGTTAAAATTGTTAAAATTAGTAATTTTTAGTAATTGTTATGTATTAATAAATTGTTAAAATTGTTAGATTTAGTAATTGTTAGATTAGTAATTTGTTAGATAAGTAATTTGTTAGATTTAGTAATTTTTAGTAATTTAGTAATTGTTAGATTTAATAATTTTTAGTAATTGTTAATGTATTAATAAATTGTTAAAATTGTTAGATTTAGTAATTGTTAGATTTAGTAATTTTTAGTAATTTATTAATTGTTAGATTTAATAATTTTTAGTAATTGTTAATGTATTAATAAATTGTTAAAATTGTTAGATTTAGTAATTGTTAGATTAGTAATTTGTTAGATTTAGTAATTGTTAGATTTAGTAATGATATTAAAAAGTTGTTTTAATTTTAAATATAAAATTCTGAAATTTATGTTTTTTGTTTTCTAAAATTCTAAAATTTTATAATATTTGTTGAATTAATTTTAAGTTCTCAAAATACATATTTATTTTGTTTTCTTATATTTATAACATTAATGTGTTTAATTTTTAACTTATGTTTGTTTTGTAATTTAAGGGATTACGGTAGTTATCGTCAGACTCAGTCGCAGCCGGGCCGCTCGACTCAACCACGCCCGGTTGGTTCCCCTTCGGCGACTCCTACTGCTTCCAATGTCCCAGAGTCCCAGACGTCTGTTGGACCGATGCAAATGACCATCGAGGAGCTCTTATCGCAACCGGGTAGGACCCATATGCCTCGACTTGATCCCAACCTTAGCGAGGGTACGACATGGTAAGTATTTTAATAAGAAATCTATTGCGCTTTTTGTTTTATAATCATCTTAACTAATGTTTTTAAATATTTGTTTTTAGGTTTGGATATACGGCTAACGGCATCACGAAGTCGATTTTGCGCATGATGCATGGACTTTTGCAGAAGCCCTATCCAAAATACTCGTCCATGCCAGATTCTGATAAAGAATTATGGTTTCGACAATTTGCTGTAAGTTTTAATTTTTTCATATTTTTTCATATTTTCAATACTTTAACTATATTAACAATTGTTTTTTCTTATTTGTAGCAAGATTTTACATGGGCTCCCCAGCACACTCACGAGGTGCGTAAAGAGTTCAACTCTCTGGCGAAAGAACACTATAAGAGGACAATCAACGAGTGGAAGCAACGTTGGGCGAAAGGGAAGACGCCGAAGTACGTGAACCCGAGAGTCTTCGACGGCCTGAAGATTTACTGGGAGCAGGAGGATACTAAAGCACTCTCGAAGAAGAACTCCGAGAACCGGCTGAGCAACAGAGGCGGGAAAGGAATTGCAACTCACAACTCTGGAGCAAAGAGCTACAAGTCCCGCGAGCAAGAACTTGTAAGTTTTTAAATTTGTTTTCAATGTTTTTGTCTTTATTAATATTTATTTACTAATATTTATTAACTAATGGTGTTTGTATTATTTAGTTTGTTCGGGATGGTGTGCATCCTCATCATTTAAAGTTGATGGAGTATACGCACACCAACCGACAAACTAACGAAATTCAGGACGGTGTGGCGAGGGAAGTGTTCGGGACTTCGTCGAAGAGAGTTGAAGAAACCGCGATGTCTCAAGGATCAAACTCTATTGATCTCTCTCCGGATGTGATCAACCAAATCTTTCTTGAGGTACGTAACTCGTTAATTTAATTTTTATTTTCTGATTTATTTCTTATTTCTTAATTACTAATTTTGTTTTAAATTGCAGGAAACTCCGAAGACCAAGGGTCGTGTCTTTGGGTTAGGAAATCTAACCCAAAGAGTTAGATCCCTTGGTCGGTCTTCGTCATCTTCTCAATCATTCACCGATCCTTCGCTCGCGGAGGAGCTCAAGGAGAAAGAAGCTCGGATTGCGCTTTTGGAGCAACAAATGGAAGAGGAAAGGGCTCAAAACCGGAGAAGAGCCGAAGAGATGGAAGAAGAGCGGAGGGAAACAAAGAGGAAGCTTGAAGAGATGGACCGCTTCATGGCCGAGATGAGGCGTGCTTTCCCGAGAAACCCGTAGATTGCGTTTTTCTATTTTTCTTTTATTTCTTTCTTAAACTTGAATATTTAAATTTGGTTTTTATTAATTTTCTTTTTAATGTTGAATATTTAAATTATATTTTTAATATAATTTATTTTTAATATCGATTTTATTAAATTTCTAATTATTTAAATAATTTTACAATTCAAATTATATTAATAATAGCATTAATTTAAAATCAGAAATAAAAAATTTTAAAAAATTTTTAAATATTCCGTCGGTTTGCCGTTGCTTTTCATAAATACCGACGGCAAGTTCTGTCGGTTTGCCGTTGCTTTTCTAAAAAAAACCGACGGCTTGTCCGTGGCTTTAAAAAAAAACAGACGGTTTAGCCCGTCGCTTTTACCGTCGGTAAACAACCGTCGGTTTGTCCGTCGGTTTTTTGCTACGGATATACCCGTCAGTTTTTCCGTCGGTAATTTGCTACGGATAGGCCTGTCGGTATTCCGTCGGTACCATCCGTCGGTTTCCGTCGGTTTTTTGCGACGATCATCCGACGGCGTACCGACGGGTTTACCGACCACCACATGCCGTCGGTAAATCCGTCAGTTTTGCACCCGTCGGTTTACCGTCTGTTAAAACCGACTGAAAACCGACGGCAAAAGAAAACCGACGACCTAGGACCGACGAAATACATCCGTCGGTTTAGGCCTAAACCGACGGATTACCGATGGATTTAACCGTCGGTTATATGCTGTTTTCTTGTAGTGCACGCCTTTAGGATTCATCACAACATGTAGAATATGTTTACTGGTTTGGGAATATCCCTTTTTCCCTAAATCTGTTGGAACATATGGACGGAAAGGATACATCTAGTGTTCAAACAAAAAGCCTACTCAGGTGCATGTATTATATCAAAAGTTTTGGCTGATGCAAAAGCATGGAACTTAGCCCAGAAAAGCTTGAAGTGGACCGTACCTCTTATTGCTTAAGTTATAGTTGATCGATACACCAAGCGGATCACTTTTTTGTGGATGCTTCTTGGATTTCTCTTCTCGACAGTGTGGATTAGCTTGGGTAATTAAATCCAACTTGACCGGTGAGGATATTTCAGAAAGCACAACGAGAAATTTTGTCCCTTCAGCCTTGGCAGCAGAAGCGTGAGCTATTTTTGAAGCGTTGATAGCTCTTAAGGAACATGATTTCGATAACATTATTCTCAACTCAGACTCACTTATGCTGGTGCTGCTTTTGAAGTCAGAAAATTCTCATAACGATATCTACAGACTTCTTGAGGACATAAGAGAGCTTATCCATTCTTTCTCTTTTATTCTCGTCTTTCATTTCTCGCTCTAATAATTCCAAGGCGGTTTTTCTCGCCAAGTCGGCTCTTGTATCGATTCTTTCGAATTATTTTTGAAATAATTCTTTTTTAAGAGACCAAAAAAAAAGACATAAACATTGTGAATTATCAATCAATACAGTAAAACCGTTTATGTCTCTTCTGAAGATGACACGTAAACTTTTTGGTGTTGTGAGGAGTTGACAAACAAGGAAAAATGAATAGTCAATCAAAACATTTCAAATAATATAGCTCATCTTATTTTTTGCCAAATCATGAAGGAGAATAATAGTCAATCTAATTTATGCAAATTTATACTATGTTTCTCTCAAGTTTTCCTAGTTGGGTTAAAAGTGTAAAATACTTTATTCATATCATCATTCTGGGTTAGTTAAAAAATATATTACCATATATGATTAATATGCAATCAGTCGAATCTTCTCGCTCTATTTGTCCTAACATAATTTTAGGGAATAAATATACATTTTGATGATTCTTATGAAAAACCCAAAAATACTAGCACACACAAATTCAAATTTTATCCATCACCGTGTCTATACGTTCTCCGAACATCTATTAGAAGTCACATAGATAATCTTACATCAAAATCGTGTCTAATTGAGATCACTCAAGGCTAAATTACATTTGATCTTGACACTAACCAATATTTAGTATTGGATACACGTCTCTTACTACTTTTTTCTTATATTTATTCTTGATCAATGAGCATAGCGTAGGAACCAAACATTATCCCACCACAAAAATGTATATAATTTAGAGAATTAGAATTTCAATTTTAAAATAAAAATCACATATATAAGTGTATTTTGGTCATAAAATGAAAAAAAACAATAAGAATAATGTCTAGTGATTCTATTTGCTAATTGAGAGAGTTTCTCTTCAAACACTATATTATAATTTTATTTTAGATGGAGTAAAAAGAAGAAAAAAATATATATATCTTCAAATTCGTGGTCACGGTATAAAATATATCTTAATATTTTCTTTTAATGAAAAGTACGATATAGATCAGTGTAGTTCATTGCTGTACCAAAAAGAAAGATATGATCAATGTAGTTCATGGTAGTTGCATGGCAAATAGTGAACCGAACCGACTATTTTTATTGGCTATTTTAATATATGGATTAATGCGAAGAGTTCAATGCATAATATATGGATTAATGCGAAAAATCCCAAAGTGTATAACTATCGATTCGGTCTCCATGTCATTGCATGTATATTTATATATCTGTCTTGAATGAGAACTGAGAGGGAATGTTGGACAAAAGGAAAGAGGTGGAAATGAACAATCACATGTGGGCAAAGACGTCACTCCGATGTCCAAGTATAGACAGTAAAATTATAATAATATAGCTTTACCTTGTTATCTCATGTGACCTTCATGCTCCTCTCACTTCTCTATCGTTCATATTTCATAATATGAGGAGTTTGAATACTGTAATTTGTTTTTATAATTTAAGTAGTTTTACCAGAGTTTTTGGCTCATAGCTTGGATAAAAGTTACTGCTATGTTATAACTCCAACTTAGATTTTCTGATCAGTGGCAGAAGATTCTTTTACGAGATACCTAATAGGTTAAAAAAAAAAAGGTGAAATGGGGCTTTGATCTTGAGGTGAAAAGGCAAAACAAAATGATTTTGGCCGTCTCATCTAAGAATATTTGTTGAACAATAAGCAGTGGGCTTCTACTATTAAGGTTAAAAGGCAGCACAAAAAGACTAAATATTAAGAATTCAATATTTGCGCACGCCCTCGTAAGTTTTTTTTTTTTGTAAAATTGTATTCAAATCAAAAGCGTTTTTTCGTCAAATGTGTTACATTATTCAGGACTTAATATAAATCAAAAACATAGATTAGTTGAGGATTTTTCCTGAGGTCAAAGAGAGCACGATGCAAACCAAAGCCGAAGAGCTCCTTGTAGTGACTTTCCATGAGGCTGATTGATTGAGGAGATCCGATTCCTTATAGTTTTGTCAATAAGTCGAACTAGGTGAGCTGGTTTCATCGACTGCTTGCCATGTCTCCGAAGATTTCGCTCTCTCCAAATAACATGAATAGAAGCTTGGAAAGCATATCTTAGCAAGAAGAGAGCAGGATGCCCGATACTTGCATCAGTGATTACTGGTAGGAGATGATGCCAATATGTGGTTAATCGAGTGCCCTATAAATTCCTCATTAACTTCTCCCTGATTAGCGATGAAATGGGCATGTAAAAAACAAGTGCTGTCGAGATTCCATGGGATCTCCACACAAGATACACGATGGATCCATGTTTACCTTTTCCTTAGATTTTATAGTATGTTTGTATGAATTATAGATGATAAAAAGATATATTCTGCTTTTAGAGAAACATGTAATTAAAAAAAGTTTAAAAGCCGTGATAGATCATGCACGAGTATTACAATTGTATCAAGACTAAAGTATAATTGACTTATAAAAAATGAAAGTTTGCCTTGAGAATAATTATACTAATTGAGTTTCAGTCAAACAACTGAATTTGTTTTTTTCTATTAACTGAAATAATCTCAAACGATTTTTGTATAACTTGATGTTTTTGGTTAAATATTGTATAACTTGATTTTTTTTTGCTAAAAGAATACATATCATATAAATGAAAATTTAGGTGTTATAACGTTTGAAAAACTACTATTGTGTTCCTTGCAAAAATGTACATTGAAGAACGATATGATCTCTGGTCTCCACTGCTGATGAATAGAGACTACAATTTTGTAGAAACCTTTAAACGTAAATATGCAAGGCGAGACATGGTGGGTAACCTGCCAATATTTGCAATCCACAAATTGAATGTATGCTTGGGAGTTAAACCATTACCAAACTAATTTGGCCCAATCCTTTTCTGACTCTCTAAGTCGTACAACCTCCCAAGTTTTGGTTGAGGAGAAACTTCCAATATGCTTATCATCTATTATCCAATCACAGAGTCATTTTCCGGTGAAGAGTTGGGGGGGGGGGGGATCAATAGTTGGCAAGTAGACTTGAAGAGAGACCGCCTGATCTGATCTCGAGGGAGCAAGTTTTCAACTATTAGTATGGGCCTAACTCACACCCAAAAGCTAGCTTAAGAGTGGAGGATTGCCATCTACTTATATATTAGTCCACAAATCTCCCAACTTACAATGTGGGACATTTTAACTCTAATACACCCCCCTCACGCTCAGGACTGGACATTTGAAGCGTGAAGTTTGTGGGACTGGACATCCACGGGTGGTCCACAATTGAGAAGTTGGAACCTTGGGCTCTGATACCATATTAGTATGGGCTCTGATACCATATTAGTATAAGAGTGGAGGATTGCCATCTACTTATATATTACTCCACAAATCTCCCAACTTCCAATGTGAGATATTTTAACTCTAATATCAACCTTCTTAATTGCAAGCATCAATGACTCTAGCATTCAGAGGAGTTCTTAAGCTTCTCAGACCATCTTCTCCGGAGTTGTTTAACAGAGGTCTTAAAAGGCGTCCAACAGTCATGCCCGAACCAAGCCTTTAATCCACTTCCAATGTTACATTTGATTAACTTATGAGCCAAGCCTCTAAGTTTTGGCAAACATTTCCAGAGCCAAGAGTCACTGCTCTTTAGCTACATTTCCTAGAAGCTACCAAAATCAAATCTATGGTGGTGATGCTGCCATGCAACCCATAAAGATCTACTGTTTGAGAAAAGCAACCAATTTTCTCAAATCGCAGAACAATGAGCATCAATTGATTGTTTCTCCATAAAAACTCACAAAAACTCACAAGTCTAAACCCAAATAATCTAGAAACAAAAACCAAATTACCTTGGCTAATCTGTCTTCTCGCCTCCGTCGTCCCTCCTGTTCTTCGAAACCCAGATTATCCATCTTCTTCTTCCTAATTTCAACCAGGTTTAGTCTCGCCTCCGCCGTCCTCATCTCACCCATGTTGTCTTCTCGCATCCGCCGCCCGTCCTCCGCATCGACCGCGACTTTATACCGTCGGACCTCCCACTTGTAAATTTTGATTTCGAGAATCGGTTTTGGCTTTTGCTTTCAGACGGAGAATGAAGAAGGAGAATCCACCTCGCCTCATCGCATCGCCTCATGACACGTGTACTTATGAATAGGTTCTTATATAAGATTTTTAACAACCGGGTCTAAACTTTTAATTACATTATTATTTATTTTTAATACTTAAAAAGCATAAGAACCCACGTGAATATCACCGATGGAGTTGCTTTAAAGTGGTGTTCCAAGCAGAGAATCTCCTTAGACTCGATCAGACCTCCTTCGCTTTTTGGTTGGCAAAATGTTAGCCAAGATGCTTTCGATTTACTATGAGTATCAAAACATCATGACCAGAGAAACCTGGAACAAATAGACTCAATCTTTCATATAAAACCTTTTAGGAGCATGATATCGAATTCCGCTTTTACGCGAGAAAGAGGAACCATAAATCACATACGTTAGCTGTTGAGTTCTCTCAGCAAACTTCAGTATTATTAAATCAGATGATTTCAAATATCTAGGTTTTATATTCTACTATACAAATTTTTAATTTTATAACAACTCGAGGGCCTCTTTTTATTGGTTGCTTTATCTGTAAAAATTTATATGTATTAGTGCTAATCACGTTTTAATATTAAACTAAAAATAAAAAATTACTTAGCCAATATGGAGTTAAGGAGATCAAACAAGTTTTACAAATAACAAAGAAAAATTATCAAACAACATAGAAAGACAATTTTTGGGTACTAAATATTTGAAATATCTAGATTTGAAGTTTTAAAAATAATAATAGAGTTTATTTAATAAAAATGAGCCAATTAATTTTAGTACAATTTAAACTAATTCACATGTACATTCATACAATATAGTTGATTAGTTTCAATTAACAAGATTTGAGGTTTATTTGATGTTTGAAAACAATATAGAGTGTATTGAATTTAACTAGCTGATTATTTTTACTATATTTTAAATTAAGTCATAAATAAACTTTTTTAAAAATTGATCATCTATCCAATTTTAAATTTGAATTAATAAAAATATTTGAAAATAAGTATTACAAAAATAATATTAGAAAATATCTGTATTTTCATCTCTTCTACACAATCTGTTCATGGACATAAATATGTCGAAATCACGGTGAAATATATTTCGAGTTGAAATTAGCATCTCAAACTCTTCCAAGCAAATATTAAAGTTGGAAAAAATCTCTGGAGGTGAAATTATTGGTGAGAAACAAGATTTGCAGATATCCAAAACTCCAAAGCATACTCTTTGGAAACAAACCGAAAATGTCGTTATTTGAAAAGACCAAAACTTTGTAGCAAATTTAAATAAGAAAATGACTCAGAGATCACACCATTTAGATTGTTGTAAGAAAGTGAAAGATTTTGTTATGACCACCAAAAGTCTCCGAGCTCTTGTGGGATCCATTTTGTTAGTCGGTTATGTGAAAGATCCAAACTTTTTAGAATTTTATTTCACCAAAATATTTTGGAATATTTCCTTCAAAATTATTGTTAAAGAAAAAAGATCAAGCTTTTGATATTGATCCAATTGATGAAAAAGTCAAGATAAATCCAAAGATATTGTTCCCACATAAATTGTGATGTGACAAAGAATCATAGGAACAAAGCAAAACATTTATCTATATATTGAACTGGTGATGTTGTTGTAAAAAAGACCAAGGATTCAGAGTTTCTTGCTCACAAGAAAATATTATTTTGTTAACTTTTCGATGAAGTTATTGTAAGAGAGAGTGAAACAAATATGATTTCAGTTTTTATGGAAATATTCTCATGGATGATTCTTATTAATCAAAGTAAATATTTTAAGGTGAATTTATGTGATTGTAGGAGTTTTTAAGGCTCCTAAGCACACAATTAAAACCTAATGTGCTCTAATACCTCAATCCTAAAGGTATGTCGTATGTAGCACTTAAGGTATCGAATCCACAGGGAAGGAAAGATAACACACTAAGAATGCAGGAAACTAATCAAGCTAAATCGATATGTTGTTTTTGGGTTTTTAATCTAAAACAATCTAAAGTGAATAAACGAGAAACTTAAATGACAAGCAAGTTAAATATCTAAACAAGATATGAATGACTCAAAATGAGAAAGGAAAAGCTTCTAACAATAAGTATGAAAATAGATTCCAAACAAACTTAAGAGACGATGTGAAACATAAAGCACAAAGAGAGAATCGGATTAAACTAGCAATGCAAAGTAAACTAATGACTTAAACGGTTTGATAATATGATAACAAGTATGGACAATTGATAAGGTATTTGACAAGGGTGAATGATAATTTGATAGATGATGATTCAATCTAACAACTAATGCTCAATCTTATGACGTGAGTCGTTTAAATAGACTTATCCACTTTCGTGATCATAGCCCTTTCATAAACCGTTCGGTTAAGTTAATCTTTCAATTGCAACCTAACGATTTACAAACATTGAACTCAAACTCACAAATGTCATCAAAACCTTCTTAAAACTCAACTTTCGTTGGCTAAGAACTAGAAGCGCAATGCATAGAAAATTCATATCGATTCACTACACCTTTCGATTGTGAATCGATCATCATCTAGAAAAATCTCTTTTGAAGCTCAGTTCTAGCGTTAAGATCATTCTATGCTTGAGGATAAACAAGATTCAATCATCAAACATCACATATCAAGCATCAAAACACCCTAATCTACCAAACCAACCATCCAAAAGGAGACTACTCACTACACATGATTTTTACACTTAAAAGCATGGTTTTAACAACTCTAAACATGAATATAACTTAAGAACTAAAGAAAACTAAGACTACAAACTAAAAACAAGCTTTAAGCATCAAGTAACTTACACATCAAAACTAAAAACGACCTAAGCAATAAACTTCACCAAAATGAGAAATAAAACCATACAAATGCTAGAAATCAAGAGATAAACAAGAATTCATAAAGGAAAAATGATTTGTTACATTAAAACTTAAAGATTCATAACATAAGAGTGTTTTTATTTTCTTCTTAAGAACAAGAGAGAGATAGAGAGAGAGAGAGAGAGAGAGAGAGAGAAAGAAAGAGAGTTTTGATAGATCCCCCCTTTTTTGCATCCTCCCAACAAATCCCCTAAAAAAGGGGTTAAAGTTGTGTGAGAGACTAAGGGGTAAAAAGTCAACAAGTGGTGCGCAGGGGTCGTATCGATCAGGCTTGATCAAAGTCATTGATCGAAACGGGGGTATCGATCAGAGTTGATCGATACGCTTGGTCGATATACGCCTCTGTTCGTCCGTCGTTCTTGCTCTGTTCTGTATCGATCGCATTTGGTCGAGACAAGTGTTCGACATTCCTTCTGGATTAAGTTGTATCTTCCGTCTGCTCGATATCGATCACATTTGATCGATACGAGTGATCGATATGCTTGAACATTGATCCGTCGAACTCTTTTTCTTTGTATCGATCTCTTATGCCTGATACGGGTGATCGAAACTCTGTCTGGACAAAATCACATTCTCCGTCTGATCTATATCGATCACCTCAGGTCGAAACGGTGATCGATATTCTTCCTGGTTATGAACGCCTTCTCCGTCTCATCTGTATCGGTTGGAACATGTTGAAATGGATGATCGATATGATGATATCGATCGCTTATGATCGAAATGTCTGATCGATACACGCTCTGCTTCATCTCTTTGGCTCCTTCTTGCTTTTAATCTTCATCTAACTCTCCAATCTTCAAGCATCAACTCCAAAAACGTACAAAAGAGATATGCATATGCAAATGCACCTAAAAAATGTCCTAAATGATGCTCAAAGACACACTAAATGCAACTAAAATGAAGTATATACATGATGAAATGCATGTATATCATTATGTCATAGAAAAAGATAGATTGAGTTCAGAACAAATAAATTAGCAGAGAATTGAGAATAGAGAGAATCAAGAGAGGTTAAAGGTTGATCTGCAGAAAAATGATTTTATAGAAGCCACTACCGGAGAGATTAATCTTGGAGACGTTTTGAGTACAATGATTGCTCGAGTAATTAACCCGAAATACTTTAACCACTAGATTAGACTAATTCTCTTTCAAGACATTAATCCCTAAACTTGACTAATCAATTTTACAAACTGTCGTTTGATACCTCCTAGTCAAATCAACATTATCAATCGAGTTCACTATGTTCACATCACTTACTAACATCAATTGTCATTGGCTAAGAGAATATTGCACAATTCACATTGATTCTAGCAACCTATCAACACTTTCATGCATAGATAAACCTAAGATCTAAAACAGGGTGATCAATCATATTCTAGCATTAAGCGCAGGTGAATTGAAGAACCAAAGATTTAGTGTTCCCTATACAGTCAAAACGTCAAACCATTAGATCTACTATTTAGAACCCTAGAACCCAATTAAGAGATCTACTGAGACATAGCAAAGGAAAAAACGAAATTCAAAGAGGAAGATATAATAAAAATTGCAATGGACTAAGAAAATAGGGTTTAAAAATCTTCTCCAAATTGTCAGGAAAGATCAATCTCTAATCCGAGGGAGTAGCTTACAAGATCAAAAGTAGGCATGGGCATCCGGGTTTCGGATCGGATTCGGTTCGGGTTTTTTCGGATTCGGTTAATTCGATAGAAGAGTTTATTATCCGTTCGGGTTTTATGACTAATCGGTTCGGTTTTGGTTTGGATCGGTTTTCAGATTTCGGATTTAGGAAACACTAATAATTTGTTCAATTTTAATAAAAATAGTTTAATATTAATAAAATTTGGTTAATTTTGTACAAAAATGTATAATTTTGACAAATAAAATTAAGGATTTTTGGATATTAAGGTTATTTCGGATATTTTTATTATTTGGATATAAAATTATAACTAAATATACACATATTTTGGATATATTATTTTATTTTGGGTTTTCGGATATACTTTTCGGTTTGCGGTTCGGATTGGAATCGATTCGGGTAATTTAGATATATGAGTTTATTATCCGTTCGGATTTTATAACTGTTAGGTTCGGTTTTGGAACTGGATTTTTCCGATTGGTATTTGGATTTTGGAATTTATGCCCAGCCCTAATCAAAAGTCTCTCCAAAAATAATGAAAAAGCGTAAAGAAAAACGTAAGTGAAAGAAAATTAGGTTTTCGGGTACTTATACCCTTTTGCAAAAAATAAATAAAAGATAAGATAAGATCGGATTGTCCGGACGATCTGATCTATCGATCTTCCTTGGGGTTGGTCGATCTCCTCCTCTTGAGCACATCCGGCTGCATGGACCGATCGATCCTAGTATGGATCGATTAATCCCTTGGTAGTTTCTTCACCCGGCAGCATGGACCGATCGATCCTGGTATGGACCGATCGATCCTGGTATGCATCGATTGATCCCTTGGTGGTTTCTTCATTCGTCAGCATGGACCGATCATCCTGGTATGGATGGATCGATCCCTTGGTGATTTCTTCATCCGCCAGCATGGACCGATCGATGCTGGTATGGATTGATCGATCTCCTCTTGGTCATGCTCGCTTTGTCTCGCATTCATCCCGAAAAACACGCAAAGACCTCTCATTCCTGCGTAATGTCCCGTAATCTGTAGAAAACTCCAGGCTCGACCAAAAGACACTAAAAGACGCTACAAAGACATAATGGAATTACAAAAAGCGCTAAAACTTAAGATGAAAGACATAAAAAACACAACATATCAACTCCCCCCGACTTAAACCTTTGCTTGTCCTCAGGTTAAGCAAATGCTTTCATCAAAAGAGGAAATTTGAAAACGTGAAAACTCACACATTCTCTTGGGATCATGTCTTGAATCAATTGCCTGTAAACTAAGGATGCAGGATCAATATCGAACTGTACTTCCGCCGTACTTCTTCATACCTATAGCAACAAGGCTAAACCCTGGAATCACAAGGAACTTTCAGAATCTATGAAATCAACCTTTTAATATTTATTAAAGTAATGCGTGCACTCTAACAAAGGGGGTATCAAACACGTATTGGTCTAGGTGTTAAGGTTAGTCTTTGGTGGCTCAAGTGTTTAAGGTTTCCTGCGAATGCAAATGGATGCAAGTCATTATGCAAAATCACAGTGAGACACATACCAATTGGGAGGTACATAGCTTCCCTTATGCCTAGATTACCAAACCAACTCAACCCTTCATTAAACTGTAAGTTCCCTTGATGCTTTTGAAAACTAAAGATAGAAAATTGACTTTTCCAGTTCCTTTCCTTCTCTTTTACTCGGTTATTTCTTTGAATTCATTTTTTTTTAATTATGGCAGGGGAGTGGAACCGGTTCTCCTCCTATATAAGCTGCATCAAACGGTAACTTAATCATACATTTTCAGTTTAATCCCACAACTACGAAATCAACTCACAAATTCATCCATACAAACTACACAACTTAATCCTAACAAAAGAAAAGCTATGTTGGTCTGTATGCTCCGTAGTTTTTGCATATGGTGGCACATAATGATAAAGACATAAAGATGCAAGGGGTCTGAAACATGGGTAAGGTCAGGGTGAGGTACTAGACTAAAAGTGAGTCTAGCTATTCAGAGTTTACATAGAGTGATAAAAATGATGCAAAAAAAACTCTGGATATATATCCAATACATGATATCAAGCCCCTAAGTGAGATATAATAAGTCCAGTTTAAGTTCCAATAAGAAAGGTTAAGCTCACATTATCTAAATTTTAAGTGATAGGGATTACCATATTGTGATCGAGGCATGAATTTTCCTGCATTTCCAGGTCATCCATTAAACAATGTAGAAGCAATCATAAGACAATGATAAAAGGCAAGGTACAGTTCCTTGAGAAAAGCTCATAGTTTTTGACAAAGTTTTGACTCGATAAACATCCGAAAGAAGGAAATCAGAAAATAAACATCTGAAATGCAGCATTAGTAGGTGAGTGAAATAGAAAGACATAAGAGAAACATGTGAAAGATATCGTCAGTAGGCGAGTGACATCCTCCCCCAGACTTGCTTCACACCGTCTCGGTGTGAAAACAAACCCAGAGGGAATGTCACTGATACATATGATAGAAAATGAAAAAGAAGAAAATAAAACAAAGCAGCATCCTCAGAGTCATGGGTGCCTGAACCTGCAGCACAAGTACAAGGTTCGATGTTCATAACGTGGTCCACATAAGACGCATCATCCTGTTGGTTGTCCTTTGTGACTTGACGATCCAGTTAAGGCGTCTTGACATATTCTCTGGTGGGGGTGGATGTGGTTGACGGTAGTAGGCTGGGATAGGCAGGAGGAGCTGGTATGGTTGGGGCTCACTTGAATGTTGTGGCTCATCTGCAGAGCTCTCCTCCTCAATCTCATCGGGCGTGTGGTGTGGAGGAGGGTCATAATCAGCCGTAGGTGTAGGAACCTGCTGTGGTCTAGCAACACCACGAATACGAGATGGTTCCTTACGACCGTCTAAAGGGTCAACAACAAGGAATTCAGTACTAGGAAGGAACTCCAAGTTCTCTCGAGAAAGGAGAGAAGTGATGCCTGATTTGGGTAGCCAGCAAAAACGAAGGACTCCCTCTCGATCCTGGAACTGATATATCTTGTTCTTCTTGAGGATATGGCAATGCTTTAGATACTTCATATCTACCTTCACAACAGTTGTGATCTTCTCAGACTTGACAAGTCGAGCTTGGTGTGAAGGAGGAGCAGTGCAAGAAGTGAACCAAGGCATAGCTGATTCGTCTTCGGTGGGCTTCTCTTCACCTGCACCAAATTCTCGCATAAAACTGCTGCAAGGTTGGCCGTAGGTCCCTCGTAAATCTGAAACCCACCCATCAAGTGCCTAATGGCATACCACAGCATAATCAACTCCTCATTGTGCACCGCACCTGCCTTAGACTTGAAGAAGAATGCGTTGCTGAGGATCTTAGCCACAATGCACAAAACTAGGTTTCTGATTTTTCTAATTTTTGTCGTACGCGGCTTGTAGGTGCCTTTGGCAATCAGGTTCCAAAAAGTAGTGGCATCGGCTTCATTAAGCTTCCCGAGATAACACCCATATCTCTTGGTAAAGATGTATATGTCACAAATCTCATAAAGAGGGTATGAGAACCATCCTTCGCTTGCCTTAGGATCGTCAGGATCCATGTAGGTGAGGTGGCAAGTAGCAAGAAGCTCTCTGACATACTTAGGGAATGTGTGGTGGCAAAGACGCCACAACCGTCCAATTCCCATCGCCTCAAATGCAGTGATGGCGTCATCCAAAAGACCTAAATCGTCCAACGTTTCCTGACAGCCAAACTGTGTAGGTAATATCACGATCTTCTTCATAACAGTGAGGTGCTTCGCGTCATTTGCCATCCAAACCCTCGTACTAGGAGCAGCCTCAGTCAAAACCGGTTTCTTGTTTTTGCGCGGTGCTGTTATCTTTTCCATCTCCCGAAACACGGAAGGAACACAAGACGAAGCAACAATCATGTGAGTAAAATGAAATGAGGTTTAAATGGATGAGAATCAACAACAATTTGGAACAATTTGGTGTTGAATTCAAACTTCAAACCTCAAAATAATGTATCATATCCCAAAACTCAATGCTCAATGCTTATGATAATTAAATTCACAACCAATTTCATAGCTTTTCAAAAAATTTTAACATTCCAATGAGGCAAAGCAATTCTAATCCGTCAATTGTCTAAACAAAGGAGGTGTTCTAAACCGTTCTAAATCAAATTCATGTCCAAATCAATACTCAATTTCAAGAGGTGTTTTAAACCATTCTAAATCAAATTCATGTCTAAATCAATACTCAATTTCGGATTAAAGGGCCAACATATTTCTAGGTTCTCAACATTGGTATGATTTTGCATTCAAACAATCAAAGGAAATTTCATACACACTCTAGGCTAGAGAGCCACACAAGATTCGTGAGGAGTGAGCAAAGAAACCCAAACTAAGGCAATATTCATTATACCCCTCTTTGGCATTTAAAATCGGATTGGGTTGAGGAGAATTCAAAAAATTACCTTGGTAGATCGACGAAATTGACACTAGAAACGGGAAGAACACAAGAAATCGTGTTGGTTAGAGCAAAGAAATGTTGAGTTTGGATTAGAATCAAGAGAGTTATGAGAGAAAAAGATAAAAATGGTGTAGAGTTGGTGGTTGTGTTCCGCGGATCGAGTGAAGGTGATGAGGGTGTCGAGGGTTTTTAGAGATCGATCGGTTTAAAACCGATTTATTTTGAGTGAAAGCGGTTGAAGACTTACTTGGGATCGGTTGATCTACGTAATAAAATTGGTCCAGGGAGATGGATTGATCGATCCACTCATCCGATCGATCGATCTAGCTGATCAAAATCCATCTGGGAAAGGGATTGATCGATCGATCGTCCCCTCAAAAGTATGGCCGACAAGATGGAACAATCGATCCAGAAAGGGATCGATCGATCTGAGTGACTCAAGTCAATCCGGCAAGAACAACTGATTGATCGGGAGGGGATCGATCGATCTGGAAGCCTCAAACATGTCCGGCAAGAGTAATCGATCTTTCCACGCGAATGATCGATCGATCTGTCGTGTGTAGGTACCACTATCTGTATCACACAAACACACGGGTAAATCCTACTAAAAACGATCATTCTGATAGCCAGACGGATCGTTTAAAAATAAAAAAGAAAATATAAATGGGAAATATGTGCAAGATAACTAGTGGGTTGCCTCCCACCAAGCGCTTGTTTTAGGTCGTTAGCTTGATCGTGGTGAAGTACTAGGTACTGTCTGGATCAGAAAGAGATGTGTGAACACCTTCTTCTGTTTGTTCATCGGCGATGTACGGTTTAAGTCTTTGACCATTGACTGTGAATGGGTGTCCGTTGGGGTCCTAGAGAGTGATGGCTCTGTGTGATGTCACTTCTTTGATGGTAAGGTGTGGCGACTTTATGTTTTACGCCATGTTTTTTCAACAAGTTCTCAAAAGCTTTGTTGATAAAATGTTTCCCTCCATCACTGATCACAACTCTTGGTATTCCGAAGCGAAGGAAAATGATCTTCTTAAACATTTTAAGTACCACCTTAGCATCATTTTTGGACTTTCAATAGCCTCAACCCAGTTAGATACATAATCAACAGCAACCAGGATGTATTCATTACCATATGATGATGGAAAAGGTCCCACGAAGTCAATTCCCCATACATCAAACACTTCTGCCTCAAGAATGGAATTTTGTGGCATCTCATTCTTTTTGCTGATGCTTCCTTTCCTCTGACAAAGATCGCATTTAGACACAAACTCGAATGCATCACATAATAGAGTGGACCACCAAAAACCAGCTTGGAGGACCTTTGTAGTAGTCTTCAAACATGCTAAGTGCCTAGCATACTCTAAAGCATGGCAGTGTTAGAGAATGCCTTGTACTTCGCTCTCGGGAATGCATCTCCTGAATAAACACTCAGTGCAGTGCCTGTACAACTAAGGTTCATCCCAGTGATAGCGCTGGACGTCTCGCAAAAATTTCTTTTTAGCGTATCCAGTAAAGTCAGAAGGTGGAACATCACAAGAGAGGTAGTTAGCAAAATCAGCATACCAAGGTATCTGATTAGTGTTTACATGCAGCGTCATTAGCTCAAAGTTTTCCAAATGGTGTCCTTCTTCAATTCTAGCAATGTATCTATCCTCAATGGAAGCAAGCTCTTCTCTCGGTAGAGCGTCATTGAAGGAAACTTCTGCATTAACTCTCAGCCTAGAAAAGTTATCAGCTACACCATTCTCAATCCCTTTCGTGTCCTTGATCTCTAAGTCAAACTCTTATAGCAAGAGTGCCCATCTTAACAACCTCAGGTTGGCATCCTTCTTCGACATCAAGTACCTCAAAGCAGCATGATCCGTGTGAATAATAAACTTAGATCCAACAAGATGGGACCTGAACTTCTCAAAAGCAAAGAAAATGGCAAGAAGTTCCTTCTCTGTTGTCGCATAGTTGCATTGTGCTCCATCAAGAGTGCGACTGACATAATATATCATATGCAACTTCTTATCCTTTCACTGTCCCAAAACAGCACCCACATCATAGTCACTAGCATCACACATCACCTCAAAGGGTAAATCTCAATCTGGAGGTTGAACAATAGGAGCACTTACTAGTGAATCTTTGATGGACATAAATGCTTTCATACACTCCTCATCAAACTCCAACTTGTGATCCTTAAACAACAGTTATGTCAATGTTCTAGCAATCTTAGAGAAGTCTTTGATGAACCTCCTGTTGAAACAAGCATGTCCCAGAAAACTCCTTCTACCTTTCACCGTATTCGGAGGGTGCATGCTTGACATAACCTCTATCTTAGCTCTATCTACTTCAATGCCCTTTTCTGAAATCTTGTGACCCAGAACAACACTATCTCTCACCATGAAATGGCATTTCTCCCAATTGAGAACCAAATGCTTGTCCTCGCAGCGTTGAAGTACCCTGCACAAGTTAGACAAACAAGCAGCAAATGACATACCATGCACAGAGAAATCATCCATGAAAACCTCCATAAAGTCCTCAATCATATCAGTAAAGATAAACATCATACAACGTTGAAAGGTGGCTGAGGCATTACACAATCTAAATGGCATCCTTCGATAAGCAAAGGTACCATAAAGGCATGTGAAAGTGGTTTTCTCTTGATCATCGGGGTGAATCGGAATTGGAAAGAATCCCGAATACCCATCAAGAAAACAATATTAAGGGTGATTAGTTAGTCTTTCAAGCATTTGATCAATGAAGGGTAAAGGGAAATGGTCTTTCCTAGTTGCAGTGTTCAGCTTTCGATAATCAATACACATTCTGTGTCATGTGATAGTTCTTGTAGGGATTAATTCATTCTTGTCATTTTTAATCACAGTAACACCACCTTTTTTAGGTACCACATGGACTAGGCTCACCCAAGTACTATAAGAAATAGGATAAATGACCCCAACATCTAGAAGTTTCATAATATCTTTCTTTACAACATCTATGAGGTTTGGGTTTAACCGCCTCTGATGTTCTACAGAAGTCACAGACTCATCTTCTAGATAAATGCGATGCATACAAAGACTAGGGGATATTCCCTTAATATCATCAAGTGAATAACTTAAAGTCTTTCTATATTTCCTCAATTCACACAACAACAAGGTAGTCTCCACATTACTCAGCTCATTATTGATAATGACAGGGTGAGTGGAGTTAGGACCAAGAAAAGCGTACCTTGTCCCTGTAGAAACTGTTTTCAACTCTACTTTAGGAGCATTGATCTCACTCCAATCGTCACAGCCCTTAGGAGGAAGGTGTGCTTCTGCTACTTTGTCCTTAGGTTGCTCAATCTCAGCATATGCAATCATTGTACCCATCTCAGCACTAGAGTCCAACATCCTAGCAACCAGTAGTCTCATATTCAAGATATCCAAACTGACTCTCCTCTTTAGTCAAAGCGATGTGAAGAGAATCGTCAGTGTTCAACTCTTCAAGTCGCTCATCTGCTAGCTCATCCTTTATATCAACCCAGAAAACTTGGCATCGATAGTGGTTTCTGCATCACTCTATCCATGTCAAACTCTTGCACAATGTCCCCGATTTGCAAATGAATCTTACTTCTCTTAACATCAATCAAGGCACCAACAGTGTGCAAGAAGGGTCTACCCAAGATGAGTGGATCTCATGGTTCCTCATCAATCTCCAATACCACGAAATCAGTGGGAATGTAGAAGTTCCCAACCTTAACATGTACATCCTCAGCTACATCAATAGGGTACCATACAGAACGGTTTCCAAGGATAAAAAAAATCCTTGAGGGCAGAAAGTTTGTGATCCCTAAACGTTTTGACACTGAGAGGAGCATCAAATTCACACTAGCACCCAAATCACACAAACACCTAGCGAATATGGACTCTTCGATAGTACAGGGTAGCACAAAACTATCGAAATCTTCCTTCTTCTTAGGAATGATGTTCTGCAAGATGGCACTGCACTCATGAGTGATTAAAACAGCTACCTCTTCAAGACTCCTTTTGTTAGTCAAAATATCCTTCAGGTATTTCCTGTAGGTAGGGTTGTTTTGAATAATTTCAAGGAATGGAAGCTTAATTAGAAGCTATTTCATCACCTCATCGAAGTGTGCATACTCTTTCTCCCTCTGAATCTTTCTCTAACGTCCTGGAAAAGGTAGCTTATGTAGGTAAGGCAATAGGACTGGTTCCTCCACCTCGGTACTCTCAGCTGGTACTGCAAGTGTGTCATTCGTTATGGCTTCTTTAACCACTAGTTCACTCTGAACAACTCTAGGCGTATCTTCCTCATTCAAATCCACTGTAGCTTCAACTGTTTTTCCTTTCTTTGAGACTTGTTTAATGATATGCTCAAATTTAATACCCTAAGAGTACTAAAGCAGTAGTTGTAGTATAGTAGGGGTCGAACCACAAAGACTCAAGAAATCACTCAATAGAATATATAATTCAAATTAAGCTAAGCAAACAAAGTAATGCAGGAAATGAACAGAAGAATATAAAAGTTGTGAAATTCAATGGAGAAAAAACGCTAAGCCTAGGGAATATCTCCGGTAAATCAGAATTGCAGATCAAATAGAATGTTAGAAGGATATTAAGCACTGTTCTTGAACTTGAAACACAAATGTAAAATCAACCAACCGTCGCTGCGAAGATTATATATGTTTAAACCTAGAATTCCAAATTTCTTTGCAAATCCTATGAATTCAAACAAGCATTAATGATCAGGTTCAATTGTTCACAAAATCCTAAACCAAATTTCTTTGTGAATAGGTCTTTTCCTCATCTAACACTAGTTCAGGCAATCAATCACACTTGCGTGCCAATCAAACAATCTAATATCAGATTCTCACGACGCTAGAATAAGTTGTAATCACAAGTCTAGATGAAGAACTCTATTGAATTTATCCTATCAATTCAGATCAACCTAACAATTCATCAAACACCTTTGAATAACCCTAAACCTAACAAAGAATCTACTCAGACATGATGAATGAAGCAAACATCATGAATAAAATAGATTGAATAAAAGAGTAGAGTAAAGAGTAACAAGGGTTCAAAATCTTCTCTTTCAGGAACAAAGTTTCTGACTTCTCTCCCTCTGTCAAAACCCCAATAACGAATAAAATCAAGTCTCGTCTCTAAAAGTGGCTAAAAACCCTAAATATAATGCTAAAACACGATTTGGGCTTAATTGTAAATAATAGAATCTTCTAGGCCAAGTTACATAATTTTCAAACTTGCAAAATCACATGTTTTCTTTTCCTGTAGTCGGTGTCGATCGATACTGGGTTGGTGTCGGTCGACACTAGGTTGGTGTCGGTCGACACTGGGTTGGTGTCGGTCGACACTGGGTTGGTGTCGGTCGATACTGGGTTTGTGTCGGTCGATACTGGGTTGGTGTCGGTCGATACTGGGTTGGTGTCGGTCGACACCAGGACTCTGTGCTCGCCAGACTGGACTGTCTTCACAAAAACTGGCATAACTTTTGATCGCACCGTTAGAATGGCCGCAAACCACTTCCAAATGAAAGCTTATCCATTGATCTGTCTTTTATCCAAATTTGAACTCAATCCAACGGTGGAAAATTATTCAACGGACGCCAAAAAGCTCCAGAATACTTCAAAATCTCCAATTAAGCTCCAAACGTGCTAAAACCTGAAAAGACTTAAAAAGACTACAAAAACACTATAAGGAATCTAAAAACAAGACCTATATCATGGCTAAAAACGGGTAAAAACCATGATATATCATTTAACCTGCTTCCTATTTCTCAAAGTAATGGCATTCACAAACTCCTTAGAGTTGTAGTCTTTCGGGTTCTGGACTGGTTGACCAAGAAGAACTCCTGACTGTCTCATAGAGAAAGAAGCTGTCTATGCTACCTGATTCTTGAGTGTCTTCACATGTAAAGATAAAGCCTCAAACTTGCTGTGGAGATCGCCATACATGCTATCAACTTTGACATTGATATCTATAGCATTCTTTTTCTGTCCCTCTAGAAGTTGTTGCATCATGTTCTTCAGCTCATTGTGTTGGGATGATAGATTAGGAGCGCTCACAGGAGCTTGCTGACTCTTATAGTTTCCATGGAAACTATTGTATTGAGGTTTTTGTTGAAAACCTCTTTGTCCATAGTTCTTCCTTTGGGACTGTCCTTTGACAATCTATGTCTTGGGATAGTTTCCTTGTCCCGGTACAAACTGCTTGTGCTGAAACTGCTGGCCCTATGTTCCTGCAAGACCGAGATATACTTGATCCTGAGGATTCTCAACATTAGTGCTCCTGTAGGAAAGGTTAGGATTGTTCCTATATATCGAGTTGAACCCCTTGTTCTGATTATTCCCTTGTCAATTCACATAGTTCAGCTCTGCTAATAGATCTTTAGACCCATCTTCAACTACCTCATGGTACTCTTGACCATACCTTGAGTCTTCAAGAAGATGCACTCCTCGCTAGTCTCGCCTCAGAAGCTGCTCAACCCTAGCTGTCAATTCTGCAATCTGGTTTGACTCTGAAACTCTACTGTTATAAAGCGATATGTCGTAATCAACACAATGATTGTTGTTGCTGGCTGCAAGGTTCTCAATCAAAGTTTGAGCTCCTGCCTCAGTCTTAGTCATGACGTCCCCATTGCTAGCTGTATCCAAAGACATTTTGTACCTCTCATGAACTCCTCTATAGAAAGTGTTGATGAGTGCTGCAGATGTGAATCCTTGGTGAGAGCATTCTCTATAGTAATCCTTGAACCGTTCCCAAGCCTCATGAAACGACTATGTGCCTCCTTACTTGAAGTTTGAAATCTTGTTCTTAAGTAGAGTCGTCCTAGCCTGAGTGAAGTACTGCTATACGAATACATCCTTATAGTCTTGCCAAGACTGGATAGAACGTGGTTCCAATGACTTCAACCAGCGGTGAGCCTTGTCACACAGAGAAAATGAGAACAATCTGCACTTGACATCATCATCAGGGATTCCATTCATCCTAGTGATGCCATGCCATACATCTCCTCACATTTATCCAGATGATAAACAGGGTTCTCAGAAGGGAGACCATGAAATTGATTCTGCTTCATAAGAGCTAGCAATCTTGGCTTGATCTCAAAGTCATTCATGTTGATTGGGGGTGCTGGATTCAGAAACGGTACATCCTAGCATTGGGAGCATCATGATCCCTCAAGGTACGTCTAGCAGGCGCATGCCTCAGTTTCTCATGGTTTCCTCCAAAAGCCAAACCTACTCCGTTTGCTGGAGCGAGAGGAGGATCCTCCAGTTCCCTATGTTCATCATTGTCGCGCTGATCGTCAACCCTGAGCAAGTTGTTGTCATTCGCATTGAGAGCGGCCATTTCTGCTTTCTTCTTAGCAAGTGCTTTTCTCTTTCTTTCTCTTTCAAACTTTCCCAAATCCTCTTGATATCCAAACAAATGTGTTGAGCCTTTGTTGCGGGTCATACACCTGAAAAAACCAAAGAGAAAACAAGAGAAAGAAGATAAGTAACTAAAAATAAAAATGCCTTAGTCTAAGAATTAATCCTAAATCTATATGTAACAAAATTGGTCCCCGGCAACGACGCCAACTTGATTGCTCGAGTAATTAACCTGAAATAGTTTGACAGTTAGGGCACGGTGAAGTGCGCAGTAGTATATTCAGGCTCGATCCACAAGAACCAATGGTACTCTATAGACTTACGAGATTGGTAAATAGCTAAAGCATAGAAGTTGTGTTTTGGTTTTTACGATTGTAAATAAAATGCAAAGAAATAAATGATGTAATAGATTAAAGACATTGGGCCATAGGGTATTTCAGAGATATAATGATCAACAAGATGAACGAATCAAGAAACTCAATAGGTAAGAACCGTTCTGAAACATGAACACTAGATTAGACTAATTCTCTTTCAAGACATTAATCCTTAAACTTGACTAATCAATTTTACAAACTGTCGTTTGAGACCTCCTAGTCAAATAAGCATTATCAATCGAGTTCACTATGTTCACAATACTTCATAACATCAACTATCATTGGCTAAGAGCATATTGCTCAATTCACATCGATTCTAGCAATCTATTAACACTTTCATGCATAGATAAACCTAAGATCTAAAACAGGGTGATCAATCCTATTCTAGCATTAAGCGCATGTGAATTGAAGAACCAAAGATTTAGAGTTCCCTAAACAGTTAAAACGGCAAACCATTAGATCTCCTACTAAGAACCCCTAGAACCCAATTAAGAGATCTTCTCAGCCATAGCAAAGGAAATAACGAAATTCAAAGAAGAAGTCATAATAGAAATTGCAATGGATTAAGAAAATAGGGTTTAGAAATCTTCTCCAAATTGTCAAGAAGGATCACTCTATAATCCCAAGGAGTACCTTACAAGATCAGAAGTCAATCCAAAAATAATGAAAAAATGTAAGGAAAAGCGTACGTGAAATAAAATTAGGTCTTCAGGTATTTATACCCTTTTGCAAAAAATAAATAAAAGATAAGATAATATCGGATTGTTTGGACGATCGGATCGATCGATCTTCCTTGGGATCGGTCGATCCCCTCCTATTGAGCACATCCGATTGCATGGACCGATCGATCCTGGTTTGGATCGATCGATCCCTTGGTGATTTTTTCATCCGACAGCATGGATCGATCGATCCCTTGGTGGTTTCTTTATCTGGAAGCATGGACCGGTTGATCCTGGTATGGATCGATTGATCCCTTGGTGGTTTCTTTATCTGGCAGCATGGACCGATCGATCCTGGTATAGATCGATCTATCTCCTCTTGTTCATGCTTGCTTTGTCTCGCATTCGTCATGAAAAACAGGCAAAGACCTCTTATTCCCGCGTAATGTCCCGTAATCTATAGAAAACTCAAGACTCGACCAAAAAGACACTAAAGACGCTACAAAGACATAATGCAATTAGAAAAAACGCTAAAACTTAAGATGAAAAACGTCAAAAACACAACAAATCATATAAGAATAATATTTTGTGGTGTATTTGTTTCTTTATTTTTTTTTATAACAAAAATTACTTTTGTTCAAAGAAAGAAACAAAAAATTACGTTTCTTATAAATATAATACATATTAAATCAGTAAATACAAAATAAATAATTTAAACAGTCATGCAACGGATCGCAAGTATTTACCTAGTGTCAACTAAACTAACTAATTTTGAATCACTAATGTTCAAATCATCATTCATATTTGTCGGAATTGTGTACACCACGTATATTAAAAATTCATTTTAAAAAATATTTGAGTATGTGCTTTCTTTTTGTAAATTTGTAAATGTGATATGCGTTTTCAAAAATCGTATTCAAAAAGGGACTTATTATAGTTTTTTTTTCTGACAATTAAAGTTGTTATGTTTAATTTCTAAAAATCTCTTCACTAAAAATATATGTGAAAAAGACATTGTAAAAAAAATTCTTAAATTATTTATATATTTACGCAATTCTTTATTATAAGAAAATTTTTACCGCTAGTTGCATGAGTTTTGTTTTTTTTTTGGTCACAATCAAAGTTGTTATGATAATCTTTAAAAGACTCTTCATTAAAAAATTTATACTAGAAAACAATTGTCGAAATGGTCTTCAAATTATGGAACTGACATATTTTAACTATTCATTGTTTAGCGTTGTAAGTTGTAAATTGTAAATTTTACCGGACGTCGCACATTTCTTATTCACGTTCTGATGAAAAATATTTACCAATTTAGATTATTAGTAAAGAAACTCTTAAAATAACTTTTCAAATATTATATATGTATACTCTTTTTTTATCACGAACTAGCCATATATTATTTATAAAAAAAAAAACAGTTACACAGCTGAATTGAGAAGTACATCCGCGTTGCAGTTATTCAAACGAGAAATAAAAGAAAAGCTAATAAAAAAAAATAGCGGAAGGGAGCTCTAGAATGTGTTCAAACAAGTTATAGATATCATTATGAGAATCCTTAGAATTCATTATTTAAATAAGATGTAAGGTATCCAAGAACAACTGAGTATCGTCAAATCCTCGAGTCTTAAGAACAGTTAGCAGCTCACACATTACCCATGCCTCCGCTGCTAGTGCAAAAGAAACATGTGATCGAGCCTTTGTCCGAACTGATTCAAAATATCCATATTTTTTCCAAATTATCCATGCTAGGCCACTTCTCCGAGATGAGCAGCTCCAGGGCACATCTATGAGGCACAAGTATTGCAAATATCCGGAGGGGGGGGGGGGAGGCTCTACTGTCAATGATGTCTGGTTTTTCTCTGTGAAAAACTATAATTAATTTTGCAAATTCTCAAGCTTTTGCATCACCTATTACGTTGTTCACAACTTCTGCTGCAGTAATCTCTCTTCCATTAAACACTAGATTGTTTCTTGTTGTCCATAGCCCCCAGCAAATTCATGGGAACATAGATGAAGTTATGCATGTTGGAGGAAGATTGGTAATGTTTCTTGATGCTGAGATAAACTCAAGCAATGTAGGTACATTTACAACTAGTGGTCCTCTCACCGAAACAGACCTCCAAACTTCTATTGCAAAGGCGCAGTTTAGAAACACATGAATAACTGATTCAGGTTCCCCACAACGAGGGCAAGCATTACATTGAACAATATTTTGTCTCATCAAATTTTCTCCCACATGTAACGAGTTCTTCGCTATTCTCCATAATGGATGTCTGATTTTAGGAAAGGTTTTAGCTTTCCAAATCAGTCCCTGCCAGTTAAACTCTTTCTCTACTTGTTGAATATCTAAAGTAGATCAAAGACTGTAACCTGATCTTGTAGTATAATCTCCTTTATTGACAGGGATCCATGCTAGTGAGTCCTTTCTCCATGATGTACTGATCGGTAACGATAGAATATGCTCCTCATGATGAGAAATAACTCTTCTTATTCTCTCCCAGTCCCAACGATTAGAATTAGGTAGCTTCAAATCAGCGACAAATAAGCCACTTAAATACAAAGGTAGTGGGCCAATAGCACCAAGTAGTCTTCGAGGTTGACAACCAAGGATCGTCCCAATCTCTTACATTAGAAACATCTCCAATTCGCCATCATAGACCAAGTTTTAAAATCTCTCAACCAGCGAGAATACTCCTTCAACCATGAGTAACGTTAGAAGAATTCTTTACCTCCATAAACGTTGATTGATGGCAGTACTTCCCAAGAAGAACCTTAGCAAAGAGAGACTCTGGTTTTCTTAATAACCTCCGTCCAAGCTTCGCTAAAAGGGCATTATTAAATGATTCAAAATCCCTAATCCAAGGCCACTAACATTTTTAGGAATAGTCATCCTATCCCAAGAAATCCAGCTCATCTTTCTAACATCCTTCTTATTATCCCACCAAAAACGAGTTAAGATAATTTGGAGCTGATTGCAAATGGACACTGGCAACTTAAAACACGTCATAGAATGAGTTGGCATAGAAGATATTATAGCCTTTAATAGGACCTGATTTCCAGCAGGAGATGAAAACCTTGTCATCTATGAGTGAGCTCTCTTTCAATCCTATCAACAACAGATGTGAAGAAATCTCTGTTCCTACACCCAAAATTCTCAAGTAGACCCAAATACTTTCTAGCCCCGTCTTCAGAGTCCATTCCTAAGGTTTGCATTACTGTTGTCTTTTGTGAACTTCGAGTTTTTGATGAGAATATTATTGACGATTTCTAGAGATTTATGCATTAACATGACACCTTCTCATATTTATTGAGGATCAAATTCAAAGCTAAAAAATTAGCTTGGTTCGTCTTAGAGAAAAACGTAGTATCGTCCCCGAAGAGCAAAAGATTAACTCTAGGACTATGTAGATATACTCTTATTCATGTTAGATATCCATTCTCCTTATGCTTTACGACATAGTCTTGTAAGCACCTCCCTCCAAAGGATAAAAAGATAAGGAGAAAAGGATCTTCTTGTCGCAGTCCTCTCGATGGAAGAACCCTCCTTTGTAGAGCAGCACTGATAATAATGGAGTAAGATATCACTCAATTATCAAATTATACCATATATGATGGAAGCCTAATCGCACAAGAACTGCCTTTAAAAATCCCCATTCGATACGATCATACACCTTACTGATGTCTTTTTTACTACCTTTGAACCATACACCCTAGCATTTGATGTTCGAAGATAGTGTAAAGTTTCATGAGTAATGAGGAATTTTTCCGCTATAACCCGACCTGGAACAAAAGCCGTTTGATTCACCGAGATAAGACTTGGGAGAATTGGCTGAAGTTTCTTTGTAAGGACTTTCGCAATGATTTTGTAGACTACAAAAGGCAATTGGTTTGTAATGAGCAACCTTAATAGGAGCAGTGCCTTTTGGGATTAGTTGAATATTAGTTGCATTTTGAGCTGATGGAAAGGCTCTAAAGGTGAAAAAGTTCTGAATTTCCTTGAAGAGATCTGTACCTAAAGAACTCCAAAAAAATTGGAAAAATACAGCCGAAAAGCCATATGGTCCATGAGCTTTTTAAGGATTAATAACAAACAATGCCAAAAAAATTTCTCTCTAGAGCTGGTCTACACTCTTTGGTCTTGCGTGAAGAAGAACCCTCAATGAGGAAATCTAACTGTTCAAGAACTGGGCGTTTCCCTCGAGCTATGTCCAGCCTTTTGTCCATTGCAATATCTTCCAGCTTCTTAGTTGCTGCATCTTCTTCTTCTTCCGTGTCCAATGGAGTAGAGGGCATAATCGATGGTGGTGAAGTTTTCATCGGAGGAGTCTTCCGTGATGAGGCAGCTCTCAATGTAGACTATGAATTGCCATTAGTAGGCATAATACTAGAAGCAAAACCTCTGATTTCGTTCCCTTTGGCAGCAACATACTGAAGTTCTTTTCGCGAGGCTTCAGATTTAAAGCCAAAACCAGCATCTGTGTATTGTTTGTTCTCCTTGTGCCTTCGATATGATGAAGGGACAGTCTCTTTTTCTCGCCTATCATGCTTGCTAAGGTCTCGATCTTCTCTACCATATTTTTAGTTTCATTTCTTTCATTCCAGCAGTTGTTGTTCCAAATCGGATACCTAGAAGGATATCTAGTTTTCTGCCTGTAGTTGGAAGCAGCTTGACAATCACGAGAATAACAAGAAGAATAAAAATTCTTCTTATTTGTTGTAGAATAAATGACCATGTCCCGCTCCAAGGAACCCTTGTTTTCCTCTTTCCTTCGCTTATTATATACATATACATCATATACAACAAAAAAAAAAAAATAGAGAAAACAATCTATTTCTCCACGAGAAGTATCTCGGAGAACCAGATGTTGCCCAATCTATGAACACGATCTAATTGTCCATGGAACTAATACGCAGAACCTAATTCCCCCTAAATTCATAAATCTCATCCAATTTTCCAATTAGCTTAGTTTCTGCGGTTAATGGTTTACTTAACCAACTAACAAAGAATTTAAACCAGATTAAACTTAGATTTAAACCAATTTTAATCCGATTAGGAATTAACCAAACCAATTTTAATCCGATTAGGAATTAACCAAACCAATCTCTCTCTCTCTCTCTCTATATCGTTGTTCCGCTTCGCCTCAATCACCAAATCTCTTCAATCAAATACAGAAGAAACCACCGGAAACGAACAAATCGGCGTCTCTGTTTTCGACCGGTGGACCCGATTAACAGACCTTTTGTTGGCAGCCACCGTAATTTCTCGAATACTCCATCGTCCGAATCAGTAACAGCGGCGACGGGTGCCCTGTGGATCCTCGGATCCTCCAGATCAATCCAATGCGTAGATCCGACGTATCGTCCTCCGGAGATATCATAGAAATGAAGGCTTGTGGCGGATCCAGATCCAATTGCAGCCGCTTCGCTCCACTTGAAGTATCGTAGTAACTGAGCTGTGTTAGTCTCTTGGGTGGCGTTGTCTTCACGCGAGGCGGAGGAGGTGGTGAAGATTTAAACCCTTTCACAAGAAGCTTCACCACCGTAGCCGGAGCCGGTGGTAACGGCACGACGAGGTACAACGGCGTTCGACGGATACCATGGGTAAGATACGCGGCGGAGATACGTGACCCAATGTCGAAGGAAAGGCGGTGGCTCGGAATTAGCTGCAAAACCGAATTAGTTGTGAGGAAATTTGTAAAATTGATAGAATTTGTTTTCTTTCTCTAATGGTTGAATTTTGTTTCAATATTAGTGGTGATCTGATTCTTTTCTTTGAGTAACAGGAACGATGTCAAACCCAGTGTAGATCCGTCTCTTAGTCTTCTCTTTCACGATTGCTTCATCGAGGTTAAATTTTCTGTTTTTTTTTTGCTTTCCCTTTCTTGTAATTTTTTATTTCGCTACGATAAAAGTATGGAAGATTGTTTGGGACCTTGTTTCGGGAGTGTTGTATTGTGATCTTTGTTTCTGATCTAAGTTCATCTCTGTAAGTGTAATCATGTTGTTTAAGCTTTACAATTTGAATCCGGCTGTTTAATTCTCAGTCTTGGCTATGGATTTGCAAAATTATGCGTTTGATACTTTGATTCAATGTTGTTAGTATACTTTTTGAATCAAGATTCTATGTTAAAACTCACATTCAGAATGATATTTCAAAAGCGAAGAAGACGACGAGAAAGGAGAGAGAGAGAGTTTGGTTTGGCTTAACTTTTAATTGGGTTGGAATTGGCTTTAATTTTGGTTTGTACCGGATTTAGTTTGTAAACCGCAGAAACCAAGCTAATTGAGAAATTAGATGAAATCTATGAATTTAGGGGAATTAGGTTTTGCATATTAGTTCCATGAGCAATTGGATCGTGTTCATAGATTGAGCATCATCTGGTTCTTCGCGATTCTTCTTGTAGAGAAATAGATCGTTTTCCAAAAAAAATATTCAAAAATTTTCTTTTTATCTTAAATTTATGTATTGTATTTTAAATTAAATAAATTTATATTTCATTTCAATGTAAGAGCTTAGACCTCATATTTATTATTGCTCCAGATAAATTATTATTAAATCTCAAGTAAAAAGAAAGCTATGACAAGGAGTCTTTATCAAGGATCATATAAGAAGAAATATCTCCTTAAGGCTAACAATAATATCCGTGAGAGTTGTTTTGATAGGAGTGAACTCAATTCCCAAATTTTTCAATTTATCGACACACACTTTGTATGCCATTTCACTAAGCTCATTCTCTTCATCCCTACAATAGAATATCAATAAAGAGTTATATTAAATTTATGGATTCAATATAAGAGTATAAATAAAGATGAAAAGGTAAACAATAAGGACTATGATCGTATTGAATGGGAATTTTTAAAAGCGGTTCTTACTAGGATTGGATTCCATCATGTATGGATTAACTGGATTATGGAATGTGTATCCATGGTTTCTTACTCTTTTATCATAATGGTGCACCTGAAAGGCTTGTTATTCCATCGAGAAGGCTAAGGCAAGGTGACCCTCAATCATCTTATTTGTATATTCTCTGTATAGAGTTTCTGTCAGGACTATGCTTGAAAGCACAACAAGAAGGAAGCCGACCTGGTATTAGAGTGTCACTGCAGAGTCCACGGGTAAACCATCTCATTTTCGTAGGCGATACAATGTTTTTTTAAAAGACGAATAAAGCTAACTGTGAAGCACTCGCAGATATTCTAAAGCGGTAGGAGATCATGTCGGGCCAGTTTATCAATCTTCAAAAAACTTTAATCACATTCTCTTTTAAAGTACCAAGAAGCCAAAAGACAAAAGCCATGGGTATACTCGGTATTTCCAAGGAAGGAGGAACATGCAAATATTTAGGAGTTCTAGAGAACTTTGGTCAAAAGAAGAAGGATATATTTGCTGCTATTGTGGATAAGGTTTGTAAACGAACTCATACTTGGACCTCAAGTTTTTATCCCCAGCAGGGAAACAAGTTTTCTTGAAATCTATACTTGTGTCTATGCCTACTCATTCCATGACTTGCTTTAAGCTACCAGTATCAATTTGTAAACAACTTCAATCCCTACTCACCCAATTTTGGTGGGACGGCAAACCGGATATTCGAAAAATGACCTGGATTTCTTGGGAAAAGCTTACAGTTTTTATGAATGCGAGAGGCCTAGGTTTTTGAGATTTTGAAGCATTTAATGATGCTCTTCTAGCTATTTTTTTGCTGAAGATTATTCCAGTCACCGGATTCATTATTTGCTAAGGTCTTATTAAGGAAGTATTGTCATGATTCCTATTTTATGGAGGTTTGTAGCTCTTTGAGTGCTTCTCATGGTTGGAGGAGTATTCTTACTGGTCAAGAAGTTTTAAGGTTAGACTTGGGGTGATGTGTCGGAGATGGTTCAAAAATTAAGATGTGAAAAGACCCATGGTTATCTACAGTTTCTCCAATGATCCCTAATGGCCCTCCACCTTCGAATGCTAGTGAGTTATTTGGAAGTGATTTGCAAGATCTTTTTACAAACCAGTGGTGTTTGGATAAAATAAGGCTTCTAATTCCTCAATATGGGGGCATAATTATGTCGCTCCCAGAAAGATCAAAGAAACGAGCGGATGAGATGGCTTGGCTTCCGTTAAAGAATGGTTGCTACTCGACTAAATTAGGCTATCACTACAAGAAAACAGCGTATAACCGACGGTCAAATCCGTCGGTAATCCGTCGGTTTAGGCTTAAACCAACGGATTACCGACGGATGAATTTCGTCGGTCCTATGTCGTCGGTTTTCTTTTGCCGTCGATTTTCCGTCGGTTTTTACCGACAGAAAACCGACGGTTTACAGACGGCATGAGGTGGTCGATAAACCCGTCGGTATGCCATCGGTCATTTACGACGGACTTTGCGACGGACGGACCGTCACAAAAAACCGACGGGCACCGACGGATGGTACCGACGGCATACCGACGGGCCTATCCGTAGCAAATTACAGACGGAAAAACCGACGGCTATATCCGTAGCAAAAAACCGACGTACAAACCGACCGTTGTTTACCGACGGTAAAAAGCGATGGGTCAGACCGTCGGTTTTTTGGAAAAGCGACGGCACACCGACGGCAAGTTCCGTCGGTATTTCTGAAAAGCAACGGGAAACCGACGGCAAACCGACGGAATATTTAAAAATTAATTAAAATTTTTTATTTCTTATTTTAAATTAATATAATTTGGATTGTAAAATTATTTAAATAATTAATAAAATTGATATTAAAAATAAATTATATTAAAAATATAATTTAAATATTAAACATTTAAAAGAAAATTAATAAAAACCAAATTTAAATATTCAAGTTTAAGAAAAAAATAAAAAAAAAATAGAAAACGAAATCTACGGGTTTCTCGGGAAAGCACGCCTCATCTCGGCCATGAAGCGGTCCATCTCTTCAAGCTTCCTCTTTGTTTCCCTCCGCTCTTCTTCCATCTCTTCGGCTCTTCTCCGGTTTTCAGCCCTTTCCTCTTCCATTTGTTGCTCCAAAAGCGCAATCCGAGCTTCTTTCTCCTTGAGCTCCTCCGCGAGCGAAGGATCGGTGAATGATTGAGAAGATGACGAAGACCGACCAAGGGATCTAACTCTTTGGGTTAGATTTCCTAACCCAAAGACACGACCCTTGGTCTTCGGAGTTTCCTGCAATTTAAAACAAAATTAGTAATTAAGAAATAAGAAATAAATCAGAAAATAAAAATTAAATTAACGAGTTACGTACCTCAAGAAAGATTTGGTTGATCACATCCGGAGAGAGATCAATAGAGTTTGATCCTTGAGACATCGCGGTTTCTTCAACTCTCTTCGACGAAGTCCCGAACACTTCCCTCGCCACACCGTCCTGAATTTCGTTAGTTTGTCGGTTGGTGTGCGTATACTCCATCAACTTTAAATGATGAGGATGCACACCATCCCGAACAAACTAAATAATACAAACACCATTAGTTAATAAATATTAGTTAATAAATATTAATAAAGACAAAAACATTGAAAACAAATTTAAAAACTTACAAGTTCTTGCTCGCGGGACTTGTAGCTCTTTGCTCCAGAGTTGTGAGTTGCAATTCCTTTCCCGCCTCTGTTACCCAGCCGGTTCTCGGAGTTCTTCTTCGAGAGTGCTTTAGTATCCTCCTGCTCCCAGTAAATCTTCAGGCCGTCGAAGACTCTCGGGTTCACGTACTTCGGCGTCTTCCCTTTCGCCCAACGTTGCTTCCACTCGTTGATTGTCCTCTTATAGTGTTCTTTCGCCAGAGAGTTGAACTCTTTACGCACCTCGTGAGTGTGCTGGGGAGCCCATGTAAAATCTTGCTACAAATAAGAAAAAACAATTGTTAATATAGTTAAAGTATTGAAAATATGAAAAATATTAAAAAATTAAAACTTACTGCAAATTGTCGAAACCATAATTCTTTATCAGAATCTGGCATGGACGAGTATTTTGGATAGGGCTCCTGCAAAAGTCCATGCATCATGCGCAAAATCGACTTCGTGATGCCGTTAGCCGTATATCCAAACCTAAAAACAAATATTTAAAAACATTAGTTAAGATGATTATAAAACAAAAAGCGCAATAGATTTCTTATTAAAATACTTACCATGTCGTACCCTCGCTAAGGTTGGGATCAAGTCGAGGCATATGGGTCCTACCCGGTTGCGATAAGAGCTCCTCGATGGTCATTTGCATCGGTCCAACAGACGTCTGGGACTCTGGGACATTGGAAGCAGTAGGAGTCGCCGAAGGGGAACCAACCGGGCGTGGTTGAGTCGAGCGGCCCGGCTGCGACTGAGTCTGACGATAACTACCGTAATCCCTTAAATTACAAAACAAACATAAGTTAAAAATTAAACACATTAATGTTATAAATATAAGAAAACAAAGTAAATGTGTATTTTTAGAACTTAAAATTAATTCAACAAAATTTTAGAAAACAAAAAACATAAATTTCAGAATTTTATATTTAAAATTAAAACAACTTTTTAATATCATTACTAAATCTAACAATTACTAAATCTAACAAATTACTAATCTAACAATTACTAAATCTAACAATTTTAACAATTTATTAATACATTAACAATTACTAAAGTTTATTAAATCTAACAATTACTAAATTACTAAAAATTACTAAATCTAACAATTACTAAATCTAACAATTTTAACAATTTATTAATACATTAACAATTACTAAAAATTATTAAATCTAACAATTACTAAATTACTAAAAATTACTAAATCTAACAAATTACTTATCTAACAAATTACTAATCTAACAATTACTAAATCTAACAATTTTAACAATTTATTAATACATAACAATTACTAAAAATTACTAATTTTAACAATTTTAACAATTACTAAATTACTAAAAATTATTAAATCTAACAATTACTAAATTACTAAAAATTACTAATCTAACAATTCTAACAATTACTAAATCTAACAAATTATTAATCTAACAATTACTAAATCTAACAATTTTAACAATTTATTAATACATAACAATTACTAAAAATAAATTAATCTAACAATTCTAACAATTACTAAATCTAACAACTTTACATACAATAATCTAACAACATATATACCATTTCAAATCTAACTTACTCATAGCAAATCTACAAATCTACAAATCTAACAATTCTCACAAAACAAAATCAATTCAAAATCAATATCTAACAACTTTACAATTATATTTTAATGAGAAACTTACATTTGAGATAGAGAGATTAGATGATGGAGTTTCAATCGCCGGAACACGAATCGCTTGAGAGAGAATTTGAGAAAAAACTTTGAGAAAAACGTAAAGAATGAGAGGAAGAAGAAGAGTTCTTCGATTTTATCATCCCGCAGAAACCTACGGGCATAACCTTCGGTAATCCGTCGGTTTCATTAAATTCGATGAAAAAACTGCGTTTTCCAATTTTTTCGCGAAATTTTAGGCGGTCAAACCCTAGTCCGTCGGTTTTTGAAAACAAACCGACGGAATTAAAAAAATTCTGCATGCAATGCTATTGGCTGGTCAACTCGTTGATTTTCGTAAATTACCGACGGCAAAACCGACGGATTCGAAGAACAGACCGTCGGTTTTCTAAAAATACCGACGGACGATTCCGTCGGTTTCGTTTAAAAAACAACGGAAAACCGACGGACGTATGCTTTTAGGGTCTATTTAGGGTATGTTTAGGGTTTAGGGTTAGAGAATATCAATAACATTGTTTTAACACTCTAACTATTGATATGAATACCTCTACCCACTTATATTAACAATGTATTCCTATTTCATAATCAAAACACATTATTACATTAAACTTATATATAACTTACATATACTTTCATATACTAACTTACTCATTTCATAACAAGTTTTAGATAACTTGAAATTTGATCATTTTGGAAATGTTAATGGCTAAAGTAATGTTAAAAATGAATAGTAGGAGACAAATAACATATGATTTAGGAGTTTCGATTCAAAAAACTTTAAAAATTTTAAGTTGCGTCGGTTTGCCGTCGGTTTTCCGTCGGTTTTCCGTCGGTATTATATTAAAAACAGACGGAAAACCGACGAAATTTACAAATAAAATAGAAAATGTGGGGTCCTTGTAGGACCCATGCTCGGAAATGGGTGTCTACCGTCGGTTTTCCGTCGGTTTTCGTTACCAAAACCGACGGAAAAGCGACGGGTTTACCGGTTATTCCAAATTCTTATTATCCCATTGAATAATATTAAATTCCGTCGGTTATCCGTCGGTTTTGGTAACGAAAACCGACGGAAAACCGACGGAATTTAATATTATTATGTTTTCCTTAATCTAGAATGTTTTTCTTTAATCTATAATACGCTTTGTTTAATTATTTTTTTCCTTAATCTAAAATACATTTTGGTTAATTATTTTTTTCCTTAATCTAAAATACATTTTTCATTATTTAGATTATTTTTTCCTTAATCATTATTTTTTCCTTAATCTAACAATTATGTTTTGAAATAACGAAAATGTTATTAAACTTTAAATTTCTTTTTTTAACGATTTAAAATCATTAATGACTTAAAATTTCATTTTTTTAACGATTTTGAAAAAAAATACATTATACTATGTATATTACATTGGCAATATTCAAATAAAAAAACTAATCAGAATTAGAAGAGTAATCAGAAGGAATTGAATCAAAATCATCGTCAAATTCATCATGACTCTCTTCAGATTCGTCATCGGTGTAAGGAGTGAAGTCAACCGCGAGGGTAACTTCAAGGGAATGCTCAACAGGGGCCATAAATCCACTTCCGCTTGGTTGCAAAGGATCGTGATCAGGAACTCCATATAACCTTCCTCTTGGATGTACATGCGTTACGGTAAGCCAAGGGTCTGCCGTGTTTGTGACCCGTGGATAGGGAATGTAGCATACCTGTATTAGATATAATTGTAAGTTATTTAAAAATTAATAAAGAAAACAGTGCAAATAAAACGTACTATAAACGACATCTTTCTATATACATGATCTGCTTGTGAACCAAGGATGAAAGGATCATACTTAGACAATCTTCGGCGAGAATTGACCGATGTAACTCCGAATTTGTCGAAATGCAGACCACGTCCAATAAATGGATCGTACCAATCGCAGAGGAACACAATGCATCTTAAGTTAACCATGCCGGGATAGCGAACTTCTAATATCTCTCTAAGAACACCATAATACACGACATCTCCGAGAGATGCCGTGATCCACCGTTCGCCGCGTTGATTCCTCTTCTTGAATCCGAAATGCGTATCCTCTCGTGCAATATCTTGGATAAGACTTCACAACGTAGTTAGGGCCGTTGACAAACTCGACTAACCATGTTGGAAATGATTGACCTTTGGAAATCTCATCGGAAACCTGAGAAAAAAATATATTTTTTAAATTAATTAACATCATTTTAAGAAAAAATTTTATGGAAATATTTATAGTATTTAATTAATATAGCTTATAACACTTACGTAATATTTGAGCCAAGACGCAAAATCTCCTTGTTTTACCTCTTCAAGTTGTTCTTCACTATAATCTGAGTAATATGAGCGGAGTATCACCATGTAAATCCTAAATCAAAAAAATAAAAAATGTTATAAATAATTTACTATTTAATAAATTTAAATCATAAATATAATTATTACGTACCTTTCGTACTCTAGAATGTCCTCACAATTGTTGAGAATATACATATGCAAATGCGTATACTCCTGCTCCGTTAGTTTTCGAGACTTCCCTTTTCCACTTAAGCGGCCAATTTGTGTGAACAAATTAGGAACATACACAGGATAACTTGGTCGCTCTCCTCCATCATCATGTCGAGAAGCTCGACGACTCTTCGTTCGAACCTCAGATGGGAAATAATATTCGACAAAATTTGAAGCTTCTTCGTTGATGCTCTGTGCCACAATTGATCCTTCAACCTTGCTTAAATTTTTGACCTTCTTTTTCAAATGATACATATACCGCTCAAAAGGATACATCCACCGATATTGAACTGGACCACCTAATGCTGCTTCTTGCGGGAGGTGAATTGGTAGATGTTCCATGACATCGAAAAAAGACGGTGGAAATATCTTCTCAAGATTACATAAGATCATGGGGATATTTGTTTCCAAATTGCGGATACCGTCAACTGTTAACGATCTCGAACAAATATCTCGAAAGAAAGCACCAACTCCTGCAAATATTTTTAAAATCAATAAATTAAATATTTGAATATAGTTATATATATAAAATAAATTATATTATTAAATTATAAAATTTACCTGCAATAGCTTCGTGAACATTATCTGGGAGAAGATGTGCAAAAGCAAATGGAAGGAGACGTTGCATCACAACGTGACAATCATGACTCTTCATTCCAATAAACTTCCCTTCTCCAATGTCTACGCAATTACGCAAATTTGATGCGTAACCATCAGGGAACTTAACGTTCTGGATAATCCACTCGAAAAACGTTTCTTTAGAAGGCGCATTTAATCGATACACAGGAATCGGACATTTCCCATTACGCATTACTTCAAGCTCTGGGCGAGAGCAAATATCCGCCAAGTCTAATCTAGACTTTAAATTGTCCTTTGTCTTCCCTTGGACGTTTAGGACAGTGTTCATAATGTTGTCAAAGAAATTTTTCTCAATGTGCATGACATCAAGATTGTGCCTCAACAATTGGTCTTTCCAATACGGCAAATCCCAAAAAATACTCTTCTTATGCCAATTATGATTCGTTCCAGCACCGTCAACAGGATAATGCCCATTACCACCCACGTCAGGAGTCCTTGGTGCTCCAAAATCTCTCAACTGCATCAAAATATCAGAACCACTTACTTCGGGAGGTGGACCATCAAAAACTCTCGTATTCTTCTTAAACAGATTCCTCGTACGACGATAAGGATGGTCGGAGGGTAAAAATCTTCTGTGACAATCAAACCAACATGTCTTTCGCCCATGCCTTAATTGGAATGCATCTGTGTTATCTTGACAATATGGACATGATAAACGTCCATGAGTTGTCCACCCAGATAACATACCAAGTGCTGGAAAATCGCTTATAGTCCACATAAGTACCCCACGCATCTGGAAATTTTGTTGGGTCGATACATCAAATGCTTCAACACCGTGTTCCCATAACATGTTGAGCTCATAAATCAATGGCTGGAGAAACACGTCAAGTGATCTCTTTGGATGTTCTGGTCCAGGAACTAGAACAGTGAGAAACAGAAACTCCCGACGCATACACAACGATGGCGGCAAGTTGTATGGTGTTACGATGACTGGCCACAACGAATATTTTCTTCCATGCTTTCCAAACGGATTAAAACCATCTGTAGATAATCCAAGGTATACATTCCTTCGCTCATATGCAAAATCAGGATATACTCTCTGAAAATGTTTCCATGCTTCTGCATCTGAAGGATGTGTAATCTCTTCTTCTCTTCTGTGCTCTGCATGCCATCTCATTGCCTCTGCCGTCCGCTCAGATTGATATAACCTCTTCAACCTGTCTGTTAACGGTAAATACCACATCCTCTTATATGGTACCCGAACTCGCCCACTAGTTTCTTGAAATCTTGGTTTCCTACACCATTTACACCGTATGCGGTTTTCATCCTCTCTCCAATATATCATACAGTTGTCGATGCAAACATCAATCGTCTGATATGGTAAACCAAGACCAGCAACTAATTTTTGAATCTCGTAATATGATGCCGGAAACAGATTACCCTCAGGCAAAATATCTTTAACAAAATCGGCTATCGCATCTACACAATCTTCTGCCAAATTAAAATCCGTCTTTATGGTCATCAATCGACTAGCAGAAGATAAAGGCGAGTCACCGTCTCTGCATCCACTGTATAGAGATTGTTTTGCTGCATCTAACATATCAAAAAACTGTCGGGCTTCTAAATTTGGTTCTTCTGCCCTTTCTAAAGAAGGTCCCGCCTCTTGCGCTATATTTTCTCTATACGCATCATTAACCATTTGAACAGTACCAACACCATAATCTACTTCCGTTCTATGTTCCTCTACCCTATCCGCAATATAAGGTTCTCTAGAACTACTAGAAGCAGGTAGTTCCCCATGGAGATACCAAACCTTATAACCAGGAGTAAATCCGTAGCGATACAAGTGATTCCATACTAAATCAATCCTAACATTACGCGAATTGTGGCATACAGAACATGGACATTTCAACTTACGGGTTTGTTGCGCGGATGGTTGCTTACATGCCAATTCCATGAATTCCACTACACCTCGTGCATAATCATCTTTTAATAAGTTCGACTCCGAATCCATCATTGGCTCGTCCATCCATGATCGAAAATAATTTGAAGACATGACTTTGATTTTTTTTGGAATTTTTTTGCAATATAAGAGGAATGAGATTGATCGATGTTGGAGAAAATGAGCGTGGTTTCATATATATAATGCGCGTGTCCGTCGGTTTACTGACCGACGGCACGGTGACCGTCGGTTTATGTCGGTTATCGTCGGTTTATGTCGGTGATCGTCGGTTTATGTCGGTGATCGTCGGTTTATGTCGGTGTTCAATTTGAAACCCGTCGGTTTTCCGTCGGTTTACTTACTTTTTTACCGACGGGCAAGGTTACCGTCGGTTTTTGTCGGTGTTCGTCGATACCCGTCGGTTTGCCGTCGGTTTTGTTTTTTTTTACCGACAGGTTACAATCCGGCGGTTTTTACTGACGAATTACCGACGGGTACCGACGACCACGTTGCCGTCGGTTTGCCATGAGTAATCCGTCGGTAAAAACTAACGGATTACGGTGCCGTCGGTTTCCCCTGTGTTTTCTTGTAGTGTATGGAACAAGATCTGAGTAAACATCAACCCAACTAAGAAAAGCTTTAGTTGGCAAGCCAAAGCACTTCCTAAAATCAGACATCTGCTTTGGAAATGGTAAAGAACTCTCTTCTAGTGGGAAAAAATCTAGTTCGGAGAAGAGTAGCAGAGAATGGTATGCTAATGATGTGGAGAAAAAGAATCAACTTTTCATATTTTTTCAGGAATTGTCTTTTTGCGACTGAAGTATGGACGACATCCCCTCTTTCCTACTCCGCTTCTAGTGAAAACAATTCTATGTTTGATTTTGTTTCGAAGTAAAAAGATATGATCACCCTTCCTCCGACTGGTATTTCAACTCAGCTTTGCCCTTGGATTTGTTTGAATATTTGGATAGCTAGGAACGAGTTCATCTTTGAATAGAAGCTATTCTCATATGCAGAAGTCATATCAAAGGCTATCATGGACGCAAAAAAGCAGTGACTGCAGCTCAAGACTCTATTAATCACCCTCGTCAAGCTCAACGCCAATTCACTTGCTTTGTTGACGCCTCTTGGCATGCTTCATCTCGTAGATGTGGTATGGCTTGTGTCGTTTGCTGTAGTTCCTCTTCTTATGAGGTAACGTTAGTAACGACTAGACATCATGTCAGTTCAGCTATGGATGCCGAAGCTTGTGCAGTTGGAGAAGCTTTATTATTCATAAAGGATAAACATTTCGATGACATTCTAATCTTTTTGGATTGCCTCTCATTAGTTCAACTTTTGAATTCAGATGAGTCTCATAATGTTATTTATGGAGTTATGGAAGACATTAGAGACATTAGAGACACAACCACCCCTATACAAGAAGTAAAACAATATTCAAGAAAAACAAGGTTATGCATGATACGAAACCTCCTGCAGATGATGGAGATTACATTCTGCATCAATTCCAGGATTTTGGTATTAAACGAAGTGCATATTGTGGGGGTAATGGTCATGTTAGGATTGATGGATATAGATAACAACATAATTGACATAAGCAAAGTATTTTTTGGGATTTACCTTATTGGAAAGATTTTCTCCTACGACACAATCTTGACATCATGCATATTGAGAAGAACGTATTTGACGACATCATCAACACTATTTTAAATATACAAGGGAAGACCAAAGATAATGTGAAGACACATATGGATTTGCCTGACATATGTGGGCAAGGGATATTTATCTGCTTGCTGACGGAATAGGTCATATTCTTATTTGGCGATTAGATGCTACGACGAAGACAACCTTTTTCTAGTGGATACTTAACTCCGTAAAGTTTTCTGATGGATATGCTGCAAATATATGATATTGTGTTGAAGATCATAGCAGAAGACTTGCATGGATGAAGAGTCATGATTGTCATGTTTTCATGCAACGTCTACTTCCATTTGCATTCGCTCATCTTCTACTGAACATTGTCCATGAAGCGGTTACATGTATGATATCTTTATATTACCATGCTAATTGTTTTTCTATTAATTGTTACATTTTTTTAGGATATATTCATTGATATCCATATATTTTATAGGTATAGGGTCTTTTTCGGGAATTAAGGGAAATTATTTCCACCAGCTTTCTTCTATGTTATGGAGATACATACATTTGAAGCCAATATTCCAATGATACTTTGCAATTAAGGGAAATTATTTCCACCAGCTTTCTTCTATGTTATGGAGCATCTACCTATTCACTTACCTCGCAAAGCTGCACTTGGTGGACCCGTCTAGTATAGGTGGATGATGTAATTGTTTGAGCAATTTATGTTTCATTTTAAGAAGAAAGTAAAGAATTTGAGTGAGCTAGAGGGATCAATCGTTGCTCAAAGCATAGACAAGGTGTTGAGTGTAAGTTTTACCCCAAATAATTACCGCAAGTGTAGGATAACACCTTTGTAGTACTTAGGCTTCGAATCCACAAGGACAAAAAAGAAAACACTATGGATTATAACAATTAAAACATAGCTATGGCGATAAATATGATTTTTGTTTCGTTTTCTAAAAACTTAAATAAAATGATTTAAAAAACAATGGATAGATAATTGGGGTGATAGGGAATCCTCTATGATTACTAAACAAGCAAACATGCATAATATAATAAAGCATTAAGACCCATTCTCAAACTCAATTATCAATGTTAGTTACCCTAATCCCATAGTGATAACTACTAAGCTAAAAAAATCAAGAAAATCTCCCGTTTATTATTAAGATTAATATCAAGCATTAAGTATATGCTTCATAAGATCACAAGGCTTCTCGAAACTCCTGTTGTCTAGAGGTACCTTTCTCAACTGGGCTAGATTCCAACATTTCATTGCAACTCCAGTTGTCGAAAAACATTTAAAGGCATATCTAGACTCCTGTTTTAGATAAGCATTATAAACAACCTAGGTAAGGAATTCAAACATCATTCCCAATAATAACATGTAGAAATACACATCTAGAACATCCTATTAGAAAGCCAAAGTCCAACATAGATTTACTCAAGCATAGTTGAGAATAAGCAAAACAAAGATATGTAACTCATAATTAAATTGCAAATTAACTATAAAAAAACTAAAATAAAACTATAAAGAACTTTTAAATGTATTACAAGTGTTTTTTCGCACTCAGGCTGGATGATTAAGGCGTAGGGATGAACCTTTTATTTATACTACAAGAAGTCATAAAAATGAGAAAAATGGAAGTTTTCGAAACGCTCAACCGATCGCTAAAAAGTACAATCGATCGGTTTTTCAAGTTTTCGTAATTCATCGGTGCAAGATGCAACCGATCAGTTCTTGTTACTCAGTTTTTCTGATCCACTTTAAGCCCATTTGATACGATCTCCCTAGGACTCGCTCAAAGAAGCTAGTGTGAGTGTTGGATAGAGACAGAAGTGTGCGGAATCCACTTCTGGTTTTGAGAGTGTAGAACATAGAGAGTGGCTTGGAGAGACAAGCAACACGTTCATAAGAGAGATAGATGGAATAATAGAGATGTTGTAGAAACAACAATCGATCGTATTAACATAAGAGATAATTCTGAGATTTTTTAAGAAAAGAGTTTGATTGATTTTTGATGATCCAAATCCAGGATGAAGTTTAGAAAAGAGATACAAGAGAATAAATAGAAAACATAAACCCTAAGGGTCACACACACACAAAAAAAAAGTCCATAAAAGATAAGGGAGAGAGAAGTTCTTTGGTAATGTAGAACTTGGTGGCATCATTTAATCTGAAGTTTAAATTCAGAAAGTTAGCCCCTTAGTCTTCTTCTTCTTGAAAATCATGTTGTTGTTGGGCCTGGGATCATGATTGGATTTGTTGTTGGGCAAAGGCATGATTACAACAAGATGTGATTGAGGAAATGTGAGCCCACTTGCCTCATTAAAAACCTTCCTTGGAAACCCATTGGGACAAAACCAAAGGTAAGGGAAAAAGAGTACAAATGGGTCACATACCCACTTGAGTAATCATCCTTGATGAACTTTGTACCAAATAGATTGTGCATTCCCTCAGCTAGAAGCTTTCCTTCACATTCATTCTCAGCAATATGATCTAGTTCAAGCTGCTCCTCCATGATGCTACTCAGGACCATATCACCATTTTAGGTCTAATTCTCTTGATTTCGTCTTCCAAGCCCATAATCCTAAACAAACAAATGACTTGAAAACCATCTTGTTCTCGATAAAAAGACCCAAAATATGTCGTAAAAAGGACTCTAAAAAACAGTAAAATAGGGGTTAACACATTCCCCTAGACTTGAATCGTTGCCTATCCTCAAGAAAGAACAACAAAAACTAGAACCCGGAGCTAGAAAATATTGGGGAACAATACTTACAACATGTCTTCTGGAACACCCATATCCAACGATTCTATCGAGGATCATCTAGAATCATCAAGGACGGTCTGAGGATCGTTCAGGACTGCAAAGTTTGGTCGAAGCTGGTTGACAAAAATCCGAATGATCGAGGAAAAATCAGTCTGAAAACGGATTTCCGATAAATCCGCATGGGATGGTCGAATGACTCATGTTCGGACAAGATTTTTTTTCGGACAGAAATGGCAATGTTTGGGCAAAAACAAATAATTTTAGGACATAATAATGGATAATGTTCAGACATAAATGGATAACGTTCGGACAAAGTGGATAATGTTCGAAGATTCATGGGCCAACGTCAAGGATTCATGGGCCAACGTTGAGGATTGTTGGATCAGTGTCGAGGATTGATGGACCAACGTCTAAATTCATGGACCAAGTGTAAGAATTGAGGCCCAAAGGTTCAGCCCAGCCAAGGATCGGTTGATGGGTGGATTATTAGGGCAAATAATCATGAAAATCCTAGTATTATATAAACAAGAGATCACCCCAAAAATGATTCTGTCAAGTTTCTGTCGCGGATCTTCAAAGAACTGTGATGGATTGTCGCTTTTGATCGAAGATAGACGTGGTTTAGCGATGATCTGTCGTAGAATTCCGGTAAGTATCAATCTACTTAGTGTTTATCGATATTTTGTTAATGTATCATCGAAGCAAAGGATTATCTAACCGTTGGTGAATGTGATGAGGTATTGTGACAGACTATGATGTTTTCTTGAGAGACTAACATTCGAGAATTAGGATCTGTGAATGATTATCAAGTTTGTTGACAAGTATCGATACAACTTTGTGTTTTGGGAAAGCTGATCTGATTGATGATGTTTGTTTATTGTGAGAGATTCAAGGTTTCTGTCAAGGAAAACAGTAGATCTATCGAGTAAAATTAAAGATCTGCGTGGATCTGTGTAAGTGATCAAAGATTAAGCATCAAGAGTTGTCAGAAAACCTAAGTCCGTGAATCACAAGTGAGTGTGTCACTGTAGCTAAGTCTAGATGTCTTTTCTTGCATGAATTTTTATTTCTTTACTATTGAGAATGTTGCTTGTCATGTGTGAATATTTATGGCGCTATATTTAGAATGTTAAGTGATTGTTTTATGTGAACGATTACTAAGTGAATGTTAATAATGTCATGAATTGCATTATAGAGTTAGGAATTGATTGTTTGATGCAAATCTATGACTAAAATCCTAGTGAGATGGGACGACCGCTCCACTAAGAAAATTCATTTGCGTATCCTCCTATTTGGATGCAGAAAAAGAAAGTAATGTCGATGTTACCTATTGTGGCTGACGAGCTCGTGGAGATTAAGGCAAGGAAGGGAAGGATGATGGATGTGGGTAGTTTATGTTCATTAAATTTATGTTGGTCTAGTGTAAAAATGATGTAATAGCTTATTAGCGCACATACCATTTTGCTAGAACGTCATTTGAATCCTATTAATTCAGTTTATGCATGCTTCCTACTTGTCTAATGAACAAACGCTAAGAATGTTAAGGAAAAGTTGAAAAATGTCGAAAATCGCCCAAGTCTAAAATTGAAAAAAAAGACTTAGGGTGTTTCATCTTCCTCTCCCGAACTGCATCAAAAACAAGCCAGAACAAAACCTACTTTCTGTACTTGACCATGAACTTAGAAATATTCCATACTCTAAATTCTGAGATCACAGAGAAGTCTCGAAGTCAATGAACTTAACCTTTTAACATTCAATTAGAAGTGTGTGCACTCTCACAAAGGAGATATCGAACATGCCATGGTCTTGGTAAAGAAAGCATTTAGGATATCTCATGTATTTATGGCTATCCGACAATCTAGGATGCAAATCATTATGCATAATCATAGTGAGACACATACCAATTGATATATACATAGCTTTCCTTTCATTCGGATCACCTAATGAATTTCAAAACCCGATATAAACCCAAAAGTGTCCTAAATTTCCTTTGATGCATTTTTCAACAAAACATTTACTTTTCCAATTACTTTTATTCCCCTTTCCTCACAATTTCTTTCTTTTTCATTTTTTTTTATATTTGAAAGTGAGGAGTGGTGGAAATGGTTCTCATCATACATGATCAAGCATCAAACAAAATTTATAACATCTTTTAGCATTCTCTAAGTAAACTCTAAAATCCATCAACAAGACTTAATCGTACAAAAACTTACTAATCATCCCAAAATCACACATCTAACATCCCTAATCCTAATGAAAGGTTAGCTATGTCGGTCTGTATATTCTGTAGTTTATGCACATGAATGCACAAAATGGCGATGATCAAAAGAATGCATGGGGTAAGAGTAAAGGGGTTGGAAGCAAGGTGTGCTAGCTATTCGGAGGTCAAAAGAGTTGCAAAACCAGGCATAACTCCAAATATAAAATCCATAACATGATTACCAAGCCCCAAAGCGAGATAGATTAAGTCCAAGTTCGATGTTCCACTAGGTAAGGGTAAGCTCAAATCATTCATGTTTCAGAGTGATAGGGACATTCCTTAATATTGAGTCTATTTATGGTCATTCCAAACATAGTTGCACTTCTAAAATCTTCCTGAATAGATCGTTGGAAGGTCGTCCCAAATCAAAGTTCATAAGTTCCCTAAAACAATTTTGAAAATTTTCACCAAAATAAGCAAAATTTCTACATCCGTACCCTTCCCCAGACTTGAAGCACACCGTCACGGTGTATAAATAATAAAGAAGGGTAGGCAAAAATTACAAAATACACAAAATAACAAAGAAAAAATTTTAAAATAAAGCAAAATACAAAGGATAAAGAGTCTAGGAAATAAAATTCAACTGATTGGTGCAAATATGCAACCGATTGGTTTTTAACATACCCATACTGATCGGTGATACTTAGAACTGATCGGTGATACTTAGAACTGATCGGTTGACTTTGCAGAAGCTCACTCGTCTGAGCTGTCCTTGCATGGCTTATTGATCAAGAGGAAGAAGAAGAGCACAGTCCGTACAGTCCGTACGGATGCGTGGTGAATATGGCCGAACGTTGAAGAAGGCTTGAGGAAGAAAGGCTTTAGAAGGCTTGTGATAAAAGAGGAAGGCTTCATTGATTGACCAAGGCCCATTCGTTGATTAAAGAAGAGGAGCACATGGAGGGTTCTAGAAGACAATGACGTGGTGGTGGTGTGGACCACTTTTTGGTCCTCACCTTTGTGGTCCACACAAGAAAGCAGCCCACACCTCTCCTCCCCTTTTGTTTCTCTTCTTTAGGTCATTTAGAGCTGTAGCATCCTTAATATAAATAAGGAACAGCCTCCATTTGTATTAGGTTAAGAATTCTAATCAATGAATATTCTTACATTCTCTCCCTTTTCGTCTTTACTCCATTGATTAGTCTTTAATCCGCTTAGGCTAATGAATTCTAACATGGTATCAGAGCCTATTAGGCTATAATCTCCCATTCTAATCTCTATTCTCACTCTAATCTCTCATTCTAATCCAGATCTACTCATCCCTTTCATCCCTCCATCTGTTTGCTCCAAGCTCCATCCGTTCGCGAGCTCTCACCTTCATCCATTCGGTTTTGTCTTTCTCTCGTCAGATCCAGTCCTCCTTCTTTCTCCATGGATGCAAGCAAGTCATTGATCCTTCCAGTCACTCTCAAGGGAGAAAATTACCTCCTTTGGTCAAGAACAACCAAAACAGCACTTTGTGGAAGAGGATTGTGGAATCATATGGAGAAAGGGCTAGAAATCAAGGATGTCACCAAGGAAGATGGAAAGAAGGCGGCTGAAGAGGCCAAGTGGTTTCAAGAGGATCAGACCGTGCTTGCCATCATTCAAGGGTCACTTGAAGCCTCCATTCTAGAGGCTTATTCTTATTGTGAAACGGCAAAGGAGCTTTGGAGAACTCTCAAGCATGTCTATGGGAATGTCTCCAACCTCAACCGAGTTTTTGAAGTCAAACGTGCCATCAACAACCTCAGCCAAGAAGATCTCGAGTTCACTAAGCTCCTAGGAAGGTTTAGATCTCTATGGGCCGAGGTAGAGATGTTGAGACCGAGCACTATGGATCCGGCGATCCTCAACGAGAGGCGTGAACAAGACAAGGTCTTTGGCCTTCTACTCACCTTGCATCCAGACTTCAATGACCTTATCAAGCACATTCTCCGAGCTGACAAGCTCCCTAGCCTTGATGATGTGTGCTCCAAAGTTCAAAGAGAACAAGGCTCACTTGGCCTCTTTAGTGGGAAAGGGGATATTCTCATTGCCAACAAGGGAGTCTACCGAAATGAGGAGAGGAAGGTGTGGACTTGTGATCATTGCAAGAAGAAAGGGCATACCAAAGATAAGTGCTGGATTATTCATCCTCACCTCAAGCCATCCAAGTTCAAAGACTCCAAGGCCAACGTCTCCTTTGAGACTACATCCGCCCAAGTACAAGTTGGTTCATCTAGGCAAGAGACGGCAATGGCAGCTTCATCTCAAGGAGACATTGTCATGAAGAAGTCAGACTTGGAGGCTCTCTTCCAATCCCTTGCATCCCTAAAGGAATCCGGTACCACTTTCTATACTCATAGGCCTAGGGACTTGCTAGTAGTTGACTCGGGTGCTTCTCACCATATGATTAGCAATCCGGAACTTCTTAGCAATATAGAACCTGCCTTAGGTCGTGTAACAATAGCAAATGGTGATAAGGTGCCGGTAAAAGGAGTAGGGAACCTTAGGATATTTGATAGAGAATCTAAAGCCTTCTTTATGCCCAATTTCACCTCCAATTTACTATCGGTTAGGAGAACTACTAATGATCTCAATTGCAATGCTATCTTTGGTCCTAATGATGTGTGCTTTCAGGATATTAAGACTGGAAAGGTTCTAGGCAAAGGAGGCACAAAGGATGAACTCTATGTTCTTGAAGATCTCTCAAGCTCTCTTGACTCTCTTTCCTCATCCGCTTTTCACTCTAATAATGATGTTGCTTGTGATGTTGTATGGCATGCTAGATTAGGCCATCCTCACTCTCGTGCTCTTAGTTTATTGTTCCCTAATTTGTCGTTTGATACTCTTAGTTGTGAGGCTTGTATTCTCGGCAAACATTGCAAAGCTGTTTTTCCCAAATCATCTACCATTTATGAGAATTGCTTTGACTTGATTCATTCTGATGTGTGGACATCTCCATGTGCATCTAGGGATAACAATAAGTACTTTGTGACATTCATCGATGAGAAATCAAAATACACTTGGATCACATTATTATCTGCAAAAGATCGTGTGTTTGATGCATTCGTAAATTTCCAAAGCTATGTCACTAATCAATTTAAGGCTAATGTGAAGGTACTTAGAACTGATAATGGAGGTGAATACACAAGTCATCAGTTTAAAGAGCACTTAGCCAAACATGGGATCTTACACCAAACAAGTTGTCTATACAACCCTCAACAGAATGGAGTAGCTGAAAGGAAGAATAGACATCTCATGGAAGTTGCTCGGTCAATGATGTTTCATATGAACGTGCCAAAACGATTTTGGGGAGATGCAGTCATGGCAGCCTGCTATCTTATCAACCGGATTCCAACAAGAGTTTTAAAGGATCTTTCTCCCTTTCAAGTCTTGAATAATATAAAGCCATCTCTTGATCACGTACGTGTCTTTGGGTGTGTGTGCTTTGTTATGGTGCCAGGTGAACAGAGGAACAAACTAGAACCAAAGAGTATCAAGTGCATGTTCCTCGGTTACTCACCTACACAGAAGGGCTACAAGTGTTATGATCCAGCAAACAACCGAACGTATGTCTCCAGGGATGTCAAGTTCTTTGAAGGAAAAAGAATTCATGATCTCAAAACTCTTCTCGATCACCTTGGAGTTACATTGCCATGGGAACAAGGGGGAGAAAGAGAGCAAACAACCGGGGACCAGAATGAACGTGTTGAGATTGAAGAAGATCTTGACAATGATGAGGGAGAGGAGCCTAGTTAAAACCAAGCTCCACAGCATGATCAAGAACAAAGTCAACCCTTGGAAACGGTTATTGATGAAGAATCCGTGGAAGGTGTCTTCTCTCAAGGACAAGAGGAGGATGCTCATGAGGTTCTTGATGGAGGATCATCAGAACCAGTGCCTATAACAAACCCACCACTAAGGCGGAGTACACGGATCAAACCCGACCCATCCAGGCCATATTCGGTGAACACACGAGTGTATTACAACAATCAAGATGTTGCTCATCCGATACAGGCCGTATGTTCTCTTGCCCTTTTGCCATCTGATCACCAAGCCTTCTGATATATAATGGTTTTTACCCATTTTTAACCATGATATAAGTCCTTTTATTAAGTCTTATAAGTATTTTTAGAGTCTTTCAAAGTCTTTTCAGGAATTAGGTGCAATTGGAGCTAGTTTGGATTTATCAAAGCTTTTGAAGCAGTTCGGAGCTGAAGCACTTCGGAGACTGAAGCTCAGTATCGATCGACACCCATGCAGTGTCGATCGACACCATCATCCGGAAGAAACACAACTGGAAATCCTAGTATCGATCGATACCATTTATGATGTCGGTCGATACCGATAGTCAGAACGCACATTCTTCAGAAGACCCAAAAAGAAACTATAGATTTCCTTATTTTTTGCAATGAACTCCAAAGCGTGTTTTAGTTATAAAATTAAGTTTTTCAGCCTCTAGGAGGCAGACATTGATTCTTGGAGATGGAGTGTTTTTGCAATAGAGTTTTGGGAGAAGAACCTTGAACCTTGAACTCTATTTTACTTTATCATATCTATTTTATTCATGATGTTTGTTTTATTCACCATGTCTGAGTAGATTCCTTGTTAGGTTTATGGTTATTTAAAGGTATTAGATGAATTGTTAAATTAGATTTAATTGTTAGAAAAATCTATAGAATTCTTCACCTAGACTTGAGATTAATGCTTATTCTAGCCTCGCAAACTAGAATCTGATATTAGGTTGATTAATTAACACGGAAGTGTGATTAGTTCCCTGAACTAGTGTTAGGTGAGCAAAAGACCTACTTGCAAAGAAATTTGGTTTAGGATTTTTTGAACAATTCAACCTGATCGTTAATGCTTGTTTGAATTCATAGAATTTGCAAAGAAATTTGGAATTCTTGGTTTAGACATAGATAGTTTTCGCAATGACAGTTGGTTGATTTTACATCTGTGTTTCAAGTTCAAGAACGGTGCTTAATTTATTCCTGGCATTTTATTTGATTTACTATCCTGATTTACTTGCGAATTTCCCTAGGCCTAGCGTTTTCCGCACTGCTTACATCTATTTTATTTGTTATTTTTGATTACATCTATTTTGCTTGGCTTAATTCACATTCTGGAATTTATTGAGTGACAATTTTGAGTCTTTGTGGTTCGACCCCTAGAATACTACAGCTACTGCCTGGATACTTTAGGGTATTATAGTTGAGCACATCAAATTTTGGCGCCGTTGCCGGGGACTCTAATTTCACCAATAGATTTCGATTTAAATTTCGACTACGTTGTCGAGCATCGATCGACACCCTTCAGGTATCGATCGATACTCATCTTAGTTCCTGTTACTTACACGTTTCAACTTCTGTGTTTTAGGTGTATGCAACATCGTGAGACCAGAAGAAGCAAGAACAAGCAGTTGACCAATCTATCTAACAAAGAGCTAGCTGATTTAGAGCGCACGATCAGAAAGCAAAAGAAACAAGTAGAGATGAACAATCCGATTGTGCTTGCTTGTGATGAAGCTGGGGTTTTGAGAGATCAGGAAGGTCACTTGTGTGACGAGCAAGGACAGAGGCTTGATGCAGAAGGAAACGTTGCTGTCCCTGCACCGGTAGCTAATGAGATTATCCCACCAGCTGTGCGTGGGAATGTTGGGAATGCTCTGGTTAATCACGCCAGAACGCTTGGGGAGTACAATAGACCGGACCAGTTCTATGCCAATCGGTCTGTGATTCGTATTCTCACTTTTTAGAGGAATGACTTTGAGCTGAAGCCTGCATACTACACTCTTGTAGGCCAGCACCCTTTTCATGGTCTTTCTCACGAGCATCCCATGGATCACATCGAGAGGTTCGAAGATTTGGTCACCAGTATCAAGTACAATGGAGTGCCCAATGAGTTCCTCTTCTGTAAGCTCTTCCCATAATCTCTTGGTGGAGATGCAGCTTACTGGTTGAAGCACTTGCCTCCTGGTTCTCTTACTACTTGGGAGGAGACTAAGAGTGCGTTCCTGAACAATTTCTATGATGATGCGAGATCCGAAGAGCTCAGGAACAAGATCTCCCAGTTTTCTCAGGGAGCAACTGAGGCATTCAAGGTTGCTTGGGTTCGATTTCGTTCTTATCAGAGGGATTGTCCTCACCACGGTTTCTCACAAGTTCAGTTATTGGGTATCTTCTTCAGAGGGCTCGATTGGAGGTATCATATGGCTTTGGATGCTGCAAGCAATGGAAATTTCAACACGAGGTATCCTGAAGATGATTACATACTGATTGAGAACTTGGCGTCTAGCAACAGCACCAAGAATGCCGACTACGAGCGAAAGAACCAGAATGGGAACATCGACGGACTGCAGATTGCTGAGGTACATGCGAAGCTGGATTCGGTTCACAATTTGTTGATGGGCTAGCAGCAGAATGCAGTGCATTTTTCTGAAGAAGTCTAGAACTTTGATGAAGGTGAAGCAGAGGATGTCAACTACATTGGTGGTAATGGATTTCAGAATTTGTCGTACAACCGCGGTTTCACCAACAACTCTCAGAGAGGAGGATTCAAGTCTGACTTTAAGTCCACGAATTTCGGAGCAAACTCCTTTGCTCAGAAACCATTCCAGAACAGTGGGTACACTCGCACCTATGGGAATTCATCTTACCAGACACCACCTCCCAAGACTCAGCAAAGCAAGGTTGAAACCATACTCGAGCAGATTCTTGAGGGGCAGCAGAAGATGACTGTCTATTTCAATGGGAAGATGGATGCCTTGTACACTGACCTGAATGGAAAAATCGAAGCTCTTAACATTCATCTTAAGAAGCTGGAAACTTAATTTGCCCATACTTCATAAACAGTTAAGAGATTGGTTGTTTTCCTTCTAGGTAATATTGTGAATCCAAGGGAACACGTTCACGCTATTACCTTGAGAAGTGGAAGAGAGGTCCTTCCAGGGGTGAAGAAAACCTACTCTCCGAAGCAGCTCGTCGATCTTGCTGGAGACGAAGATGATGAGATTCCTGGAATTACTCCAGTATCGATCGACACTCACCCAGTGTAGGTCGATACCAACATACATCGATCGACACCCGTTCAACGATCTGTAGAAACACTTGCACAACCACCAGCATCGATCGACACTACTCCAGTATCGATTGATACCAGTCCAGACATCGAGAAGAAGCAGTCTACGGGGAACACTGGCAGAGTTTATGTACCAAAGATACCATTCCCTCGACCTCCTACCAAGACTAAGAAAGAAATAGAAGAAGCCAGATGCAAAGCAATGGTAGAGAAGTTGGTTGTTGAACTCCCTTTCGTCGATGCTATCATGACTCACCAGCTTTCAGAAGGTACATCAAGAGGATGCTATCAAGTAATGTGAATATCGAGGAAGGAGTGCTGAGGATCACTCACGAGTGCAATGTAATCCTACTCAACAAGATCCCAGAAAAGCTGCCGGACCCTGGAAGTTTTGTATTGGATTGCACAATCTTCACTAAGAGATTCAAACGCTCCCTTTGCGATCTCGGTTCCAGTGTCAACCTCATGCCATACTCGGTAGCTAAGAGAATGGGGATGACAGACTTCACACCCACTAGGATCTCCCTAATTCTTGCTGACCGTTTAGTCTGATTTCCCAAAGGATTACTCGAGGACGTTCCAATTACGATCGGAAACTACTAAGTTCCGACTGATTTCATAGTCCTAGAGTACGATGCTGAACCAAGAGATCCACTGATTTTGGGCAGACCATTTCTGGCCACAGCAGGCGCTCTGATCGATACCACTTAATGCATCGGTCAATGCCAGCGACCAGAACGCGAGACAAACCCCAAGATTATCCAGAAGTTTTCCTTATTTTGAAGATAACTCCAAAATGTTTTGATGAGCTATTTAATTAGGTTTTACAACCTCCAGAAGGACACGTTGTGATTTCTGGAGATAGAGTTTTCTGCAATTGATTCTTTTAGAGAAGAACTCTTGAACCTCTTTGTATTCTTACTCTATTTCATTGTTTTATATGATATCTATTCTATTCATGATGATTATTGCTTTCACCATGTCTGAGTAGATTCTTTGTTAGGATTAGGGTTACTTAAAGGTATTTGCTGAATTGTTAGATCTGAATTGATTGTTAGGGAATAATCTATAGAGCTTTTCACCTAGACTTGAGATTAATGCTTATTCTAGCCTTGCGAACTAGAATCTGGTGTTAGGTTGTTTGATTGGCACGAAAGTGTGATTGAGTGCCTGATCTAGTGTTTGGTGAGCAAAAGCCCTATTCGCAAAGAAATTTGGTTTAGGGACTTTGTGAACAATTGAACTTGAACTTTAATGCTTGTTTAAATTCATAGAATTTGCAAAGAAATTTGGAATTCTAGGTTTAGGCATAGATAGTTTTCGCAACGACAGTTGGTTTACTTTACATCTGTGATTCAAGTTTGAAAGCGGAGCTTAATTTATTCTTGAAAATTGGTTTGATTTGATAATTCTGATTTGCCTGCAAGTTTCCCTAAGCCTAGCGTCTTCCTCCATTGATTTATATCCTTGATTTAATCACCAGATCTGATTCTCCGCCTAATTGAGTGAAGCGAAAGCTCTTAAGCTTGACCTTAAGCCACTCCCAGCTAGCCTACGGTACATATTCCTTGGCCCTAACTCTACTTATCCTGTGATTGTCAATCTTCTTTGAACAACGCAGAGGTCGCCTTACTGCTGAGCAAGCTGCGCAAGTATCGCAAAGCTCTCGGCTATTATCTTGATGATATTTCAGGTATCTCACCAGATCTGTGCATGCATCGGATTCATCTTGAGGACGAGTCGAATGCTTTAATAGAGCATCAGAGGCGACTAACCCGAATCTGAAGGAAGTGGTTAAGAAAGAGATTTGAAACTGCTGGAAGCAGGAGTTATCTATGCCATTTTTGACAGCAGTTGGGTCAGTCCGGTTCACGTTGTTCCTAGAAGGGAGGCTTCACAGTGGTTAAGAATAAGAAAGATGAGCTGGTTCCGACGAGAACAATCACTGGGCATCGCATGTGTACAGGAAAAATGAACGCCGCGACAAAGGAAGGATCACTTCCCATTGCCCTTCATTGATCAGATGCTGGAAGGCTGGCTAGTCATCCTTACTATTGCTTCTTGGATGGCTACTCAGGCTTCTTTCAGATTCCGATACATCCAGATGATCAAGAGAAGACGACTTTCACTTGTCCCTATGGCACATTTGCCTACAGGAGAATGCCATTCGGGTTGTGCAATGCTCCAGCTACATTTCAGAGATGCATGATGTCCATCTTCTCAGATATGATCGAGGAGTTCATGAGGTATTTATGGCATGAATTTTCTATCTATGGGCCTTCGTTTAAAGGATGTTTGGATAATCTGTGCAAGGTACTTCAGCGTTGTGAGGAGAAGCACCTAGTTCTGAACTAGGAGAAATGCCACTTTATGGTCCAGGATGGCATTGTTCTGGACATAAGGTCTCTAAAGCTGGGATTGAGGTTGATAAGGCAAAGATTCAGGTTATGACAAGCCTCCTGCCGCCTACATCAGTGAAGGACATTCGGAGTTTTCTTGGCCATGCCGGGTTCTATCGCAGGTTCATTCAGGATTTCTCCAAGCTAGCCCGCCCGCTTACTGCTCTGCTGTGCAAAGATCTTGCATTTGATTTTACACCAGAGTGTCTTGCTACATTTGATATGATCAAGAAGGCATTGGTTTCTGCTCCTATTGTGCAACCACCAGATTGGAGTCTACCTTTTGAGGTCATGTGTGATGCAAGTGACTATGCAGTTGTATGTTTTGGGACAGCGGAAAGATAAGAAGCTCCATGTGATCTATTATTCCAGCAGAACGCTGGATGACGCCCAAAGAATTACAGCACCACTGAGAAGGAATTGCTTGCTGTTGTGTCTCCTTTAGAAGTTTTGATCCTAACTGATAGGAAGTAAGGTGATTGTGCACACGATCATGCTGCTCTTCGATATCTGCTGCAGAATAAGGAATAGAGCCTCGATTATGTCGATGGGTTTGCTACTCCAAGGTTTTGACATAGAGATCATGGACAAGAAGGGGGTAGAGAATGGCGTTGCAGATCATCTATCGCGTATGAGGATCAGTGAAAAGGTTCCCATTGATGATTCTTTGCCTGAGGAGAAAGATATCTTAGTTGAGACTGGTTCTGCTTCGAATCTGTCGCTGAAGAACGATGAGCATCGATCGACACCCTTGTAGTATCAATCGATGCCCCCAAGCTTTGTTACCTTCAGTTCACGATTCCAGCAATCGATCGATACCCTCACTGTATCGATCGATACCAGAGGCTCTCGATCACGCATTCACTCTACAGATCACTCTGAATTTGAGGAAATTTTGGCGATCACTTCTCCTGCTGAACCTTGGTATGCCGATATCGCCAATTACCTTGCTGCTGATCTAGAACCAAAACACCTCAACAAGTACGTAAAGAAGAAGTTCATGAGAGATGTCAGCTACCTACTCGGATGACCATATTTGTACAGCACTTCTGATGGATTAACAGAAGATGTATAGCTGAGTCTGTGGTGCCGGAATATCCTGTTTCATTGCCATGTTCTGAATATGCTGCGGCACTTTGCTACATTCAGACGGTCTCTAAGGTTCTGCAAGCAGGTTTCTGTGGCCCTACAATGTTTAAGGACGCTCACACTTTCATCTCCCGCTGTGAGTGTGTCAGAGACGAGGGAAGATCAACAAGCGTCAGATGAAATGCCACAGAACTTTATCCTGAGTTGAGGTCTTGATTGCTGGGGTATGATTTCATGGGACCATTCCCCCATCGCGACAGAACCGCTACATCTTAGTCGCTGATCGACTATGTCTCTAAGTGGGTGGAGGCAATTTAGTCCTACCAACGATTCTGCCGTGGTCCTGAAGCTCTTAAGACTATCATCTTCCCACGATTTGGAGTACCCAGAGTTGTCATCAGTGATGGAGTACTCATTTCACAACAAGAATCTTCGAGAAGCTGCTGAGGAAGTATGGCTGTACACCACCGCGTTTGCCACGCCATATTCATCCTCAACCAGTGGACAGTAGAGGTCTCCAACAGACAGATCAAAGAGATATGGAGAAGCATGGTTGCACAATTGTATTAGATAGAATGGATAATAATAGGGATAGAGTAAGACTTAGGATTCTGAATTTAGGGTGATAGATTGGAAATGAGTGATCTGTGATTGAACCTCGAGCTTTTGCCTCAAGCATCGATCGATACCCCTTGGTATCGATCGCATACCTGACCTGTAATTGAACTGAATTTTTGCATGTCATCTGTCGAACCTGTGTGCCTCCATCTCCAGCATCGATCGATACCAGGGGTATTCTATGCCTACACTTATTTGAACGTAGAGGCCATTCTAACTTCTGTTTTTCACTTTGATTTCTTTTCTCAGATGGCTCCCCTGTAAGAGGACGCGACAGGAGACGCTTCAAGTTCCAATCCCCACGCCGAGAGACAATCTCCAAGACGAGGTGGAGGCATTCCATGATTCACAGTGGCCACGCTGAGTCGTCACCGCCATTCCTACCCAGGATCAGTTACCGATACTAAAGGGAGGTTCACAGAGGATATTGCCGTCAGAGTTTCATTGACGCTCACATCAAGTAACCTGAGGCCTGCCGCATGCGTTCCCCTTCTCCGTCGACCCCTGTACCTGTTGCTCCGCCTCCCTGGCCTAAAGCTGGAAGGGGAAAGAGGATCGTTCCGCAACGCAATTGGGAGGGTCTGCCCAAGGATGAGACAAAGAGAGTGAGGCTTGCATTTACATGCCGATAGCTGAGGAGTGGACGAGTATGACACTCTATTGCAACGAGTGGCATACGCGTCGTCAACCTGCCTACACGCTTCGTCGATCCTCACACCATGCGTCGTCTAGGCATCGACCTTGATCTTCTGCCATGCTCGACAAGATTAGATTGGGCACTCTTTACTCCAGGCAAGTTATGACCTCTACCTAAGACCTTCGTGCGTCAGTTCCTCGCCACAGCTCGAGTCTATTACAGAGATGAGGTCCACCGCACTACTTCAGAGGCACGTTGACTTTCCTGATCAGAGGTATTTCGCTACGGCTGCCTATCCCCGACCTTCTCGCGCTATTACGGTTCGACCCTTATCCTCAGCAATCGCTCTCCTTCCCAGTTCAGGATCTGCAGAACTTTTTGGCGACACATTGCTTTGGCGCCAATACAGCTCCAAGACCTCCACCCAGATTTGATACCGCCATCCGACTCTGCGCTGCATTGCCTGCATCCTAAGCTCCACCTTATTCTGCAAGATGGAGCCGAACAAGCTGAGGATCTCAGAGCTTTTGCTGTTGTTCAAGGCAGTGGTGACATCATTCATGAGGATCAGTTTGAGTGGCCGAGATGAACCTCGAGGTCAACATTGGCGCCTGTTTGCACACCACTTGGTCTCTCTGAAAGACCAAGCCCTTCACTGGCCGCAACTACGCCACAACGCGGAAGTCCGAGTTAGTTGGCAGCCTCCTCACACCTATCTTCGAGCACTTTGCATCTCCACTGCTGCATGCTCGATAGTGACTACTCGCTCGCTTATGGATGAGCAGCATATGCGTTGGTTGAAGCCACTCGCCGCTGGTGCCTGCTTGATGTCAGTGTCCTGACTTTGTTTTTGAGTAACCATTGTCACAGATCCAGCCCTAAGATCGACTAATGAAAAATCCAAAGGCTAACCAGTTAACCAGAAACACCCATGTCTCCAGCAAATTTTTTTCTGAATCCTGAGCCAATTTTGCACATCACTCCTGAGGTTGGTATTCACAGAACTTGATTCATCATGCATATCTGCAAAGGAACCCATACATTTGATAAAATTGGTAGACCTCTCCCCTAACACATAATGATACATAAAAGGCATAAAAGATGATATGATTTCTGCCGAGTAGGAGGTTTAATTTTCCTGTGATCCATTGTTCTACTTGGATAAGGATTGATCACACAAAAGTCTGAAGCGAGGGTAGGAACATTTCCTGAGACCCATTATTCGCCTAAGACTTTTGACACTTTGAGGGGGAGAACCGGGATTAGGTGGTAATCACCATCAATTCTCGCGTCTCAAACCTTGATTTGTGTATGCAAAGCTTAATTCAAAAATCAAAAACATAAAAAAGAGATAAGTCTGGGGGAGAGGAAATCAATACCAAAGTGTAAAATTTGAGTGGTTCCTTAGTCATGATATCGCATGAGAAAGAATCTAGAAGGTTC
>SMJT01000071.1:184189-241545 GCA_004349715.1 Crucihimalaya himalaica | reverse complement strand
AATAGTTTTGTCATTCTTAATTCCATCTATTCTGCTTAGCTTAGTTCATATTTCTTGATCTATTGAGTGTCATCTTGAGTCTTTGTGGTTCGACCCCTAAAATACTGTAGCGACTGCTTAGATACTTTTAGGTGTTAGTTTTGAGCATATCAAAATTGGCGCCGTTGCCGGGTACTCTAATTTCACCATTAGATTACGATTAGAATTTGAATATCAACATCAGTGATGAAACGACAATGAAGGATTTAGTATGATTGATGCTGTGAGATAATGAGTGGATAATGGGAAACTGCAACAGCCTAAGGAGAAGTACATGGTGGTCCGATCTGAAACTGTTTAGATGACAACTAGGAGCTTGGAAAATGGTCATTACAATGTCTCAAGAAAAAGGTGAGTCTCCATGTTTTCAAACCTCTTTCTCTGTTTAGTTTTCTGTTTGCTTGAGGGCAAGCAAAGACTAAGTCTGGGAGAGTTGATAAATCATGGTTTTTACCCGTTTTTAGCCATGATATAAGTCCTTTTTGTTGAGTCTTTCCTTTAGTTTCAGAGTCTTTCAGGTTCTTTTCAAGCTACAAGCGCATATGGAGCTAATTGGAGGATTTGGAAGCTTTTGAAGCAATCTGGAGTTGAAGCCGTTCGAGAACAAGCTCAGCATCGATCGACACTGAGGAGCATCGATCGACACCATTCGTTTGGAAAAACCACGACCAAAGAACCTGGCATCGATCGATACCACTTACAGCATCGGTCGATGCCAGCGACCAGAACGCGAGACAAACCCCAAGATTATCCAGAATTTTTCCTTATTTTGAAGATAACTCCAAAACGTTTTGATGAGCTATTTAATTAGGTTTTACAACCTCCAGAAGGATACGTTGTGATTTCTGGAGATAGAGTTTTCTGCAATTGAGTCTTTTGGAGAAGAACTCTTGAACCTCTTTGTATTCTTACTCTATTTCATTGTTTTATATGATATCTATTCTATTCATGATGATTATTGCTTTCACCATGTCTGAGTAGATTCTCTGTTAGGATTAGGGTTACTTAAATTTATTTGATGAATTGTTAGATCTGAATTGATTGTTAGGGAATAATCTATAGAGCTTTTCACCTAGACTTGAGATTAATGCTTATTCTAGCCTCGCGAACTAGAATCTGGTGTTAGGTTGTTTAATTGGCACGAAAGTGTGATTGAGTGTCTGATCTAGTGTTTGGTGAGCAAAAGCCCTATTCGCAAAGAAATTTAGTTTAGGGACTTTGTGAACAATTGAACTTGAACTTTAATGCTTGTTTAAATTCATAGAATTTGCAAAGAAATTTGGAATTCTAGGTTTAGGCATAGATAGTTTTCGCAACGACAGTTGGTTTACTTTACATCTGTGATTCAAGTTTGAAAGTGGAGCTTAATTTATTCCTGAAAATTGGTTTGATTTGATAATTCTGATTTGCCTGCAAGTTTCTCTAAGCCTAGCGTCTTCCTCCATTGATTTATATCCTTGATTTAATAGTTTTGTCATTTTTAATTCCATCTATTCTGTTTAGCTTAGTTCATATTTCTTGATCTATTGAGTGTCATCTTGAGTCTTTGTGGTTCGACCCCTAAAATATTGTAGCGACTGCTTAGATACTTTTAGGGTTTTAGTTTTGAGCATATCACTAATCATGACTTTCAACATGGAGAAGATGATGAAAAAGCCAACCATTGACGGGCAGACATTCTTCATCGATACCTTCAAGGATATATCGGATGAGTACTTCATGCGGTTACACCCTGAGAATCCGTTGGAAAGAGCACTGGTTTGTTTGGCTGAAACAGAGATAGATTCCAGTGAGGTTGCTACTGGGTACGCCATGATCCTTGACAACACCACTGAGGCATCGATCGACACCACTGAGAGCATCGATCGACACCAGCTGTTTCTACCCGAGGAACTGGTTGTCACTCCCATGCGATCTGATTCATCCGACGACTGGAGTGAGGAGAAAACTCCTTAACTCGATCTTAAATCACTCCCCGCCAATCAGAGGTATGTCTTTCTTTGCCCTAACTCCACATATCCTGTGATTGTTAATTCCTCTTTAAACAACGCAGAGGTCGCCTTACTGGTGAGCAAGCTGCACAAGTATCGCAATGCTCTCGGCTATTCTCTTGATGACATTTCAGGTAGATCACCAGATCTGTGCATGCATAGAATTCATTTGGAGGACGAGTCGAAGGCTTCAATCGAACATCAGAGAAGGCTTAACCCAAATCTAAAGGAAGTTGTGAAGAAAGAGATCATGAAACTTCTGGAAGTAGGAATCATCTATGCCATCTCTAACAGCTGTTGGGTCAGTCCAGTTCATGTCGTACCTAAGAAAGGAGGATTCACTATGGTAAAGAACGAGAAAGATGAGATGATTCCGACAAGAACGATCACTGGGCACCGAATGTGTGTTGATTACAGGAAGTTGAATGCTGCTACAAGGAAAGACCACTTCTCATTGCCATTCATCGATCAAATGCTGGAAAGGTTAGCAAGTCACCCATACTACTGCTTCCTGGATGGATACTCAGGCTTCTTCCAGATCCCGATACATCCAGACGATCAAGAGAAGACGACGTTCACTTGTCCCTATAGCACGTTCGCTTACAGGAGAATGACGTTTGGGTTATGTAATGCTCTAGCCACCTTCTAGAGATGTATGATGTCAATTTTCTCAGATAAGATTGAGGAGTTCATGGAGGTGTTTATGGATGACTTTTCAGTTTAGGGATTTTCATTCAAGGGGTGCCTAGACAACTTATCCAAGGTACTTCAGCGCTGCGAAGAGAAACATCTAGTTCTGAACTGGGAGAAGTGTCACTTTATGGTTCAAGAAGGCATCGTTTTGGGACACAAGGTTTCAAAGGCTGGGATCGAAGTTGATAAAGCCATGATTCAGGTTATGACAAGCCTCCTGCAACCAACATCTGTGAAAAACATTCGGAGTTTCCTTGGTCATGCCGGATTCTATCGCAGATTCAATCAGGACTTCTCCAAATTAGCTTGTCCACTTACTGCTCTTCTCTGTAAGGATGTCACCTTCGATTTTACACCGGATTGTCTAGTGGCATTCGAACAGATCAAGAAGGCGTTGGTTATTGCTCTTTTTTTTCATCCACTATATTGGAATCTCCCCTTTGAGATCATGTGCGATGCGAGTGATTTCGCAGTTGGGTCTGTTCTAGGTCAGAGAAAGGACAAGAAGCTTCATGTCATATACTACGCCAGCAGGACGTTGGATGATGCTCAAGAGAACTACAACACTACAGAGAAAAAAATTACTCACCGTTGTGTTTTCTTTTGAGAAATTTTGCTCTTATCTTATTGGGAGTAAGGTGACCGTTCATACCGACCATGCTGCTCTCAAGTATCTGTTGCAGAACAAGGATCTGAAACCTCGCCTTTGCCGTTGGGTTTTATTGCTCTAAGGTTTTGACATCGAGATTATGGATAAGAAAGGAGTGGAGAATGGAGTTGCAGACCACCTCTCACGAATGAGGATCGATGAAACCATACCTATTGATGATGCTTTACCAGAGGAGAGGATTTATTTCATCGAAACTAGGATTCGACACAACTCTGCTACGACTCTGCCAGTGCAAAAAGCAAGCATCGATCGACACCCAAGTAGCATCGATCGACACCCTCACGAGATTTTGCTATCTCCCCGTGTCAAAAAGGTCAGCATCGATCGACACTTATCAAGCATCGGTCGATACCAGCTATCGGCCAGTGCTGTTTTGACTGCAGATCACTTTCCTGCTGAGGAATCTTTGGCTGTCACTACTCCTACTGAGCCATGGTATACTAACATAGCTAATTATCTTGCTGCAGAATACGAACCAAAGCATCTCAAGAATTATGCTAAGAAGAAGTTTATGCGAGACATCAGACGTTTTTTTTGGGATGAACCGTACTTGTACAAGCACTGTTATGATGGGATTTACAGAAGATGTATCGCTGAAACTGAGGTGCCGAATAATTTGTATCACTGCCATGGATCTGAGTATGCTGGACACTTCGCCACATTCAAAACTGTTTCTAAGGTTCTGCAAGCTGGTTTCTGGTGGCCTACACTGTTCAAGGATGTTCATGCTTTTATCTCACATTGCGATGTGTGTCAGAGAAGAGGGAAAATCAGCAAGGGACATGAGATGCCTTCATCCTCGAAGTAGAAGTTTTCGATTGCTGGGGTATCGATTTTATGGGACCGTTTCCCCCATCGCGACAGAACAAGTACATCTTGGTCGCTGACGATTACATCTCCAAATGGGTAGAAGCGATTGCTAGTCCTACCAACGACTCTTCCGTTTTTTTGAAACTGTTCAAGACCATTATCTTCCCTCGATTTTGAGTACCTTGAGTTGTTATAAGTGATGGTGGCACTCACTTTATCAACAAGATCTTCGAAAAGCTGCTGAGAAAGTACGGCGTGCATCACCGCGTCGCCACACCTTATTATCCTCAGACAAGCGGACAGGTTGAGGTCTCCAACAGACAGATCAAGGAGATTTTGAAGAAGACAGTTGGCGCAACACGGAAAGATTGGGCAGTGAAGCTCGACGACGCTCTTTGGGCTTACCGGACCGCATTCAAGACACCTCTCGGCACCACGCCATTCCATTTGCTGTGCGGGAAGGAATGTCATCTTCCAGTTAAGATCTAGCACAAAGCAGCCTTGGCTACTAAGTTGATGAATTTCGACATCAAGTCTGCTGCTCAAAGGCGATTGGTTCAACTCAATGAGCTGGATGAGATCAGACACCTCGCCTATGAAAACTCCAAGCTGTACAAGGAAAAGACTAAGGCCTATCACGACAAGAAGATCCTTTCCTTCCACATTGAACCGAATGACCAGGTACTTCTGTACAACTCTCGTTTACAGTTATTTCCTGGGAAATTGCGTTCTCGTTGGTTAGGTCCCTTCACAATCAAAGAAGTCCGCCCGCACGGTGCAGTAGTGTTGGTGAATGCTGAGGGAAAAGAGTTCACTGTTAATGGACAGCGGGTGAAACACTATTGGGCGAAAGCCACCATTCCAGATGGCCACATATTGCCTCTGGCTTAACCACCAGTTGCCTGATTGATCTCTTTGTCTAGCTAATTACATTAATCAAGCGCTTTGTGGGAGGCAACCCACTGGTGAGTCTGTACATAAGTTTTTCCTTTCATTTTTGTTTTTGTCTTGTGTCTTCACGTGAACCAGATTCAGACGACAAGATCGACACCCAGGTAGTATCGATCGATAGCGAGACCAAACAAAAACTGTGCTATCATGACGCTAGCATTGATCGATACCACTTATGGTATCGGTCGATACCCAGCACCCATGTAAGTTTTTCTATAAAACCCTCGGGTTTTCTTCTTCACTCCTTCAGTCCTCCATCGATCGACGCCGCCGTTTCTTTCGATTCTCTCTCACCATTTCTTTGTTTCTTAACCATTTTGCTCGATTTTAAATCCTATTCCACTCGGATTTTTGTCATCATTGTCATTCTACCATTCACTCTTTCGATCTGCAAGTTAATAAAATCGAAATTCTATCTCTTGGATTCGTTGACAGGTTTGAAAATTTACTATTCTGTTTCCTCTGTTTTACTTTCCTGCATCGTTTTCTTTCGTGGATAGTTCTAGAGGAATGAGAATACAATGGATGGGTTGAATTAGTTTGTTTTCCTTGCTGATTTTTCTGCGCAATTCGATAATATGTTGTGATGATTGAATTGGACTGAGATGCATCTATAGTTATCTGTTGTTGCTCACTGTTACTATGCAGTATCTGTATGATGATGCAGTGCTTTGTGTTGATTTTGTTTTGATCGCAGATGGCTCCCCGCAAGAAGGCACATCATTCGGAAGCCTCCGGTTCCAACCCACCACGCCGTGAGTTCAGTCTCCATGATGAGGTGGAAGCTTTCGACGGATCCTTCTGGCACGCCGACGTTGTGACAACCTGCCTGACCAGAGATCGTTACAGAGTGCTGAAGGGAGGATTCACCAATAACACAGGTCCTCAGAGTTTTCTTGAGGTCTACGTCAGTGACCTGAGAGCTGCACCACGCCGCTCACCTTCTCCCTCTGCCCCTGTTGTTGCTGCTAGGCCTCCCTGGCCTAAGTTGGAAGGGAAGATGATCATCCCGAGCTGCGATTGGGCATGTTTGCCCAAAGAGGAGACTGAGAGCGAAACCTGCATCTATAGGCCTATCGCGAAAGAGTGAGACGACTGCGACACGTTGTTCTACAATGAGTGGCTGCATGTTGATGTGGTCCCCACGCATTTCATCGACCGTCACACCATGCGCTGTCTGGGTATCGACGTGGAGCTCTCCGCCATGCTCGATAAGATCAGTTTGGGGACATTGTACTCATGACAGTACGACCTCTATCCTGACCTTGTCCGCCAGTTCTTTGCGACCGCACGCGTCTACTACAGAGACGAGGTCCACCACGACGCGTTGGAGGGCACTGTGACCTTCCTGATTCGAGGCATCCGATACAGGCTGCCAATCCTCGACCTCTGCGACATCTACGGTTTCGTCCGTGATCTCAGGCAGGTAGCTCTGCCTACTTAGTTTTATGACGTGCAGGTTTTCTGGAGGCACATCGGTCTTGGTACCTACCACTCTAAGACTATGACGCAGATCGACGTCCGCCACCGCAATCTCCGATCATCGATCATCATCCGCATTCTGAGCACCACTCTCCTCTGCAAGATGGAGCCGAACAAGTTGTGGATTTCTGAGCTGATCCTCTTCTACAAGGCTGTCGGCGACCTCATTCCTGAGGATCGATACGAGTGGCCCAAGTCAAACCTCGCGGTCAACATGGGCGCCGTCTTTGAACACCACCTGGTCTCTCTGAAGACCAAGCTTTTCTCCAGACGCAACTACGGCACTTCACGGAAGACTGAGTTAGTCGGCAGCCTCCTCACTCCTATCTTCGAGCATTTCGGTATCTCCACCTCAGAGAGCTCGATTGTCACTGCTCGCTCTCTCATGGATGAGCAGCATATGCAGCACATGCGTTGGCAAAGCCAACTCGACGTTGGTGTCTTCCCACGATGGACGGCGAGCTTTCTGTATCTCCCCAACCGAGCTCTGACCACCATTGAAGGCGATGCCTCCAAGCTGCGATTTGATCCAGATCCCACCTTACTTTCGGTTGCTCCGGCTACACGTGTACGTGCTCCGCCACACCTACCATCTACTCCGACTGATGCTGCTACACCCGCAGCTGACTTTGCTGGAAGTCAGCCCCGCCGTTCACAGCGCCACCAGACATCTGCTCCTGCACCTTCCTTCCCTACGCGTCCAGACTTGCCGATGGAGACGGCCACCTTTCAGAGATACGTTGTCGAGAGCTTACAGAGCATTTGGACAGCTGTCTCTCGTTGCCGCTGCATGTCATCTACGAATGCCCACTCCTCCACACCCGGCCCTTCATTCCGCTATGCTGTCTCCAACACTGATGATTCCGATGACTAGACTCTGTTTCCTGGGTTTCACGATTTCCCTTTCCCTATTCTTTTTCTTTTGTTTGTCTTTCATTTTGAACTCTTAGATCTCATTTTCAGTACTCATTTAACTTGTGGCTATCTTATAATTATGTTGCTTCTAACTTGTGCACTAGTGATCTAACAGTGCTTCATCTAACATTTGGCTCTATGGACACGATTTCGGGCATCAGTCTCACGAAAAAGGACCTTAGTATCGATCAACAAATTACTGGAATCGGTCGATACTCAGCAAGCATCGGTCGACACCGGTTACAACATTGATCGATACCCAAAATACCACACGGTACCTTTGTGAAACCCTTTAGCCATTCTGTTCTTTTGCTTTTCCTAGGCTAGATAACACTAGGGACAGTGTTGTTTAAGTCTGGGGAGGAAGTTACTGACATTTTGTTTGTTTTTCTTATAGTGAGTTATCTCTGAGTCAAATTTTGTTTTCTTGAGTCAAAACATGTTGGAGATTATGAACTTTTGCTTGAATCCATTGCTCTGACTTTGTTTTTAAGTAACCAATGTTACAGAATCAGTTCTAAGATCAACTAATGAAAAATCTAAAGACTGACCAGTTGACTAGAAGACACCCATGTCTCCAGCAGATTTCTTCTAAATCCTGAGCCAAATTATGCACTTCATTCCTGAGGTTGGTGTTTATAGAACTTGATTCATCATTCATATCTGACAAAGGAACCCTTGCGTTTAAAATTTTTGTTATACCTCTCCCTCGACAAACGATGATAGATAAAATGCATGTAAAATGAGATGATTTCCGCTGAGTAGAGGGCTAGGAACACTTCCTGTGATCCCATTGTTCTACTTGGATAAAGAATGATCACACAAAAGTTTGAAGCGAGGGGTAGGAACATATCCTGAGACCCCGTTGTTCGCCTAAGACCTTTGATACTTTGAGAGGGGAGAACCGGGGATTCAGTGGCAATTACCATCAATACTCGCGTCCCAAACCTTGATTTGTATATGCGAAGCTTAATCCAAAATCAAGAGCATAAAAAGAAATAAGTATGGGGGAGAGGAAAACAGTACCAAAGTATGAAACTTGGGTAGTTCCTTGGTCATGATACCACATGAGGAAGAATCTAGAAGGTTCTTAAACATCAGCAACAACGATGAAACGACAATGAAGGATTTAATATGTTGATGCTGTGAGATAATGTGTGGAATATGGGAAGTTGCGAATGTCTACGGAGATGTACATGGTGGTTAGATCCAAAACTGATTAGGTGACATCTGGAGAGCTTGGAAAAGGGGTCATTACAATTCTTCAAGAACAGGTGAGTCTCCGCGTTTTCAAACTTCTTTCTCTGGTTTGGTTTTCTGTTTGCTTGAGGGCAAGCAAAGACTAAGTCTGGGGGAGTTGATATATCATGGTTTTTATCCGTTTTTAACCATGATATAAGTCCTTTTATTGAGTCTTATAAGTATTTTTAGAGTCTTTCAAAGTCTTTTCAGGAATTAGGCGCAATTGGAGCTAGTTTGGATTTATCAAAGCTTCTGAAGCAGTTCGGAGCTGAAGCACTTCGGAGACTGAAGCTCAGTATCGATCGACACCCATGTAGTATCGATCGACACCCATGCAGTATCGATCGACACCATCATCCAGAAGAAACACAACTGGAAATCCTAGTATTGATCGATAGCATTTATGGTGTCGGTTGATACCGATAGTCAGAACGCACATTCTTCAGAAGACCCGAAAAGAAACAGAAGATTTCCTTATTTTTTGCAATGAACTCCAAAGCGTGTTTTAGTTATAAAATTAGGTTTTTCAGCCTCTTGGATGCAAACATTGATTATTGGAGATAGAGTGTTTTTGCAATAGAGTTTGGGGAGAAGAACCTTGAACCCTCTTTGTATTACTTTATCTTACTTTATGATATCTATTTTATTCATGATGTTTGTTTCATTCACCATGTCTGAGTAGATTCCTTGTTAGGTTTAGGGTTATTTAAAGGTATTTGATGAATTGTTAAATTAGATTTAATTGTTAGGAAAAATCTATAGAGTTCTTCACCTAGACTTAAGATTAATGCTTATTCTAGCCTCGCGAACTAGAATCTGATATTAGGTTGATTAATTGACATGAAAGTGTGATTAGTTTCTTGAACTAGTGTTTGGTGAGCAAAAGACCTACTCGCAAAGAAATTTGGTTTAGGATTTTGTGAACAATTGAACCTGATCGTTAATGCTTGTTTGAATTCATAGAATTTGCAAAGAAATTTGGAATTCTTGGTTTAGACATAGATAGTTTTCGCAACGACAGTTGGTTGATTTTACATATGTGTTTCAAGTTCAAGAACGGTGCTTAATTTATTCCTGGCATTTTATTTGATTTCAATCATGATTTACTTGCGAATTTCCCTTGGCCTAGCGTTTTCCTCACTGATCTTACTATTTGATTTTAATTGTTTTGTTATTTTTGATTACATCTATTTTGCTTGGCTTAATTCACATTCTGGAATTTATTGAGTGACAATCTTGAGTCTTTGTGGTTCGACCCCATGAATACTACAGCTACTTCTTAGATACTTTAGAGTATTATATTTGAGCACATCACCTTCCTTGGGAAGGTTGAGCTCCACAAGATTCCACAGACCTATGAAGAGGCTAAGGATAGTGATGAATGGTTGGGAGCAGTTGATGATGAAGTTGGGGCTATGAAGAGGAATCAAACTTGGTATGAGGCTGATCTACCACCTGGAAAGAGAGCAGTAAGTTCCAAATGGGTGTTTACTATCAAGTACCATAGCAATGGGGACATTGAGAGGTACAAAGCAAGGCTAGTCGCAAGAGGCTTCACACAAACCTATGCAGAAGATTACACCGATACCTTTGCCCCGGTAGCTAAACTACATACGGTCAGAGTAGTTCTATCACTTGCTACGAACCTAACATGGGACCTGTGGCAAATGGATGTGAAGAATGCCTTCTTACAAGGAGAACTTGAAGAAGAGGTATACATGACTCCTCCTCCTGGTCTTGAAGACATGGTAACACCCGGTAAAGTGCTAAGACTTAAGAAGGCAATATATGGTCTCAAGCAATCTCCACGAGCATGGTACCACAAGCTGAGCTCTACTCTTAAGGAGAAAGGTTTCAAACGTCTGAATCAGATCACACCTTGTTCACTCTCCAAGGACCGAAAGGTATAGTGGTTGTCCTCATTTATGTAGATGACTTAATCATCTCAGGGGACTACACCGAAGGTATTGCTTGGACCAAGTCCTTTCTTAAGTCTTCCTTTGATATCAAAGACCTTGGTGTACTAAAGTATTTCCTAGGAGAAGAAGTGTGCCGTTCTCCGAAAGGCCTCTTTCTTTCTCAAAGGAAATACACTCTTGACTTGTTGAATGAGACAGGGAAGCTAGGGGCAAAGCCGGCAAAGACTCCGCTCGAAGATGGCTACAAGGCCAATCGAAAGGGGGAGAAGGAAGATGAGCCATACACGGATGCACTTCAATACCGACGCCTAATGGGTAAACTCATATACCTTACCATTACTCGACCTGATATTTCTTTTGCTATATCTCAGGTGAGTTAACACATGCAATCACCAACGATGTATCATTGGAGCATGGTTGAGAGGATCTTGAGATACTTAAAAGGCAATCCAGGTCAAGGCATATGGATGGGAAAGAATTAGAGCACTGAGATTGTTGGGTATTGTGATGCGGACTATGGGGGAGATAGGATGGATAGGAGATCCACAACTGGATATTGCACGTTTGTAGGAGGTAATCTGGTCACTTGGAAGACCAAGAAGTAGAAGGCTGTGTCATGTTCAAGCGCAGAAGCTGAGTATACAGCTATGAGGAACATCACCAACGAGCTGACATGGCTTAAGGCACTCCTCGAAGACTTATGCATCAAGACAACTCAACCTATCACTCTCCATTGTGACAACCAAGCAACGATCCATATAGCAACCAACTCAGTATTTCATGAGAGGCAAAGCACATAGAGATTGACTGCCATAAGGTTCGGGAAAAGATAGAAGATGGGGTCATCCTTCCATGCTATACACGAAGTGAAGATCAGTTTGCTGATGTCTTCATTAAGGTTGCAAGTCTTAAAGTTTTTGAGCATATTCACATTAAACTTGTACTTGTAGACCTCACTAGGCCTTGATCAAGTCCCCTCGCCCTCAACCGTCATACTCTTTTTCCCTTAGCTCGGTTTTGTCCCACTGGGTTTTTCGGCTAAGGTTTTTAATGAGGTGATGGTTGTTGGCATTACAAGCTTAGTCTCCAATCCTTTGCGGCTAAGCTTAAGGGGGAGTATTGATCAAGAGGAAGAAGAAGAGCACAGTCCGTACGGATGTCCGTACGGATGTGTGGTGAATATGGCCAAACGTTGAAGAAGGCTTGAGGAAGAAAGGCTTTAGAAGGCTTGTGATAAAAGAGGAAGGCTTCATTGATTGACCAAGGCCCATTCGTTGATTAAAGAACAGGAGCACATGGAGGGTTCTAGAAGACAATGACGTGGTGGTGGTGTGGACCAGTTTGTGGTCCTCACCTTTGTGGTCCACACAAGAAAGCGGCGCACACCTCTCCTCCCCTTTTGTTTCTCTTCTTTAGGTCATTTAGAGTTGTAGCATCCTTTATATAAATAAGGAGCAGCCTCCATTTGTATTAGGTTTAGATTTCTAATCAATGAATATTCTTACATTCTCTCCCTTTTCTTCGTTACTCCATTGATTAGTCTTTAATCCGCTTAAGCTAATGAATTCTAACATGGCTTGGCGTGGTTGACTTTGTGGAAGGTGTCCTTGTCGTAATCTGCAAGATATGGCTTCAAATGTTGCCCGTTGACGGTGAAAACATTTCCACTCCCCACAAAAATGTTTTCTCCATATGGTTTTACTTCTTTGATAACAAACAGACCGGACCATCGCGAGCAAAGTTTCCCACGTAAAAGCTTGATATGCTCATATAATACCCTAAAGTATCTAAGCAGTACCTGTAGTATTCTAGGGGTCGAACCACAAAGACTCAAGAATTCACTCAATAGATATTAAGACTCGAATTAAGCTAAGCGAACAAAGTAATGCAGGAAATAAGTAGCAGAATATAAAAGTTGTGAAATTCAATGGAGGAAAACGCTAAGCCTAGGAAAATTCTTGGGTAAATCAGAATTGCAGATCAAATAGAATGTCAGGAGGATATTAAGCAATGTTCTTGAACTTGAAACACAAATGTAAAATCAACCAACTGTCGCTGCGAAGATTATCTATGTCTAAACCTAGAATTCCAAATTTCTTTGCAAATCCTATGAATTCAAACAAGCATTAATGATCAGGTTCAATTGTTCACAAAACCCTAAACCAAATTTCTTTGCGAATAGGTCTTTTGCTCATCTAACACTAGTTCAGGCAATCAATCAAACTTTCGTGCCAATCAAATAAACTAAGATCATATTCTAGGTCATGAAGCTAGAATAAGAAGTAATCACAAGTCTAGATGAAGAACTCTATTGAATTTCTCCTATCAATTCAGATCAACCTAACAATTCATCAAACACCTTTGAATAACCATAAACCAAACAAGGAATCTACTCAGACATGGTGAATGAAGCAAACATCATGAATGAAATAGATTGCATAAAATAGTAGAGTAAAGAGTAACAAGGGTTCAAAATCTTCTCTATCGGGAACAGAGTTTCTGACTTCTCTCCCTCTCTCATAACCCGAATAATGGTAAAAGCTCCCTCTCAAAGTGGCTAAAAACCCTAAATATAATGCTAAAACATGTTTTGGGCTTAATTGTAAATAATATAATCTTCTGGGCCATGTTGCAGACTCTTCAAACTTGTAAAATTGCGTGTTTTCTTTTCCTGCAGTCGGTGTCGATCGATACTGGGTTGGTGTCGGTCGATACCAGGACTATGTGCTCGTCAGACTGGACTGTCTTCACGAAAACTGGCATAACGTTTGATCGCACCGTTAGAATGGCCTCAAACTACTTCCAAATGAAAGCTAATCCAAAGATCTGTCTTGTATCCAAATTTGAGCTCAATCCAACTGTGGAAAATTATTCAAAGGATGCCAAAATGCTCTAGACGTGCTAAAACCTGAAAAGACTCTAAAAGACTACAAAAACACTAGAAGGACTCTGGAAAGAAGACCTATATCATGGCTAAAAACGGGTAAAAACCATGAAATATCAAAGCTTTAGGCAAGATTGAAAAGTAGTACTTGGTTATTAACAGCAAATTCCTTGCAAATGAGCTTCTTATGATGCCACACCTTTGTTTGCTCCTTGTAAAAACGGTTGTTCTCATCTGCATTCACACGAAGCTCGCCAAGCTTAAAGTTCATATTTCTCATCGCTTTGAGGTTAAAGTTCATCTTTCTCGTCGCTTAAGCGAATCGTACTCAACCTCGACGGGTAAGTGACATGACTTTCTGTACACTAGGTTGGATGTCGTTGTTCATATGGGATGGAATGGTGATGGAATCCGCCTCTAGAAGTATCAACCATCTCACAATTTTGTATCCAAAGGAAAATTAGAACAAGGTCAAGAATTGGTAGTCTTCAACCACTCCGTTCATCCTCGTTTTGCCACGAAGATTCTCGAAGTACTGCACATGCTCCATCAGTTTCTCATGAGCAAGTCTATTTAAACATGATTGCTTCACCAACTAAATCATCCAAGGCTCGATGCGATAGTCTTTTCTTTGAGGCAAAAGTGGACGGATGGCGGCTCTACTATCATAGAACTGATTAGGAGCATTTTAATCTTCCAAGGTAGCCTCAGCATGCTTAGCAACCACTCACAAACAGATCGCTTGATCGTGTAAATCAATCGTTGTTAACTCCTATTTTTACTGATTTTGTTAGGTCTTTTTATAACTATTATTCCATATTTTAACCAATAACAATATAGTTTTGAGTCTTTTTTGTATGTTATTGTGAAATGGGCTTGAGGACAAAAGAGAAGGGATTTAGAGCTAAAATGGGCTTCCAGAATATCAATTCGGCTTCCAAAAAAACAAAAGGGCTTCAAGAAGATTGGACGGGCCTTAAATGGATCAAAAGGAAGAAGCACTCGGAGCCGCGGACTGATCAGTCATGGCCAACACCGACCGGTTGCGTACTTGTACCGATCGGTTGGCATAATTTTTTTTAAGTTTCCATTTGGTCACTTTTGGAAATTTAAAATTTTTTCTCTACTTCCCTAGGTCTATAAAAAGGGTTGTTGGACCCTTAGTTGTAAAAGATTAAGCCATTGAGCAATAATGTCCTTGTAAATACTTTTCCCATGGTTCTTATCTAAATAATATTTCTTTTAGAGTTTTGTCTTTAGTTTAGTATTAGATTTTGTAATATGTCTATGAGTTTTTCATATTCGTGGTACTCTATCTCTTCCTTGCTAGATATAATTCTCTGTTAGGTTTTAAGGTCTCTCTTAGGTTGTTTTTGATATGCACTTATGCATGATATGAGATGGATGCCCTGATTATTTGCCTAGGTTGATTTTAATGCTTAATTTAGATTCGAGAGGCTGAGTACGCACTTAGACGTTTCTCAACATGTAGCGGTGCAATAGAACGTTGGATTGTAGTCGTGAAAACTATTCTTAGACAACGAGAGTCGCTAGGAAGCTTTTGTGAACCTATCAATCCTGAACATAATGCTTGCTTTAATTCTGATAGTAAACGAGAGTTCACTAAGAGATTAGGATAGCTAATATTTATGATTTAGTTCAAGAATGGATCTGTAATGCTTTCTCATATGCGTGTAAATTTCTTGTTTAGAATTACTTTAGGATTCTATGGGCCTAACCTATCTATCCTTGTTCATATTAGGTTTTTAGAAAACATAAAATTATATTTATTTTACCTAGCCAAGGTTTGGTTATCATAGTCCATAGTGTAGTCGTTTTGGTACTTGAGGATTCAATCCCTAAGTACTACATCGGTATACTGTACACTTGCGGTTTTTATTTGGGGTAAACCTTACAACACAACAATCGGTTGCTCAACAGCTCCATAACCGATCAGTTCTCTAAAAACATCCAAACCAATCGGTTGTTGATCAGCACCAATCGGGTGGCGAATGTTCTCAGCATCGTTCCCATCTAATCCAACTCCTTGAATAGCACCAACAACAACATTAATTTTTTCTATCCTTCTATTCCTCTGGATATGTCTTCCCAAATGCTCAATTCTCGCTAACTCATTGTTGTGGGGTTGTAGCAAGTTGTCAGAATCATGGCTCTGTCTATGCATAAACCTTCATCCAATTAAGAAGCAAGAGTAAATTAGTAAAAGAGATATTCAAAAACAAAACAAGAAAATAAAAAGGGAAAATTTTGTTTATGCCACTTGTTCCCAAACTCCTTTCCACCAATACCACAAGGCGCATAGTCTTTCCAATTATACAATTTTCGTGTGGTAGGTGGAAAAAACTGGAATGAATTGCCCTTTTTTTAATAACGATGTAGTTGGCGGAAAGAAGCTTTTGTGTCAGAACAGTAGTACATGAGAGAGAAAAGAATTGGCGAAGCGGAATGTTTGAAATGAGGTGCATTAATGACTAATTAACATAAATATATGCAAATAAATGTCTACAATCATAGTGAAGGAAAACATTTGAGATAGAAAGTTATTGAGAACACAAAACGAATACATATAGGGTGATGAAAGCCTGATTGGAGCTTTTGGAGGACTTTATTCCGTTTGGACAAGGATTTTAAGGTGGGGAACAGGAGGAGGACAAGAATTTTTTTTGGAAACTCCATAACTTATATATAAGTTGTTGAAGGTTTTATTTTTTGTTTTTATTTACGTGTGTACGTTAGAGGATTAAATGCTAAGGATCTGGTTGGACGAATTGAATGAGGGTATTGTTTAGAATACTGTAAATATTTTTATCTAGATCTAACTTACCAAAAAAATTTGTAGGTAGTGTAAAAGGTGGGTTATGGCTAAGCTGATGATGGTAATCGCCGGAGAATGGCATTGTTTAGAGTTCGAAAATTGGAGATTTCGAGTATCAAAGGATATATTTGTCAGATGTGTGGACGTCGATGAGAATGAAAAATCAAAGACTTGAAGCTTGAATTTGTTTTAACGATTGAAAGAAAAACAATGATGTCGATGATGTGACGGAAGAGGGGTCAACAGGACGAAGAAGAACATGTTGGGGATGAGTTGATGATAGAAGCCATTTCAGTTGAATAAGAGAGTCATCGAGCAAGAAAACTTCAGAGGAATTGGTGTTAGGCGAGCTGAAGAATGTACATAATCCTCTCACTTACGAAGAAGATTATTTTTCTGAAGGAAATAGACCAAATAGAAGAAGCGCACAGCAAGGGCAAACAACTTTTCCGATGATACCAATTGATATGCTCAAATATAATACCCTAAGAGTACTAAAGCAGTAGCTGCAGTATAGTAAGGGTCGAACCACAAAGACTCAAGAATTCACTCAATAGATATTAAGACTCGAATTAAGCTAAGCGAACAAAGTAATGCAGGAAATAAATAGCAGAATATAAAAGTTGTAAAATTCAATGGAGAAAAAACGCTAAGCCTAGGGAAATTCTATGGCAAATCAGAATTGCAGATCAAATAGAATGTCAGGAGGATATTAAGCACTGTTCTTAAACTTAAACACAAATGTAAAATCAACCAACCGTCGCTGCGAAGATTATCTATGTCTAAACCTAGAATTCCAAATTTCTTTGCAAATCCTATGAATTCAAACAAGCATTAATGATCAGGTTCAATTGTTCACAAAATCCTAAACCAAATTTCTTTGCGAATAGGTCTTTTGCTCATCTAACACTAGTTCAGGTAATTAATCACACTTTCGTGCTATTAAACAACCTAAGATCAGATTCTAGGTCATGAAGCTAGAATCAGCAATAATCACAAGTCTAGATGAAGAACTCTATTGAATCTCTCCTATCAATTCAGATCAACCTAACAATTCATCAAACACCTTCGAATAACCCTAAACCTAACAAGGAATCTACTCAGACATGATCAATGAAACAAAAATCATAATTGAATTGAATTGCATAGAATAAATCAAGAGTAATCAAGGGTTAAGAATTGTCTCCCACAAAAACTCGGAACCAATCTCTCTCAAAGTATTCAGAATATATAAAAAAATCTTCTCTCAAAGTATTCAAAATAATAAAAAAAATCCTCTCTCAAAGTGGCTAAAAACCCTAAATATAATGTTAAAACACGTTCTGGGCTTAATTGTAAATAATAGAATCTTCTGGGCCAAGCTGCAGACTCTTCAAATTTGTAAAATCGTGTGTTTTCTTTTCCTGCAGTCGGTGTCGATCGATACTGGGTTGGTGTCGGTCGATACCAGGACCCTGTGCTCGTCAGACTGGATTTTCTTCACGAAAATGGCCTCAAACCACTTCCAAATGAAAGCTAATCCAAAGATCTGTCTTGTATCCAAATTTGAGCTCAATCCAACGGTGGGAAATTATTCAAAGGATGCCAAAATGCTCTAGACGTGCTAAAACCTGAAAAGACTGAAAAAGACTACAAAAACACTAGAAGGACTCTCGAAACAAGACCTATATCATGGCTAAAAATGTGTAAAAACCATGATATATTGATATGATCATGGACGCAAAGGCATTGGAGGATGCTCAAGAAGATGCTATACTCATTCCGGAAGGATCTATCACCCGATCTAAGGCAAGGAAGCTAGCTGGAGCTGTTCAACAAATACTTACGGACATTCGGATCAAGGAGGAACAACTCATGCACCAGATCCTTACCTCATTATCTTCGAATTCTTCTTAAGGTTTGATCGTTTATGTAAGTTGTGTTGTACTCTTTTTCCTGTATACGGTTTTGTCCCAATGAGTTTTCCGTATAGAGGTTTTAACGAGGCAACCGGCTTACACCGTTTAACGGTCTGACCAAGAGAGAATTCGCTGGAGTAAACACACTAAATTCAGTCTTTGGTCTTAATTGATTATTCTCTTGTAATTTGTTCTTGTCATTTTCAAGGAGTGTGTTTAAACTCCCCCTTCTCCTTTATATGTCTTCTCTTCTCCCTTTTCAAAAACAACATCATTTTTATTTTTAATCAAAAACCTTTTCAGAGTTTTATGCTCTCATCTCTTATTTCTTTGAAGGTTATTCATAGAAATATTTATCGGTTTATCAAAGAATCTTTCTGCAACTCTTTGACGCAGCCATCGATCCGATCGATTGTGAGTGTTCTTCTCGTGATAAGGGGCACAAAGATCTTCGGTGTAACAGCCACGCTTTGTCATCCTTCTCCTCCGATTCTCCAATCATCGTAGTCACCACCTTGTTTCACATCATTCACCATCGTTTGGGCCTAAGGATCTTCGAGTGTCTCTCGTTCCTTAGCATCTCTCGGTGTGAATCCTTTGAAGTCAAGGATTTATCAACCTCTATCCCATACAACCGATCTAGAGCAAGCCTATCCTTGGGAGGATCGCAACAAGTGGTATCAGAGCTACTTGCTCAAGAGAAAATCGGTGAACCCATTCCTAACTCTTCATCTTCTAAAATCGAATTTGACTGTTCACTTGCCCGAATTTTCCTAAATAATTTGTGATAGATTAAATTGCGAAATCAACTGTTTTAGAAACTAGGAAGAGTCTAGTATTTGTTTAAATTGATTTCAGAATTTTTGAACGTGATTTGATATTTTATTCTGTCCCGATCAAACAAAACAGTCATTTCGGGTTCTAGTTGATTATTCTTGATTTATCCTTCAATCTTGCATACTCTCACTAGTTGTTTGATCTTTTGTGAGGTACAATATGTCAGACGAAGAGAGTGAAGCTGAGAATTCCCGGCCTAGACGTGAACGTGAGTCCACTATGAGCCAAAAAGTCGACGACATCACTCAACTCCTACATGAAATGAGAAACCGTATGGCTGTACTAGATTCCGTATACCCGCTGAGGACGAGAAGAGCGACAAGACGTCAATACAGTTAATGGAATTAGATCAGATCAGAGTGATGGCGAGGAGTTACCACACACCGGAAGACATCGACGAGAAATAGGCCAAGACGAGAGGAACCGCATGGTAACCCGTTCTAAACGAACAAGGGTATTCCTCCAATGAGAAACCAAATGAGACATCCACCGGACAGAAGACGAATGATGACCTAGGACGGATTGAACTTCGTATTCCACCATTCTACGGCAAGAATGACCCGGACGCTTTCCTTGAGTGGAAAGAAGGTGGAACTTGTGTTTGATTGTCAAAACTTTTCGGATCGAAAGAAAGTGAGCCTAGCCGCTACGAAATTCATGACTTGCTATTGATTGTTACTAGCCGGAGACGCAATCGTGAAAACCCCGTTGAGACATGGACAGAAATGCTCACTCTAATGAAAAGACGATTTGTGCCGAACCACTACCAGCGTGAGCTTCACCAACGTTTAGAACACTTACTCAAGGAAGTAAAGTGTTGAAGATTATTTTCAAGAATGGAAAAGCTTATGCTTAAAGTGAATAGACGAAATCCCGTGATACTACCCATGGCGAGATTCCTAGCCGGCATTAACCCGAGAACTACAAGATCGCATGGAAATGAAATCGTATGAGACTTTAGAGGAATGTTGCATAAGGCTGTCTTAGCTGAGAAACAACTCAAAAGAAAGAAGCGTTCACGACCACAAATATCCTACTAAACCGAACTACACAAGAGGAGACAAACCGACCTTACTCTCCCCGAACCGAACTTAGACCGAAAACGACTCTAAGCCGAGCACTAGCAGCCATGACTTCAAGAGTACAGGTTGAGTTTACTTCTGTTCGTATCCGTGATATTAAATGTTTTAAATGAGCAGAGGCAAAGGAAATTAATAGTGTCCGAATGCCCCGAACCATGATGATACTAGAACGGTGAAGTTTACCCGATGAGGAAGAAGAAATTGAGACCGAGCCTATCTATGATGAATATGAGGAGCATGCTGTTGATGGTGAACTCTTTGTAGCCAGACGTGTTCTCCTTGCCCAAGAGCCGGTCATTGAAAAACGAACAACGCGAAAACCTCTTCCAAACTCGTTGCAAAGTCAAAGGCAAAGGTATGGAGCCCATTGATGGCGAAAGTTTGTACTAACGTTGCTAGCTAACTACCTTAGTGAAAAGCTAGGTATGGAGACCAAAGAAACATCCACGGCCATATAACCTTAGATGGTTAAACAACCAAAGGCAGCTCAAGAGTCCCACAAGCAAGTTACGGTTCTTTTGACTATCGGCCGCTATGATGAATGAAATTGTGTGATGATGTGCTACCGGATGGAGGGCTGGTCATATCCTTCTTGGACGACCGTGGCAATTTGACGCGTAGAGCCATCCATAATGGGTGTTTACAAACAAGCACTCCTTTGAACACAAGGGCCAAAAGAATCACCCTTGTACCATTGACGCCACATGAGGTATATTGTGATTCAACTTAGACTTGAACAAAAAAGCAATGTAAGTAATATCTTTAAGCTCTAAGTCTGATCAAGATAAGAATAAGGGTTCTAAAAACAAATGATAAAATGCCCATAACTGAATCTTACTTGATAAGCCAGAGTGAACTTAAAGATGCTTTTATTCTCGCAACCGTTTTGTTTTGTTAGTTTTTAGGGATGCTTTTTTACACAGTATGACGAACCCTAAGCCGGAATATCCCGAGCAGTGTGTCTTCTCTTTTGCAGGAATATGCTGATAGATTTTCCAAAGGACGGTCCAAGTGAATTACCACCAATCCGTGGTATTGAGCACCAAAGTCGATTTTTCACCGCGGATCCGCTTCTTCCGAACCGGCCGGCTTACCGACTAATCCCGTTGAAACTAAGGAGCTCCAACGTCAAGTTGACGAACTGAGTGGCTAAAGGTCATATACGTGAGAGCATGAGCCCATGTGCTGTGCCCGTCTTACTCGTTCCCAAAAAAGATGGTACTTGGCGAATGTGTGTCGACTGTCGCGCCATAAACAACATTACGGTAAAATACCTCATCCAATACAAAGGTTAGACGATATGTTTAGATGAGCTCCATGGTTCTAGATTATTTACAAAAATAGATTTGAAAAGTGGTTATTCACCAAATCCGAATGAAGAAGGTGATGAGTGGAAAACGCGCTTTTAAAACTAAACATGGCTTATACGAAGGCTTGTCATGCCGTTTGGCTTAACCAACGCACCTAGCACTTTATGCGTTTAATGAATTATGTTCTCAGGTCTTATATTGTGTTTTTGTGGTTGTGTATTTTGATGACATCTTAATTTATAGCAAAAACCTAGATGAACATGTTGAACATATACAGTTGGTGCTAGACGTGCTTAGGAAGGAACGTTTATTTGTAACTTGAAGAAACTGCTCTTTTGTTCGATAACGTTTCTTTTTAGGTTTTGTTGTTAGCTCTCAGGGTATACAGGTTGATGAAAAACAAGATCAAGGCCATACAGATTGGCCAAGCCCTAAGAACCGTTGGCGGCGTGGCGAAGCTTTTCACTGTTAGCTGGATTCTATAGACGATTTGTTCTGTGACTTCAGTACCATTGCCAGACCCCTTGATGAAGTAATCAAGAAGGATGTGGGATTTTCGTTGGAACAAGTTCAGAGGACCCTTCCAACTTTTTAAAAAAATAAACTTCTCATGCCCCTCTTCTTGTTTTACCGGATTTTTCTAAAACTTTTGAAATCGAATGTGATGCATCTGGTATTGGTATAGGTGTTGTGCTTATGCAAGAGAAGAAACCCGTGGCCTTCTTCAGTGAGAAGCTTGGTGGAGCAATGCTCAATTACCCGACTTACGACAAAGAACTTACGCTTTAGTCCGAGCACTCCAAACTTGGCAACATTACTTATGGCCGAAGGAGTTTGTTATTCACACGATCATCAATCTCTTAAACATCTAAAGAGCCATGCAAAAGTTGAACAGAGACATGCACGGTTGGTAGATATCATTGAACATTTCCTTACGTCATCAAATACAAGCAAGGAAACGAAATGTAGTAGCGATGCTTGTCTCCCGGTATGCTTTGATCTCTACACTTGACGCAAGGTTTTGAATTTGAAATGATCAAGAGAGGCTTACGCATCTGATTCTGATTTCCAGGAAGTTTTTCTCTCTTGTGCTAAAATTCGCTAATGGAAAATATTATCAAAGTGAGGATTCTTGTTTAAACGAGACCCGACTATGTATTCTAACTCCTCTATTGAGAGATCTTCTTATTAGGGAAGCACATGGAGGTGGATTGATGGGACACTTTGGCATTGCCAAAACTCTTCACATCTTACAAGATCACTTCTTTTGGCCGCACATGAAGCGAGATGTTGAAAGAATTTGTAGCCGTTGCACAACTTGTAAGTATGCCAAATCCAAACTCCAAAACCAAGGTTTGTATTCTCCTTTACCCATTCCTAGCGCGCCTTGGACTGACATTTCTATGGACTTTGTTTTAGGATTGCCTAGGACTAGAAAGGGTAGTGATTCCATCTTTGTGATTGTTGATCGGTTTTCGAAAATGGCGCATTTTATTCCATGTCATAAAACGGATGATGCATCTAATATTGCTAGTTTGTTCTTTAGGGAAATTGTGCGTTTGCATGGGATGCCTAGGACTATAGTTTCGGATAGAGACACTAAGTTCTTGAGTTACTTTTGGAAGACCCTTTGGTCGAAATTAGGAACTAAATTGTGTTTCTCCACTACATGTCATCCGCAAACCGACGGTCAAACGGAAGTTGTTAATAGGACTTTAGGATCGCTTTTGACAACATTCATTAAAAAGAACCTTAAGTCATGGGAAGATTGTTTGCCTCATATAGAATTTGCTTACAATCATGCACAACATTCTACTACTTTGTTTTCGCCTTTGAACTTGTTTATGGTTTTAATCCACTTACTCTTCTCGATTTAACCCCTTTACCTTTGAGTGAGCGAGTAAGTTTGGATGGTAACAAAAGAGCTGAAATGGTGAAACAAATGCATGAGAAGGCCAAGGCAAAAATCGAACACAAAACGGAACTTTACCGTAAACATGCCAATAAGGGACGACGCAAGAAGGTTTTTGAACCCGGAGATCTTGTATGGATTTATTTTAGAAAGGAATGGTTCCCAGACGAAAGAAAATCCAAACTCTTACCTAGAGTCGATGGACCGTTCGCTGCATTGGAAAGGATCAACGACAACTCCTACAAACTTGATCTTCAAAGTAAGTATTCTATAAGTTCTAGCTTAAATGTTTCTGATATTATTCCTTATGTTGCAGATGAAATCGATTTGAGGACAAATCCTTTTCAGGTGGAGGGTGATGATATGATCATGGACGCAAAGGCATTGGAGGATGCTCAAGAAGATGCTATACTCATTCCGGAAGGACCTATCCGTATAGAGGTTTTAACGAGGCAACCGACTTACACCGTTTAACGGTCCGACCAAGAGAGAATTCCGCTGGAGTAAACACACTAAATTCAGTCTTTGGTCTTAATTGATTATTCTCTTGTAATTTGTTCTTGTCATTTTCAAGGAGTGTGTTTAAACTCCCCCTTCTCCTTTATATGTCTTCTCTGCTCCCTTTTCAAAAACAGTCATTTTTATTTTTAATCAAAAACCTTTTCAGAGTTTTATGCTCTCATCTCTTATTTCTTTGAAGGTTATTCATAGAAATATTTATCGGTTTATCAAAGAGTCTTTCCGCAACTCTTTGACGCAGCTATCGATCCGATCGATTGTGAGTGTTCTTCTCGTGATAAGGGGCACAAAGATCTTCGGTGTAACAGCCACGCTTTGTCATCCTTCTCCTCGGATTCTCCAATCATCGTAGTCACCACCTTGTTTCACATCATTCACTATCGTTTGGGCCTAAGGATCTTCGAGTGTCTCTCGTGCCTTAGCATCTCTCGGTGTGAATCTTTTGAAGTCAAGGATTTATCAACCTCTATCCCATACAACCGATCTAGAGCAAGCCTATCCTTGGGAGGATCACAACATATATCAACTCCCCCAGACTTAGCCTTTGCTTGCCCTCAAGCAAACAGAAAACCAAACCAAAGGAAGAGGTTTGAAAACACAAAGACTCACCTGTTCTTGAAACATTACAATGACCGTTTTCCCAAGCTTTTCAGATATTAGCTAACCAGTTCCAAATATAACCACCATGTACTTCTCCGTAGACATTCGCAGCTTCCCAGACTCCACACATTATGTCACAGCATCATCCAACCAAACCTTCATCGCCAGTTTCATCGCCAGTTTCATCGCTATAATCAATGTTCAAGAACCTTCTAGATTCTTTCCCATACAATATCTTGACAAAAGAACCACCCAAATTACACACTTTTGGTATTGTTTTCCTCTCCCCCAGACTTATCTCTTTTTATGTTTTTATTTTTTTAGCTTCGCATATACATATCAAGGTTTGAGACGCTAGTACTGATGGTGTTTGCCACCGAATCCTTGGTTCTCCCCTCTCAATGTATCAAAGGCTTTAGACAAATAATAGGGTCCCGGGAAATAATCCTACCCCTCGCTTCCAACCTTTGTGTGATCATTCCTTATCCAAGTAGAATAATGGGATCACTGGAAATTTTTCTAGCCCTCTACTCGGCGGAAATCATCTCATCTTTTATGCATCTTATTTACCAACGTGTGTCAAGGGAGAGGTATGCCATTATTTTCAAACACATGGGTTCCATTGTCATATATGAATGATGAATCAAGCTCTATAAACACTATCCACAACGATGAAGTGCAAAAATTTGGCTCAGGCTTACATGGATTTTGCTGGAAACAAGAGTGTCTTCTAGTCAACTGGTCAGTCTTTGGATTTTTCATTAGTCTGAATTAAAACTGTTCAGAAACAACGGTCACTCAGAAGCAAAATCAACACAATAGATCCAAGAACAAGATCATAATCTCCAACAAGCTTGTCTCGATAAAAAAAATTTGACACAAAAACAGACTGACTCTAAGAAAAACAAGAACAATGTCAGCGACTACCTCCCCCAGACTTAAACAACATTGTCCCCACTGTTATCTAGTCTAGATTTGGCAAAAGAAACAAAAGAACTATGTGAATTTTGGAAAATCGAAGAAGTTACCCGAGATGGTGATGAGTGTCGATCGACACAGCACTAGTCTCGATCGATACCAGACGTTGATCGACAAAGGGACTCCTTTTCATCGCTCCTTAGTTGCTAATTCATGCAAACACAAGACAACAAAACCAAAAACACAGAAATAAAAGAACTTATATACAAACTTACTAGTGGGTTGCCTCCCACCAAGCGCTTGTTTAATGTCATTAGCTTGACCGTGTTAGGGCTCAGCTATCAGTTAGGATCGGGTCGAGAACTAACCCCGAAGTAAGCTCCACAACCAGACATCTCCAACTTCAGAGTTCTGCTCAACATACCCTCCACAACATCCTTTCCTTTCTCTTTCAGCTCTGAAGGGAGGATAACTCTAACCTTAGATAATGGTTTTGAGGTTCCCTTGCACTTCACCTTATATTCAATCATATCTCCATCACATTTCTGAGGGGTAAGAGTCACATGGGTAGCACTCTTGATTCTCTTGTTCTTCACCTTTTTTTTTTGCCTTAGCCTTTTCGATGTCTTTCTTGGTGATGAGAGGAGGACCATCTAAAACATCTATGACAGTTGGTTCATCATAAGGCTCGTCCAACAGATCAGTCACCAACGTCTCTCCCGTGACAACAATGATGCAAGAGACATGTGTGGGAGCTCCTCCAGTAGGAATGGCTTTGTAGTAGACCTCTTTGTCAATGTAGGAGAACAAGATTCGCCTATTGGGTGTGTCCATAATCGCACCAGCTGTAGCCATAAACGGTCTTCCAAGAATCAAAGGTGTACTAGATCTTGCACTCATTTCCACAACCTGAAAATCAGTAGGAATCAGACAATCTCCTACTTTAACGAGCAAATCAGGGATTGTACCGTATGGGAGCGAGGTGGAAGAGTTCGCGAATGTAAGAGGCGTCTTAGGAGATCGAATATCAGCTCCCAATCTCTCTGCAATTGCCCTTGACATGACATTGACGCTAGACCCTGAGTCAACGAGAGACTCTTTGAAATCAACTCCAGAGATAGAGCATGGAACTGAAAATTTTCCTGGGTCTTCCTTTTTAGTCAACTGCTTCATTGGAGGTGGTGTACTTCTTGCCTTGATGAAGAGTGCCTTAATCTCTTCCTCAGTTTCTCTGCAACCTCGGAAATAACCAAGCAGGGGGCGATTTTCCACAGCTTCTTCAAATGAAATGTTATTAGGAACATTCCTCACCATCTTCTCAAAAGCAAGCAACTTCTTTGCAGTGATGGGGTTTCTGAGATGTCTTGGTGGCAAAGGATATGGCAATTTAGGCTTGTAGACACGTTCCTCAACAATCCTCGGTGTTTTTGAAATTTTCAGCTCAGTCTGCGGGGGGTGTTGATCGACACCAGACTGGTGTCGATTGATACTGCTCATCTGTGTCGTTTCTGCAAGTTGGTGTCGATCGACACTGGTAGTGGTGTCGGTCGACACTGGGTTGGTGTCGGTCGACACTGGTAGTGGTGTCGGTCGACACTGGTAGTGGTGTCGGTCGACACTGGGTTGGTGTCGGTCGACAGTGGGTTGGTGTCGGTCAACACCTCCTGTGGTGATTGCATTGACGTATCAGGTTCAAAATCACCTTCTGTAGTGATTGCATTGAAGTAGTCATGTTGAGATTGAACCGTCTTTACCTTGACAGTTGCTGATGTCTGAGCATATTGAATTTCCAGCATCTTCTGATGAATGCTAAGAGCTTCAATCTTTCCATTCAGATCGGTGTACATGGCGTCCATCTTCCCATTAAAATCAACAGTCATCTTTCTGCTGTCCCTCAAGGATCTGTTCAAGCATCGATTCAACCTTACTCTCCTGAGTCTTAGGCGGCGGAGTTTGGTAAGATGAACTCCCGTAGGTGCGAGTGTAATCGCTGCTCTGCATCAGTTTCTGTAGATACTGATTTGTTCCAAAACCAACTAGTTTGTTTTTCTGCTGGTATTGAAATCTCTGACCTTGAAAACCAGCACCACCAATGTAGTTAACGTTTTCCAATTCATCTTTTTCAAAAATTTTGACCTCATCAGCAAAGTGTACAGCCTTCTTCGTCTTACCCATCAGGAGATTGTGCACTGAATCCAGCTTGGCTTGAACCTCAGCAATCTGTGATCCATCCAAATTCTCAGCCTGCTTCTTCTGCTCAAAGTCTGCATTCTTGGTGCTATTGCTAGATGCCAAGTTCTCAACAAGCACATAAGCATCGTCAGGATACCTGGTGTTGAAATTCCCATTACTCGCGGCATCTAAGGCCATCTGATACCTCCAGTCAATCCCTCTGAAGAAGATACCCAGCAACTGAACCTGTGTGAACCCGTGATGTGGACATTCTCTCTGATATTATCTGAATCTCACCCAAGCAGCCTTAAATGCCTTTGTTGCTCCTTGAGATAATTGGGAGATCTTGTTCCTTTTCTCTTCGGATCTCGCATCTTCTTATAAGTTTTTCAGTAATGCATTCTTTGTCTCTTCCCATGTTTTCAGCGATCCTGGAGGTAACTGCTTTAGCTAGTAAGCTGCATCCCCATCAAGAGAGTATGGGAAAAGCTTACAGAAGAGGAAATCATAGGACACTCCATTGTACTTGATGCTAGTGACCAAGTCCTCAAACCTCTCAATGTGATCCATAGGGTGTTCATGAGGAAGACCATAAAAAAGATGCTGACCCACAAGAGTGAAGTATGCAGGTTTCAGCTGAAAGTCATTCCTCTGAAATGCAGGAACATGAATCGCTGCTCGATTGGCATAGAATTGAGCATGCCTGTTGTACTCACCAATCGTCCTACCACGATCAACCACATCATTCCCAACATTCACAACAGCTGGAGGGACAATGATGTTTCCATCTCCATCAAGTCTTTGTCCCCTCTCATTGTACAATTGACCCTCATTGCCTCTCAAAGCTCCAGCATCATCACGAACCAAAATCAGTGGATTGTTCATCTCTGCTAGCCTCTTTGTTCTCCTGAAACACAAGAGTCAAAAATACGTAAGTAACAAAAAAAAAAAAAACTTACGACGAGTATCGGCCGATACCAGCTGGGTATCGATCGATACCGACGAACTTAGTCGAAACTCTAATCTAAAATCTAATGGCGAATTTAGAGTCCCCGGCAATGGCGCCAAAATTTGATATGCTCAAATATAATACCCTAGGAGTACTAAAGCAGTAGCAGCACTATAGTAGGGGTCGAACCACAAAGACTCAAGAATTCACTCAATAGATATTAAGACTCCAATTAAGCTAAGCGAACAAAGTATTGCAAGAAATAAACAACAGAATATAAAAGTAAAATTCAATGGAAGAAAAACGTTAAGCCTAGGGAAATTCTATGGCAAATCAGAATTGCAGATCAAATAGAATGTCAGGAGGATATTAAGCACTGTTCTTAAACTTAAACACAAATGTAAAATCAACCAACCGTCGCTGCGAAGATTATCTATGTCTAAACCTAGAATTCCAAATTTCTTTGCAAATCCTATGAATCCAAACAAACATTAATAATCAGGTTCAATTGTTCACAAAATCCTAAACCAAATTTCTTTGCGAATAGGTCTTTTGCTCATCTAACACTAGTTCAGGTAATCAATCACACTTTCGTGCCAATTAAACAACCTAAGATCAGATTCTAGGTCATGAAGCTAGAATCAGCAATAATCACAAGTCTAGATGAAGAACTATATTGAATATCTCCTATCAATTCAGATCAACCTAACAATTCATCAAACACCTACGAATAAGACCTATATCATGGCTAAAACCTGTAAAGACTCAAAAATACTACAAAAACACTAGAAGGACTCTGGAAACAAGACCTATATCATGGCTAAAAACGGGTAAAAACCATGATATATCACTAATCCATCAAGTGGTAGACAAGATAATGTAGAAGGAAAAAAAAGAGAGATCTTGGATCAGGGAATCGAAAGGTTAAGTGATAGTAGTGAAAAATCAGAGGAGTACGATTTTGATAAGATGAGGGAAATGATAGATAAAGATTACCCACCAGATTGGGATCCTTAAGTCGTGGTTAATCTGCAAAACGAGAGTCGTGGTTTTGGTAGAAAAGTAAAGGAAGCACATAATGGGGGATGAGAAATGAAACTAGTGAGCGAGAGGTAATAGTGGCAGATGATAGACAAGACGTATATGGTAAAACAATAAGAGGGGGAGAAGTTGAAGACCATCTTTTGGGTGAACAAGAAAGTAGTGGACACCATACAAACGAGAAAGTTCTTGATTCAACAAATGGTGGACAAGTTAGAAGTCATACATTAGGTAGCAGTGATGGACATAGAGAAATAGTTGAAAATGTCGGGGAACGTTTAAAAACTGGTGGTGGGAGAACGACTGTATTGGTGGACTACGAAACGGTCCTCTATATGAGGGACAACATGAACACCGTGCTGAACATGCATACACAACAATTATTGTCCACCAAGGAATACATTGTGGAAATGAGACGGTAAATGTGAGTAGGGGTGAAACAAGCGGTGGAGAATGCAAAATAGATGATACAAGACCATATGAAATTAGGGAGATAACACCAATCATATTCAGCCTTGGGATTGACAAAGATATGTGACTTCAGAAGACAATGGGGAAATCGACCCTGATGATTTAGCGATAGTTACCTGTGAAAAGGAAGATCTATGGTTAGATGCCCCACCATTCAAGGACAATGCTGTAGCGGTGTGTTCCGATGTGGCAAATATGAATTTGAGGAAGTCACGTGACGCATTATATGTGGGCAGGGTGTTTAGAGATAAAATGGAGTTTAATAAGGGGCTGAACGTGTATGCAATAAAAAGATTAATTCACCTATAGGGTAACTGTTTCAGACAGGAATCGGGTTATTGCCATATGCGTGGACAAAAAATTGTCATTGGAGGATATATGGTACAAAACATACATAGTCTGAAAAAGTTGAAATCAGCACAACTAGCCTAAAGCATACTTGTGATGTCTCGACAAGATCATAACAGTGGGAAGAAAGCAATTGCAAAAATACTTGGGGAGTTGTTGAAGGCTAAGTATGTGAATGAGAAAAATGGTCCACGAGCATGTGAACTACCAGAAATGGCATTACTGATCTCAACATTACGATATTGTATATGAAAGCATGAAATTCTAGGGAAGTGGCTATGAATAGGGCTCGACGGACATAGGAGGAAAGCTACATATTTCTGTCCACATACCTGCACCTTATAAAAGGAAACAAACGTGGGGACTATAACATATGTCCACACAAAAGAAACAAGGATGGACAGATGTTGTTCAAGTATCTGTTCTTTGCTGTTGGGGCATCAATTGATGGGTATAAGTGTCTAAGAAATATGGTAATGATTGACGCGACGCAGACAAAAGAGAAATATAAAAAAAAATTAGTTTCTGCAAGTGGACATAACGGGAGCTAGAAAAGTTTTCCTTAACGATTCAGAGTGATGGACTGAGAGATTAGCGGGGTGGACATGGTTTTTCAAACAGTTTGAAAAGTTTTTCCCAGCGAGGAGGAACTTATTTTCGTGTCTGATACACATGCAACTATATATGCAGGTTTGCTATACCCGTGAGCAAAACATGGGTCTTGTACTGTTCATTTATTTTGCAAATTGAAACACCAATTTAAATGCGAAGGGTTGGCGCCCGAGTTGTCTAAAGCTGCATGGCCTTATACTGTTGGTGAAATTATGTATTGGTTTGAAGAGATCAAAGCAAACAAAAAATGTGTGAACTATCTCCCAAAAATCGGACTTCCCCAGTGGAGACTTGCATTTTTCCAAGGATGTGATACAACATAATGAGTAGCAATATTTCTGAATCTTTGAACCAAGCTTTATAAACAGTTGTGGATTATCCAATAGTAACTATGATAAAGTTCATAAGGACAAAACTCCTGCGAAGAGGGAGAAATCGAAGAAGGTTGTGGTCTGATGTACACCAGAGATTGAAGATATGTTAATGAACCATATTCGTGATGCAACTAATTGTGCCATTATCTCATCAAGCGAATCGATTTATCAAGTCAACGACGGGCAAGGTTGTGTGTTCATAGTCGATCTGAAGAGAAAAACTTGCAAGTGTAGAGGTTTTGAAGTATTTCTGATGCCATGTTGCCATGCTTTAGCTGCTGTTGGTATGAGAAAATTGGACTATTACTCCCATGTAGGTATATGCTATTTTGTTGACGTGTGGGCGTGTTTATGGACAATATTGATTTTGCCACCCGTAAGAGAGAAAGACACAGGTTTACCTGATATTTTAGAGGAACAAAATTTCTAGCAACCAAAGACAAAAGGGGATCAGGGAGGCCATGTCACATCAGAATTCCGCCACAAGGAGTGCACCAGGCAAGTGGAGAGTAAAAAAAAATTATGTCCACGTTTTTTGCAAAATATGTTTTAGTTTATGAGTGGGAAGAGAACTAAACCAAACAATTGCGGGACGTGATCCTATGTAGGGCATAATCGAGGAACGTGCAAGAACACAGTTTAAGGAGAGAGATTTGGGTTAGGTTTGAAAAGATAACATGGAGTATTTGATATGCTCAAATATAATACCCTAAAGTATCTAAGCAGTAGTTGTAGTATTCTAGGGGTCGAACCACAAAGACTCAAGATATTCACGCAATAGATTTCAGAATGTGAATTAAGCTAAGCAAAATAAATGTAATCAAAGGCAACAAAGCGATTAAAAACGGAGTAATAAATCAATAGGGAAAACGCTAGGCTTAGGGAAGTTTGCAGGCAAATCAGAATTATCAATCAAATCAAATGTCAGGAATGAAATAAGCTCCGCTCTTGAACTTGAAACACAAATGTAAAGTAAACCAACTGTCGTTGCGAAGACTTTCTATGTCTAAACCTAGAATTCCAAATTCGTTTGCAAATTCTATAAATTTAAACAAGCATTAACGGTCAAGTTCAATTGTTCACAAAATCTTAAACCAAATTCCTTTGTGAATAGGTCTTTTGCTCACCAAACACTAGTTCAGGAAACTAATCACACTTTCATGCCAATTAATCAACCTAATATCAGGTTCTAGTTTGCGAGGCTAGAATGGGCATTAATCTCAAGTCTAGGTGAAAAGCTCTACAGATATTCCCTAACAGGTGAAACAGATCTAATAATTCATCAAATACCTTTAAACAACCCTAAACCTAACAGGGAATCTACTCAGACATGGTGAATGAAACAAACATCATGAATAATATAGATGTCATAAAATAAAATAGAGTAAGAATACAAAGAGGGTTCAAGGTTCTTCTCCCAAAACTCAATTGCAAGAATACTCTATCTCCAGAAATCACCAGTGTTCTTTCTGGAGGCTCAAAAACCTAATTATATAGCTAAAACACGTTTAGGAGTCCATCTCGAAAAAATAAGGAAAGGTTCTAGTTTATCTTCAGGACTTGATGCGCGTTCTGATCACTGATATCGACCGATTTTGTAAATGGTATCGATCGATACTAGGATCTTTAATCGTGTCTCTTCTAAAGGATGGTGTCGATCGATGATGCATAAGTGTCAATCGACACTGAGATCAATTCCCCAAACTGGTTCAACTTCAGATTGCTTCAAAAGCTTCCAATAATCCAATTTAGCTCCATATGTGCTTATATCCTGAAAAGAACTTGAAAGACTCTAAAACTACTGAAAAGACTTAGAAAAAGGACTTATATCATGGTTAAAAGTGGGTAAAAACCATGATATATCAATTCCCCCAGACTTAGTCTTTGCTTGCCCTCAAGCAAACTGGAAAACCAAACGGAGAAAGAGGTTTGAAAACGCGGAGACTCACCTTTTTCTTGAGACATAGTAATGACCCTTTTTCCAAGCTCCCAATTATCACCTAAACAGTTTCAGATCTGACCGCCATGTACTTCTCCGTAGACTATTGCAGCTTCCCAGTATCCACGCATTATCTCGTAGCATCAATCATACTAAATCTTTCATTGCCGATTCATCACTGTTGTTGATGTTCAGGAACCTTCTAGATTCTTCCTCATGCGATATTGTGACTAAAGAACCACCCAAAATTTATACCATGATATGATTTTCTTCTCCCCCAGACTTATCTCTTTTTATGCTTCTGATTCGGATTAAGCTTTGCATATACAAATCAAGGTTTGAGACGCGAGTATTGATGGTGATTGCCACCAAATCCCCGGTTCTCCCCTCTTAGAGTATCAAAAGTCTTAGGCGAATAATGGGGTCCCGGGAAATGTTCCTACCCCTTGCTTCAGACTTTTGTGTGATCATTCCTTATCCAAGTAGAAAAATGGGATCACAGGAAATGTTCCTAGCCCTCTACTCGGCGGAAATCATTTCATCTTTCATGCATTCAATGTTTGTTAAGGGAGAGGTATATCATAATCTTCAAATATATGGGTTCCTTTGTCAGATATGAATGAATGAATCAAGTTCAGTGAATACCAACCTCATGAATGAAGTGCAAAATTGGGCTCAGATTTAGAAGAAATTTGCTGGAGACATGGGTGTTTCCTAGTCAACTGGTTAGTCTTTGGATTTTTCATTAGTCGATCTTAGAGCTGATTCTGTGACAATGCTTACTTAAAAACAAAGTCAGAACAATGAAATCAAGCAAAGGTTCAAAATCTCCAACTGGTTTTGACTCAATAAAACAAAAATTTGACTCAAAAAGGACTGACTCTAAGAAAAACAAACCCAATGTCAGTAACTACCTCCCCCAGACTTAAACAACACTGTCCTTAGTATTATCTAACCCAGAGGAAGCAAAAGAAAACACAAGAACAGAATGGCTGAAAGTTGGCTCGAAGGTACCGTGGGATTGGGTGGGTGTTGATCGATATGATTACTGGTATCGACCGATGCCTTGTGAGTATCGACCGATGCTTACCCAATATCGATCGATACCAAGGACCTTTCGTTGTAACTCTGAAACTCGAAATCGTTTCCAGTGAAACCAAGTGTTAGATGGAGAGCTGTTAGATCACGAGAGCACAGTTAGAAGCAACATAATCAATAGATAGCCATAAGTTCAATGAGTACTGACAATAAGATAGAAAAGTCCAAAAAGAAAGAAAGACACAAGAAAAGAACAAGGAACAGAAAATGTGAAACCCAGGAGCGAGCAGAGACTAGTAGTCTGAATCATCATCATCATCCGAGACAGCATAGCGAGACGAAGGACAAGGAGTGCTGTAGTGGGCATCAGTGGAGGACATGCAACGGCAGCGAGAGACAACGGACCAGATGCTCTATAGGCTCTCGACGACATACCTCTGAAAGGTGGCGGTCTCCATCGACAGGTCTGGTGGTGGAGGAAATGAAGGAGCAGGAGCATATGTCTGGCGGCGTTGTGAGCAGCGAGGCTGACTTCCAGCAAAATCAGTTGCGGGTGCTGCCTGTGCAACGACTTGAGTGGATGGGAGACGTGAAGGAGCGCGTACACGTGTGGCTGGTGCAACGGAGAGCAGACTGGGATCTGGATCGAAATGCAGCTGAGATGGATCATCGAAATGCAGCCAATGCGGGTCAGAGCGCGGTTGGGGAGCTCCACAAAGAGCTCTCCGTCGGTCGTAGGGAGACACCAGCGGCGAGTTGGCTTCAGCCAACGCATGTGCTGCATATGCTGCTCATCCATCAGAGAACGAGCTATGAAAATCGAGCATGCTGAAGTGGAGATGCCAAAATGATCGAAGATAGGAGTGACGAGGCTGCCGACTGACTCAGTCTTCCTTGCTGTGGCGTAGTTGCGGCCGGAGAAGGGCTTGGTCTTCACAAATACCAAATGGTGGGCAAAGAGAGCGCCTATGTTGACCGCGAGGTTCAACTCGGGCCACTCATACCTGTCCTTAGGGATAAGGTCGCCAACTGCCTTGTACAGTAAGATCAGCATTGAGATCCTCAGCTTGTTCGGCTCTATCTTGCAGAGGAGAGTGGTGCTCAGAATGCGAACAATGCAACGTAGAGTCAGATGGCGGATGTCTATCTGTGTCGTGGTCTTGGAGTGGTAGGCTCCAAGACCGATGTGTCGCCAAAAACCTGCGCGTCATGAAAAAGAGCTACCTGCTGAGGATCGCGATCGAACCTGTAGATGTCGCAGAGATTGGGGATTGGCATGCCCTCCAGATCATTGCGGTGAACCTCGTCTCTGTAGTACACTCGAGCTGTGGCGAGGAAGTGGCGAACAAGGTCGGGATAAAGGTCATACTACCGTGAGTACAATGTCCCCAAACCAATCTTATCAAGCGTCTCCGAAAGCTCCACATCGATACTGAGACGGCGCATAGTGTGTGGAACGATGAAGCGTGTAGGGAGGATGACAACGTGCAGCCACTCGTTGTAAAACAGAGTGTCGTAGTCATCCCACTCCTCAGCTATGGGCCTGTAGACGCATGCCTCACTCTCAGTCTCCTCCTTAGGCAAACCTGCCCAATCACGTCGCGGGATGATCCTCTTCCCTTCCAACTTAGGCCAGGGAGGCTGGGCAACAGGAACAAGGGCGGAGGGAGATGGCGAACGTCGCGGTGCAGCTCGCAGGTCACTAATGTGGACCTCAATGAAGCTCTGAGGATCTGTGTTGTCTGTGAAACCACCCTTCAGGACCCTGTAGCGATCTTTGGTTAGATAAGCAGTGATGACACCGGCATGCCAAAACGTCCCATAGAACGTTTCCACCTCGTCCTGAAGACAGAATTCATGGCGTGGAGGATTGGAACCTGAGGCATCGTCCTGTCGTGCCTTCTTGCAGGGAGCCATCTGAGAATAAACCAAGATGAAAACAGATAGCAGATCTCGTGTATCGAATAGGGGCAGGTATCGACCGATACCAAGTGGGTATCGATTGATACTTGAGACACATTCACAGAGTCTCTTCACAGAGTCTCGTCATAGAGGCATCGCAATTCTAACTCTATCAACCTAAAAACCGATTCCTCATATTACCCTAGCCCTATCATATCCATTCTAATCCTAACATAGCAATTCCATTCCCCTAGAGCTAAAGATGACAGGAAACAGAGCAAGAACTTCACAACAGAGGAAACCCCAAACCGAATCTGTCAACGAGTTTAAGAGGAGTGATTTTGAGTACATTACCTTGCAGATCGAAGGAATGAGCAATGAAATGACAATGAGAGCAAAAAACCGTGTGGAATAGAGTGCAAAATCGAGTAAAATGATGAAGAAATGAAGAATTGGTGAAAGAGTGAGAGAGAGGTGTCGGCGTTGATCGATGGGAGAAGATGAAAGACTGAATAAGAAACCCGAGGGTTTTATAGAAAAACTTACCTAGATGCTGAGTATCGATCAATACAGTAAGTGGTATCAATCGATGCTCACAGCGTAACAGCACAATTCTCCTTTGGCTTCGGTATCGATCGATACTCTAAGGGTGTCGATCGATGCTCGTCATCTGGACCTGGTTCACGTGAAGACACAAGATGGAAACAAGACGAAAAATCAAAATAAAAACGTATGTACAGATTTACTAGTGGATTGCCTCCCACCAAGCGCTTATTTAATGTCCTTAGCTTGACATGGAGATCAATCAGGCAGCTGGTGGCTCAACCAGAGGCATTATGTGGCCATCTGGGATGGTGGCTTGCGCCCAATAGTGTTTCACCTGCTGTCCATTGACAGTGAACTCTTTTCCCTCAGAATTCACCAAGACGATCGCGCCATGTGGTCGGACTGCCTTGATTGTAAACGGACCTGACCAACGAAAATGCAATTTCCCAGGAAAACAATTGTAAATGAGAGTTGTACAGAAGTACCTGGTCTTTTGGTTCAAAGTGGCGAGAAAAGATCTTCTTGTCATGATAGGCTTTGGTCCTTTCCTTGTACAGTTTGGAGTTCTCATAGGCGAAGTGTCTGATCTCATCCAATTCGTTAAGCTGAACCAATCGCCTTTGAGCAACATATTTGATGTCGAAATTCATCAGCTTGGTAGCCTAGGCTGCTTTGTGCTCGATCTCAACCAGAAGATGACAGGCTTTCCCATACAGCAAATGGAACGGTGTGGTACCAAGCGGTTTCTTAAACGCGGTTCTGTAGGCCTAAAGAGCGTCGTCGAGTTTCAGTGCCCAATCTTTCCGTGTAGTGCCAACTGTCTTCTCCAAAATCTCCTTGATCTGTCTGTTGGAGACCTCTACTTGTCCACTGGTCTGAGGGTGATATGGCGTGGCAACGCGGTGATGTACGCCATACTTTCTCAGCAGCTTCTTGAAGATCTTGTTGATGAAGTGACTGCCACCATCACTCATGACAACTCTGGGTACTCCAAATCGAGGGAAGATAATGGTCTTGAACAGTTTCAGAACTACGGCAGAATCGTTGGTAGGACTAGCAACTGCTTCTACCCACTTAATGACGTAATCGACGGTGACCAATATGTATTTGTTCGGTCGCGATGGAGGGAATGGTCCCATAAAATCAAAGCCCCAACAGTCAAAGACTTCGACCTCAAGGATGAAGTTCTGTGGCATCTCATGTCGCTTGCTGATCACATCACAATGAGAGATGGAGGCGTGAGCATCCTTGAACATTGTAGGCCACCAGAAACCAGCTTGCAGAACCTTAGAAACTGTTTTGAATGTGGCGAAGTGCCCAGCATACTCATATCCATGTCAATGAAACATAATTTCTGGCACCTCAGATTCAGCTATACACCTTCTTTAAATCCCATCAGAACAGTGCTTGTACATATATGGTTCATCCCAAAAGTAACGTCTAACATCTCTCATTAATTTCTTATTGACGTACTTCTTGAGATGGTTAGGTTCGTAGTCAGCAGCAAGGTAATTGGCTATACCCAGGTTCAGCAAGAAAAGTGACAGCCAAGGATTCCTCTCTATAAGACTGTTCTATAGACGATTCAGCTATGGATGATAGCTGGTATCGGTCGATACCAAAGGGGTGTCGATCGATGCTCGCATTTTGAACCGACTACAGCAAATCGTGACGGTATCGATCGATACTCCAAGGGTGTCGATCGATGCTCGTCTTTTGTAGTGGCAGATTCGAGTCAGAGCTGTGTCGACATCCAGTCTCAATGAAGTAGATTTTCTCCTTAGGCAAGGAATCGTCAATAGGAACTTCATCACCGATCTTCATACGTGAGAGATGATCTACAACTCCATTCTATATTCCTTTCTTATCTTTGATCTCAATGTCGAATCCTTGGAGCAGTAGAACCCATCGACATAAACGAGGTTTCAGATCCTTATTCTGCGACAGGTACTTAAGAGCAGCATGGTCAGTATGCACAATCACCTTACTCCCTATCAGATAGCAACAAAATTTCTCAAAAGAGAACACAACAGTAAGCAACTCCTTCTCTGTGGTGTTGTAGTTCTTTTGAGCGTCATCCAGTGTTCTGCTGGCGTAGTATATGACATGAAGCTTTTTGTCTTTCCTCTGTCCCAGAACAGATCCAACTGCAAAATCGCTCGCATCACACATAATCTCAAAAGGGAGGTTCCAATCTTGTGGCTGAACAATAGGAGCAGTAACCAACGCCTTCTTGATCATTTCTAACGCTTCTAGACACTCTGGTTTAAAATTGAATGTGACATCTTTACATAGTAGATCTGTTAGTGGACGAGCTAACTTGGAGAAATCCTGAATGAATCTGCGATAGAACCCAGCGTGACCAAGGAAACTCCGAATGTCTTTCACAGACGTAGGTGGCAGGAGGCTTGTCATGACCTGAATCTTAGCCTTATCAACTTCTATCCCAGTCTTAGAAACCTTGTGTCCCAGAACGATGCCTTCCTGAACCATAAAGTGACACTTCTCCCAGTTCAAAACTAGATGTTTCTCTTCGCAGCGTTGAAGCACCTTGCATAAGTTGTCCAGGCATCCCTTAAATGAAGATCCATAAACAGAAAAATCATCCATGAACACCTCCAAGAAATCCTCGATCATGTCTCAGAAAATTGACATCATACATCTCTGAAAGGTGGTTGGAGCGTTACACAATCCAAAAGGCATCCTCCTGTTAGCGAACGTGCCATAGGGACAAGTGAACGACGTCTTCTCCTGATCATCTGGATGTATAGGGATCTGGAAAAAGCCTGAGTATCCATCCAGGAAGCAGTAGTATGGGCGACTCGCCAACCTTTCCAGCATTTTATCTATGAATGGCAATGGGAAGTGATCTTTCCTTGTTGCTGCATTCAATTTCCTGTAATCGATACACATTCGGTGCCCGGTGATTGTTCTCATCGGAATCAGCTCATCTTTCTCATTCTTTACCACTGTGAATCCTCCTTTCTTATGAACAACATGAACCGGATTGATCCAACTGCTTTCAGAAATGGCATAGATGATTCCTGCTTTTAGGAGTTTCATGATCTCTTTCTTTACCACTTCTTTCAGATTCGGGTTAAGCCTCCGCTGATGCTCGATTGAAGCTTTTGACTCGTCCTCCAGATGAATTGGATGCATGCACAGATCTGGTGATATACTTGAAATATCATCAAGAGAATAGCCGAGAGCTTTGCGATGCTTGCGCAGTAAGGCGATCTCTGCGTTGTTCAAAGAAGAATTTACAATCACAGGATAAGTAGAGTTAGGGCCAAGGAAAACGTACCTCAAGCTAGCTGGGAGTGGCTTAAGATCGAGCTTAGGAGCTCTCTCTTCACTCCAATCACTCAAAGAATCAGATCTGGCACGAGAGATAACCAGCTCCTTGGGAAGAAAGGGTTGGTATCGATCGATGCTCTCTGTGGTATCGATCGATACTTCAGCTTTGTTATCAAGGATCGTTGCATAAGCAGCAGCAACCTCAGTGGGAACCATCTCTGTCTCAGCTGAGCAAACCAATGCTCTCTCCAAGGGGTTCTCAAGGTGCAATCTCATGAAGTACTCATCTGATAATTCACTGAAGGTGTCAATGAAGAAAGTATGATCATCTATGGTTGGTTTCTTCATCATCTTTTCCATGTTGAAGGTCATAATCAGATCACCATTGTTGAGGGATATTCTCCCATTCTTGCAGTCGATCAGGGCGCATGTTGTGGCCAGAAAGGGTCTGCCTAAGATCAACGAATCTCTTGGCTTAGCGTCGTACTCTAGGACTATGAAATCGTTTGGAACCAAGCAGTCCCCAATAGTAAACGGAACGTCCTCAAGTAAACCTTCAGGCAATCGGACTGATCGATCAGCAAGGATCAGGGAGATCCTAGTAGGTGTGAAGTCTGTCATCCCCATTCTTTTAGCTACTGAATACGGCATGAGGTTTACACTGGAACCGAGATCGCAAAGGGAACGTTCAAACCTCTCAGTGAAAATTGTGCAATCCAATACAAAACTTCCAGGGTCTGGTAATTTCTCTAGGATTTTATTGAGAAGAATTGCACTGCACTCGTGGGTGATTCTCAATACTCCTTCCTCAAGATTCACATTGCTTGAAACCATCCTCTTGATGTACCTTCTGAATGCTGGTTAAGTCATGATAGCATCTACGAATGGGAGTTCAACAACCAACTTTTCTAGCATTGCTCTGCATCTAGCCTCTTCTACTTCTTTCTTAGACTTGGCAGGGGGTCGAGGGAAAGGAATTTTTGGTATATAGACTCTCCCGACATGTCCTGTAGTCTGTTTCTGATCGAGCTTTGGACTGGTATCGATCGACACAGGGGGGGTGTCGATCGATGCATGTGGTTTTGCAACCGATCCTATAGAACTTTGAACAGGAAACGATCGATGTTGAGTGGTATCAACCGATACTGGGTGAGTATCGATCGATACAAGGGCAATTCCAGGAATCTCATCGTCGTCATCTGCAGCAAGATCGATGAGCTGCTAAGGAGAGTAGGTTTTCTTCAAGCCTGGAGTGACCTCTCTTTCACTTCTCAAAGTAATGGCATGAACGTGCTCCCTTGGATTCACCGTTTTTCCCGGAAGGAAACCATCCTGTCTCTTAACAGTTTCTGCAGTCTGAGCAACTTGAGTTTCCAGCTTCTTCTGATGGATGTTCAGAGCTTCGATTTTTCCATTCAGATCAGTGTACAAGGCATCCATCTGTCCATTGAAATCGACGGTCATCTTTTGTTGCCCCTCAAGAATCTGTTCAAACATTGTTTCTACTTTGCTTTTCTGAGTCTTGGGAGGTGGTGTCTGGTAAGATGAATTACCATAGGTGCGAGTGTACCCACTACTCTGAAATGGTTTCTGAGCATAGGAAATTGCTCCGAAATTTGCAGACTTGAAATCAGACTTGAATCCTCCTCTCTGAGAGTTATTGGTGAAACCGCGGTTGTACGACGAATTCTGAAATCCATTACCACCAATGTAGTTGACATCCTCTGCTTCACCTTCATCGACGTTCTCGACTTCTTCAGCAAAATGCACTGCCTTCTGTTGCTTGCCCATTAAAAGATTGTGAACCGAATCCAGCTTCGTATGTACCTCAGCAATCTGCAACCCATCAACGTTTCCATTCTGCTTCTTCCTCTCGAAATCTGCATTCTTAGTACTGTTGCTAGATGCCAAGTTCTCAATCAGCACATAAGCGTCTTCGGGATACCTTGTGTTGAAATTACCATTGCTTGAGCATCCAAAGCCATCCGATACCTCCAATCGATTCCTCTGAAGAAGATACCCAATAACTGAACCTGAGAGAAACCGTGGTGAGGGCAATCCCTCTGATAAGATCGAAATCGAACCCAGGCAGCCTTGAATGCCTCAGTCGCTCCCTGAGAGAACAGGGAGATCTTGTTCCTGAGCTCTTCAGATCTCGCATCATCATAGAAATTATTCAGAAATGCAGTCTTAGTCTCCTCCCAAGTAGTCAGAGAACCAGGAGGCAACTGCTTCAACCAGTAAGCTGCATCTCCACTAAGAGAGTATGGGAAGAGCTTACAGAAGAGGAACTCATTGGACACTCCATTGTATTTGATACTGGTGACCAAATCCTTGAACCTCTCGATATGATCCATGGGATGCTCATGAGAAAGACCATGAAAAGGATGCTGGCCTACAAGAGTGTAGTATGCAGGCTTCAGCTCAAAGTCATTTCTCTAAAAAGTTGGAATACGAATCGTAGACCGATTGACATAGAACTGGTCTGGTCGGTTGTATTCCCCAAGTGTTCTGGCGTGATTAACCAGAGCATTCCCAACATTCCCACGCACAGCTGGTGGAATAACTTCATTAGCTACCGGTGCAGGGGCAACAATGTTTCCTTCTGCATCAAGCCTCTGTCCTTGCGCATCACACCGGTGACCTTCCTGATCTCTCAAAACCCCAGCCTCATCACGAGCAAACACAATCGGATTTCATCTCTGCTTGTTTCTTTTGCTTTCTGATCGTGCGCTCTAATTCAGCTAGCTCTTTGTTAGATAGATTGGTTAACTGCTTGTTCTTGCTTCTTCTAGTCTCTCGATGTTGCATACACCTGAAACACAGAAATCAAATCGCGTAAGTGACAGAATTTAAAACGAGTATCGATCGATACCTGAAGGATGTCGATCGATACTTCAACAACTTAGTCGAAATTCTAAATCGTAATCTAATGGTGAAATTTGATATGCTCAAATATAATACCCTAAAGTATCTAAGCAGTAGCTGTAGTATTCTAGGGGTCGAACCACAAAGACTCAAGATATTCACGCAATAGATTTCAGAATGTGAATTAAGCTAAGCGAAATAAATGTAATCAAGGATAACAAAACAATAAATCAAAGAAGTAAATCAGTGGGATAAAGGCTAGGCTTAGGGAAGTTTGCAGGCAAATCAGAATTATCAATCAAATCAAATGTCAGGAATGAAATAAGCTACACTCTTGAACTTGAAACACAAATGTAAAGTAAACCAACTGTCGTTGCGAAGACTATCTATGTCTAAACCTAGAATTCCAAATTCCTTTGCAAATTCTATAAATTTAAACAAGCATTAACGGTCAAGTTCAATTGTTCACAAAATCCTAACCCAAATTCCTTTGCGAATAGGTCTTTTGCTCACCAAACACTAGTTCAGGAAACTAATCACACTTTCATGCCAATTAATCAACCTAATATCAGATTCTAGTCCGCGAGGCTAGAATAGGCATTAATCTCAAGTCTAGGTGAAAAGCTCTACAGATATTCCCTAACAGGTGAAACAGATCTAATAATTCATCAAATACCTTTAAAAAACCCTAAACCTAACAAGGAATCTACTCAGACATGGTGAATGAAACAAACATCATGAATAATATAGATGTCATAAAATAAAATAGAGTAAGAATACAAAGAGGGTTCAAGGTTCTTCTCCCAAAACTCAATTGCAAGAATACTCTATCTCCAGAAATCACCAGTGTTCTTTCTGGAGGCTCAAAAACCTAATTATATAGCTAAAACACGTTTAGGAGTCTATCTCGAAAAAATATGGAAAGCTTCTAGTTTATCTTCGGGTCTTGATGCGCGTTCTGATCACTGGTATCGACCGATACTGGATCTTTAATTGTGTCTCTTCTAAAGGATGGTGTCGATCGATGCTGCATAGGTGTCAATCGACACTGAGCTCAATTCCCCGAACTGGTTCAACTTCAAATTGCTTCAAAAGCTTCCAATAATCCAATTTAGCTCCATATGTGCCTATATCCTGAAAAGAACTTGAAAGACTCGAAAACTACTGAAAAGACTCAGAAAAAGGACTTATATCATGGTTAAAAGTGGGTAAAAACTATGATATATCAATATTTTTGCTACTTATGCATTTTACAGTTGAGTTTATAAAAAAAACGCATAACTTTAAGGGTTGTTTTTTTTGTGTGGACAACAAAGCATTGAACTGTAAGGGTACATTTTTGGTAATTGTAGAACTTGGGAGCTCTCTATGTATGGCGAATGGCTTTTAATTTGGTGAAAGATGAATAGACAATATGGCTGCCCATTTTTAGAAATGTTCTGTCATAAGCATAAATAAAACATAAAAATGAAAATAATAGAACATAAATTATGAGAATGGTAAATAAAGATATATGGAGAATGTTAAAAATATATGGAGTACTTAAAAACGTCACCAGGGAAAATGTTTTTTACCAAATAACAAAGAAGAGGGTGGACGAGATAGGTGCTGAAGAGTCTTGTAACAAGCATTCAAAACATGTTCATAAATTTGTGAAAACACCAATACAGAAAGCAGCCATCACATCTATTTTCCACATTGCATGAAAAACAAGTACGATGAGGGAAGTAAATAGTGAACCCTTATATGGGTGAATCATACGCGGTCCAATAGCATGCGTGTCATAGAAAACATGGTCTGACATACAATCATTCGCTTGTACAGAACTGACTTGCCGTTTAAAAACATCCACGGTGGCAACACCTTCGTGATAGTGACCTGAAATAATAAGAAATAATGAAAAAGCAAAGGTCATCTTTGGTGTGCTTTGAGGTGTTGAAGAGCAAGTTTATGGCATCTTAAAAATCTCTAGCTTTACAACTAGCCTAAGACTCTAAAATAGCAAGCGCTTTATTTTCAATTATAGCACAACGAATAATGAAGGAACAAAACTTGGAATTATCTTTAACAAGCACATGATAGGTCTCAAAATAAAGGAGACACGTTTCCCTTAACATATCATTATAGAATGCGAGCAACATTCCAGTTTTACAAGATGCTATTAGCGGAACTAAGTGACTGAAACATGAACTTCCAAGACAATATATGATGGAAAGAAGAAGATGTTGTGGGATTTCCATGAAAATAGAGATCTCTTCGGAAGTAAAAGTAGACATTGTATGAAATGTGTTGCTTAATATGGAGGATGTTTGGGATCTTTATTCCCTTAAATATATAGATGAGATAGGAAACCAAATAGTAATAGTTTCGTGTGTGGAAGGATGTCAGAGTGGTAGGAGAAACATTGAAGACATTAAATATAGAAACAATTAGTAAGGTGGGTGGAAAGTAATAATCATGATGGTAGTATGCAATTTAAGATGCATTCTCTTATTATGTAAACCTTATAAATGAAATGAAAAGTTTAAAAGGAAATTGAGTTTTGTGTTCAGTATATGGTTAAAAGGTGAGTGGTATTACGTTTGATAAAATAGACAGGATTCCTACATGCCACCTTGGAACCCAAGGTGCATGTTCCAAGGTGCATGATGGACAATAACATGTAAGATAGACAAATCTAAATCACTGTGATTGGACAGAAGATAGGAAAACGTAAAATATTTGGTTTAACATTATTACTTTGAGTGATCATGATTTGGTCCACGATATCTAGCTTCACATTGGTACATAGTATAATCGATTAAAAACATGGACCAGGTGTCCAAAATAGCGGTCTTCTTCTGGATAAGGGGGATGTCTAATTTTCTCCAAATAAGACCCATAAGAGCTTCAATGTGCTGTTAGGGGAAAAAAAAGTGGGTTAATGATGGACGAGAGAGAAGTCTAGTGGATCAGAAATAAAAAAGATGGATAGGAAAAAAATCAAATCCTTTTAAAAAAAATCAACGAATACACACTTGTGTATCGAGATTTTTATTAGGCGTGTGGAGAGAAGTAAAAAAATATGGGCTCCTAGCGTCCATCAATGTTATATGATATGAAAATGAAATTGTTAAAGACGTATTATAAATAGGAACTAAACTTACTTCTGTCTTTATGTAGAGAGCTTAGTGATGAATGTTTTTGGAAGGGTGGCATTAGTTTGGGCGAATGGGGAAATATTGTCAATGTTACTTTCGCCTGTTACGGACTGAGATGTTGTTTTCTTCTTCGAAGTGGAGTGTTGAAACCTCTTTGAGTTCTCCTTGGCCTTTTGGCAGGCAACAAATTTGGTGCCTCCACATTTCACTTGATACATGTCTTGTTGTGTGGATAGTATTTTATTTTGTGGACAAAACAAAATATGATGGACGAATTCTAAGATTTGACCTCATCACTTCCACTATACTCTTTTAGATTATCAACACTTCCAGTAGATTATCCACCATCAACTCGAGTATTATCCTGTACAGTGACCACGACTATCTCCTTCAGATAATAACATTTGTAAAATTTATCTAAATAAGGTATGGATAGACCAATTGGAATTCAAAAAATAGATGGCCAAATATTCAGTAGACAAAGATACAGTAGATAACAATAAAATAAAATTGTAGTATACAAAGAAAAAGAAGTAAGTTACCTCTCACTTTCACTATCATCCCCTCTAGTAGAGTTGCACTGTAGTAAAGACATTAACTCCAAACAAAAGTTAGTTATACTTATGATGATTTCAACATGATGATACACATAAAAATAAACTTACACCAGCCACAAATTCGCCATTATCAGTAGATGACTCCTCTTTCGGTGAAAAAAGAAAAAAAAAATATTAAAAAATGAATACTTTGTCCATATAAGACTTGATTGACATAAACTACAGACGCATACCTACCCATCAGGGTCCAATCTAACCACTAGCTGTAAACCTTTTGAGCCTTTGGGTTCTCCCATATTGTTTTGAATATGAGAATGAGTTGCAGTGGGGTCAGGAACACTAGAGTTGTCCACAAACTCAGATGACTTGTCAACGAACTCGGCAGGATTGTCCCCACATTCAGGGGGCGTGTAACACGAAGTCAGATGACTTTTTCACGAACTGACGGGGCTTGTCCACACGGGGTGAATTGAACAAATTATTGTGGAGGTGGTCATTCGTAGGGCTATGAAACCTATATCCATGTCGTAACTTACTTATAATCTCATCGATAATTATGTCAACCATGAGAGACTTCTCCACAGACAGCATAGCTCTTACTTCAACGGTGTGCTCAGCAATTTTGATGTCCACATATTCCTTGACATCCGTATAAACTCCTCTATCAATGGATGATGAACGAGGTGTGTGAAACACTTTTCCTTTGCCTTTGATGGTTTTCATAGACTTGGAGGACCCAAGAAATATCCAAAATCTTTGGAGCAGTAGTAGGTTTTCTTGGCAATTTGGTTCCGGACTAGAAATACATTACTAGCCATGCCAGTATGCCCCTTGCCAAACTTGTTCAGAAAACCGAAATCCGTTATCAATAAGATGTTCCAATTAAAGAACTAAAGGATCATCTACTTCATCGGCCCATGGGTTTATGTTCTCATATAGGACATCCTCAGCAGCTGATCGGGCCCAAATTTTAACTTGCAATATTGGATGGTTGCATACTCTCAGTATTTTCTCTGGTTCTAAATTAATTAGTTAAAGCTCCAATGCAATAAGAAAAGCCAAACAGAATGAGGACATGGGGCTTACTCTCACTGTTTTCTCTGTTTCTATAATATTGTTATTATGAAATCTCTTCAGTTGAGACAAGTTGATAATAAACCAGTAAGAGAATGTATGTTCATCTTCAGACTCAGGGAGGAATTTCTCAAACAATGGGATTGCATTAAAAAAACAACTAGAAGTTCTAGGGTAGATTCGTGGGTGGCTGTGTGGGACGGATTAATTTTAAAGATCAGTTGATCGTAGAATTCAGATTTTCTTGCTTACTTTAACCATCCTCAAAGTGAGCAGAAATGACTCACAACCCCATGAAAAGTTTTCAAAGGCTTCCAAATCTTTCACCATCTCCACCACCTCCCTCGATGCTATAACTGGTTGTCTGTTACATAAGAGAATATCTTCAACGATAACAACAAGAGCAAGTTGAATCCTTCTCCGCCCATGCATTCTTTCGGTTGGCTGTTTTCGTTTGTCTAACTTAAGCCACTGGACAATCTCCTTGATGGTTATTGTATTTTTCTTTCTTTAATATTAAATTTTTCCAATATAAAATGTCGGATCTGTAGGCGTTTGCATTGACTGAATTGTGCGGATGTCAGGATATGGTCCACATGGTAGACCAGTTACGTTGCCAAACTCACATATTGAGAAGCGGAAAGGTTATCCACTAAACACAAACAAAATTTCTTGTTTCTTGTTGGTTTTGAGCGTCTGACAAAGCATCTCGTGGACAGGTTTGCTAGATAAAGATGATTTCCGAATAGGGAGGTTCAAAAGTGAGCCGAAGTACAGCAGTAATATAATTGAATTCTTTGGTACCTTAAAGAGCTTCTACAAGATCCAATAGATACTCTGGCCTCGAGTAGGAAACCTTCAGGGGGATATCGATCGGTCTCATATGTGGAATTGTTGTGAACTGATTAATTCCATTGAGATTGAACAAGGTATTTAAAGATACAATGAGACAAAGAGGAGATGAATCTAAGAAGAAGATATAGAGAATGAGAGATATGAAGAGGTAGTCAAAGAAGATAATAACGACACTAATATGCTCCCTCAAGATGGACGGCTATGAGAGAGACCAATCTTGTAGAGAGAGTAGCAAAGCGACCTGAGACAGAGGCTTGGTGAGAGCATCAACGAGCTGGTCGTGAGTACAGATATGAGATACACGTAGTGCCTTTGATTATACCAACTCACACACAAAATGATAATCCAAAGCAAGATGTTTCATTCTTGAATGAAAAACATGATTTGTCGCAAGCTTAGTAGCGCCAATGTTGTCACAATAGATCGTTGGTACAATAGATGATTGACTCCCAAGTTCAGCCAAAAGAGACATGACCCATTTAACTTCAGAAGCAGCAACCGTTGAGGATCGGTACTTAGCTTCTACTGAAGATCTAGCCACAACATCTTGCTTCTTTAAACACCAAGAGATCAGTTGAGAGCCAAGGTAGACAATATATGCCCCGGTGGAAGAAAAATCATCATGATTACTAGCTTAATCGCATTACAATAGGCATGAAGAATCTAAGGCGAGGTAGCGGAGAAATAGATACCTTTGTTCGCAGTGCCAACAAGATAGTGTAGAACACATTTAACAGCATCCCAGTGAGTTGTAGTTGCAACATAACAGTTGGGGGCAAGTGACGATTGACAGCGAATGCAATGTCGGTGAGTGAGACCAAGATACATAGACAGCGAATGCAATGCAGAGCCAAAACGTAGTGTAAGTTGCTCTGTAGAAATTGGCATTGGAACTGGTTTAGCAGAGGCCATCTTGGTGCACTAATATGCTCAAATATAATACCCTAAAAGTACTAAAGCAGTAGCTGCAATATAGTAGGGGTTGAACCACAAAGACTCAAGAAATCACTCAATGGAATATAGAATTCGAATTAAGATAAGTGAACAAAGTAATGCAGAAAATAAATAGTAGAATATAAAAGTTGTGAAATTCAATGGAGGAAAAACGCTAAGCTTAGAGAAATTCTCCGGTAAATCAGAATTGCAGATGAAATAGAATGTTAGGAGGATATTAAGCACTGTTCTTGATTTTGGAACACAAATGTAAAATCAACCAACCGTCGCTGCGAAGATTATCTATGTCTAAACCTAGAATTCCAAATTTCTTTGCAAATCCTATCAATTCAAACAAGCATTAATGATCAGGTTCAATTGTTCACAAAATCCTAAACCAAATTTCTTTGTGAATACGTCTTTTGCTCATCTAACACTAGTTCAGGCAATCAATCACACTTTCGTGCCAATCAAACAACCTAAGATCAAATTCTAGGCCATGAAGATAGAATAAGCAGTAATCACAAGTCTAGATAAAGAACTCTATTGAATTTCTCCTATCAATTCAGATCAACCTAACAATTCATCAAACACCTTTAAATAACCCTAAACCTAACAAGGAATGTACTCAAACATGGTAAATGAAGCAAACATCATGAATAAAGTAGATTGCATAAAAGAGTAGAGTAAAGAGTAACAAGGGTTCAAAATCTTCTCTATCAGGAACAGAGTTTCTGACTTCTCTCCCTCTCTCCAAACCCAAATAATGAATAATATCAAGTCTCCCTCAAAGTATTCAGAATAATGATAAAAGGTACCTCTCAAAGTGGCTGAAAAACCTAATTATAATCCTAAAACACGTTCTGGGCTTAATTGTAAATAATAGAATCTAGGCAAAGTTGCAGAATCTTGAAACTTGTAAAATCACGTGTTTTCTTTTCTTGCAGTCGGTGTCGATCGATACTGGATTGGTGTCGGTCGACACCAGGACTTTGTGCTCTCCAGACTGGACTGTCTTCACGAAAACTGGCATAACTTTTGATCGCACCGTTAGAATGGCCTCAAATCAATTCCAAATGAAAGCTTATCCATTAATCTATCTTGTATCCAAATTTGAGCTCAATCCAACGGTAGAAAATTATTCAATAGATGCCAAAAAGCTCCAGAATACTCCAAAAGCTCCAATTAAGCTCCAAATGTGCTAAAACCTGAAAATACTCAAAAAGACTACAAAAACACTAGAAGGACTCTGAAAACAAGACTATATCATGGCTAAAAACGGGTAAAAACCGTGATATATCTAGTCCCCCAAACTTAGCTTTTGCTTGCCCTCAAGCAAACAGAAAGCTAAACTAGAGAAAGAGGTTTGAAAACGCGGAGACTCACATGTTCTTGAAACATCGCAATGACCCTTTTCCCAAGCTTTTCAGATATCACCTAACCAGTTCCAAATCTAACCACCATGTACTTCTCCGTAGACATTCACAGCTTCCCAGACTCCACACATTATCTCACAACATCATCCAACCAAACCCTCATCGCCAGTTTCCATCACTGCAGCCAATGTTCAAGAACCTTCTAGACTCTTCCTCATACGATATCATGACAAAAGAACCACCCAAATTAAACACTTTTGGTATTGTTTTCCTCTCCCCCAGACTTATCTCTTTTTATGTTCTCTTTATTATTATTTTTTAGCTTCGCATATACAAATCAAGGTTTGAGACGAAAGTATTGATGGTGTTTGCCACCGAATCCCCAGTTCTCCCGTCTTAATGTATCAAAGGCTTTAGACAAAAAATGGGGTCCCGGGAAATGTTCCTACCTCTTTCTTCCAACCTTTGTGTGATCATTCCTTATCCAAGTAGAATAATGGGATCACTGGAAATTTTCCTAGCCCTCTACTCAGCGGAAATCATCTCATCTTTTATGCATCTTATTTACAAACGTGTGTCAAGGGAGAGGTATACCATTATTTTTAAACACATGGATTCCTTTGTCAGATATGAATGATGAATCAAGCTCTATAAACACTAACCACAACGATGAAGTGCAATAATTTGGCTCAGGCTTTGGAAGGACTTTGCTGGAGACATGGATGTCTTCTAGTCAACTGGTCAATCTTTGGATTTTTCATTAGTCGATCTAGAACTGATTCTGTAACACTGGTCACTCAAAAGCAAGGTCAGAATAATAGTTTCAAGAAAAAGATCATAATCTCCAACAGGTTTTGACTCATTAAAACAAATTTTGACTCAAAAACGACTAACTCTAAGAAAAACAAACACGTTGTCAGCAACTACCTCCCCAGACTTAGACAACAATGTCCTCAGTGTTATATAGTCTAGAGTTGGCAAAAGAAATCAAAGGAACATACTGCGAATGAAACGCAAAGAAGTTACCGTTCGTGTGATGGTCAGTATCGACCGATACATCCTGGTATCGAGCAATACCATGTGTTTGTCAACAGAGGCTCCTTTTCCGTGGATGTGGTATCGATCTACACTGACTGGTGTCGATCGATACTGCTCGTCTGGACCTGTTTCTCGTTCAGACACAAGATACAAAATCAGAAATAAAATTGAAATTAAAACTTATATACAGACTCACCAGTGGGTTGCCTCCCACTAAGCGCTTGTTTAATGTCATTAGGTTGACCGTGTTGGGGCTCAGGCGTCGGGTGGTTCGCTGAGAGATAGTGAATGCATCTGTGATAAATGTCTCATCCAAGGTGGTGTGTAAGCATTAACTGCATGTGGTCAACCACGAAAGTGAGGAACATCATCAGGGCGGGATGGATGATTGGGTGGGATACTTTGTTTTCCTGCACAGTCATCAAAAGAAATAACAAGCGCTCGACAAGAATCTCGCGGCTAGCTTTAGTGTGAAGTAGATGGAAACATATGATTGATGAGATTATGTGGTTTGGAATTGGAAGAAGAAGGTGCGTACCTTTGCTTTCTCCAAGGTGTCTGGTGTGTGAAAGGTGGGGGTTTTTGCTTGGAATCAGCTGGCGGGCATAATGCTGCGTCGACCGACGCAAGGTCTGAAACTTTTATTTCACCACTTTTTCTGTATTTTAGCTCTGCAATCCTTGCTTCCATTGTAAATACATCATTTTCTATTATTCTGGCATTAATTGGAGCCTCTTCCTCGAGCCTAGTACTGAAAAGACACTCATTACTCCACTCCTTAAGCACATCGTTCATTTCAGAGCTCTCAACCAAATCTTCTTGAACAACCAGCTTGCTCATTTGCTCAGTAGCATCCAACACCTTGACATACCCAACAGTAATGTCTTCTGAATGCTCTGTGGTTGGGTCCTCATCCATGGAAATCTCTACTAGAAAAGGTCTGTCCATCAATGGTAGATCTCCTCCTCAGCTTGTCCATGTTGAAGTTCATGACTTTGTCACCTAAATCAAGCTCTATTTGTCCCTTTATCACATCAATGATGGCACCAGCTGTTGCCAAAAATGATCTTCCCAAAATAAGAGGATCCTGAGATTCTTCAACATATTCCAAAACCACAAAGTCTGTGGGAATTATACATCCTTCGATCATTAGTGGAACATCTTCTAAGACACCTTCTGGTATCCTTTTGGATCTATCAGCTAAGATGAGAGAGATCTTTGTTGGAACGAAATCTTTCATCCCAAGGCTTTCAGCTACATAGAGAGGCATCATGTTAATGCTAGAGCCAAGATCACATTGAGAATGAGGGAACCTTTTAGTTGAGATGGAACAGTCTAGTACAAAGCTTCTCTGGAATCCTACTCTGATTCATAGCACTGACATGTTCAGAGATTTTCACCTTCCTCTCTTTGTCCGAGACTGTCTTTTTCAAGAGAATTTCACTGATGTCCTTTGTAAGCAGAGCTACTTCCTCAGGTTTCACACCATTGGTAACCATCCTCTTAGCATACCTTTTGAGAGCTGGTGAAGTCTTGATAGCATCGACAACAGGAAGCTCAACAATCAACTTTTCTATCATTGCTTTCCATTTACTATCTTCCACTTCCTTTTTTGTCTTCCTAGAGGGTCGAGGGAAGGGTATCTTGGACACGTAGACTCATTCCTCGACAATCTTGGGTGTGTTTGAAATTTTTAGCTCAGTCTACAGTGGGTGTCGATAAACACCAGACTGGTGTCGATCGATACTGCTCATCAGTGTCGTTTCTGCAGGTTGGTGTTGATCGACACTGGTAGTGGTGTCGGTCGATACTGGGGTTTTTGAGGTGTCCCGTGAAAGTACCTGCACTGGTGTTGATAGACACTGGGTGGTGTCAGTCGACACTGACATATCAGGTTCAAAATCACCTCCTGTGGTGATTGTATTGACGTGTTCATTACGTGCATGAACCATCTTTCCGTTAACAACTGATGATGTCTGAGCATATTGAGTTTCCAGCACCTTCTGATGAATGCTAAGAGCTTTAATCTTTGCATTCAGATCGGTGTATCCATCTTCCCATTAAGATCAACAATTATCTTCTGCTATCCCTCAAGGATCTGTTCAAGCATGGATTCAACCTTGCTTTCCTGAGTCCTAGGTGACGGATTCTATTAAGATGAACTCCCGTAGGTGCGAGTGTAATCGCTGCTCTGCATCAGTTTCTAGGCAAAGGAATTTGCTTCGAAATCAGACTTGAATCCTCGGTTTTTGTTGAACTGATACGGCTGATTCTGAAAACCAGTACCACCAGCGTAATTAACATCCTCTGCTTCAACCTCATCTACAATCTCGACCTTATCAGCAAAGGTACACCCTTCTGCTACTTGCTGATGTGATCCTTATGGAAAGGATCGAACTGTCCTAGGATGAACTTTGTGGAGGTGGTGCGTTTGCAGATGAAGTCTGGCTTGTAATCACCGAATGATTAGAGTTGCGAAGTATGAGCGTTCTGGAGTGACTTTGGAAGATGGATCTGGATCGGGTGAAGGAAGCGAACGATGAACGTGATTGATCAGACGAAGATGAAAGAACGAGCGACTGGCTGAACGGATGAACGGTAGGATGAGAGATGTCAGAAATCGGACGTTGGTGAACATTTGATGAACGATGGCGAATGGTGAGGATGGACGAATGGATGAAAACGAACGAGCGAAAGTGGAAGATGAACGATGATAGCTTGGCTTAGACATGGATACAAGATCTGATTGCCTAAGACAAGAGTTTGCTATTGTGCAAGGATGAAAATCCGAATACAATAAGCAAGTGTTTGATCAAACAAAGTTTAAGAACTGTTTTTGATAAAAAGATGTTTGATGAAATGAAAGAGATGACATGAGGGAGTACATATAGAGTTTGAAAGCACTAGGGAATAACAACAACACTTAGGAAATAACAACATAATTTAAAACAAGTTTGAATAGAAAATAGGCTCCTCCTTCTTATCTCTTGTTTTCGCAAAAGAAGAAGTAGCATGGGCTGGATTTCAACAAGGGGCCTTTTATTCAAGTGTTGTGAACAAGCCTCATTAAAAACCTTGGCTGGAAAACCCAATTGGGACAAAACCAAGCCCAAGGGAAAAAGAGTGCAAGTCACAACACCTCCCTTGTTGAATTTTCAAGTTGCTTGTATCACAACCAGTGTGGATGGATTAGCAAACTCAAGATTACCCTGGATAGACGTCATTAGGTTGTAGAAAGCTGGATGGAACTTCTTAGCCTTGGACCTTGTCATAACTCCTGGTGGAATGCTTAAGTCTTCTTCGGTTTCTTCCTTAGCTTCCTCGGGTACAAGTTCCGGATCAGTTTGTGCTTCCTCCTCCTTAGTCATTGAGCTAGCCATGATCACATCATCTTCTCCCACTTGAAAAGGATTTGACCTCAAATCTGGCTCATCTGTAAAATATGGAAGCAAGTCAGTAACATTGAAAAAAGGACTCACGGTGTACTTACCTTGGAGATTCAATTGATAGGCATTATTGTTGATCTTCTTGATGATTTTGAACGGTCCATTTGTCCGAGGCATCAGTTTGTATTTTCTTTCATTAGGAAACCTCTCTTTTCGCAAGTGTACCCAAACCAAATCTCCTTCCTTAAAGATCACTTCTTTTCTGCCCTTGTTAGCTTGTTGTTCATATAGCTTGGTCTTGTGCTCAATATTGTTCCGTGCCTTCTCATGCATCTGTTTAACAAGTTCAGCTTTCTTCTTTCCCTCCAAGCTAGCCCTTTCACTCACATGTAAAGGCATTAAATCCAAAGGAGATATGGGATTGAACCCATAAACAAGCTCAAAAGGTGAAATCTTAGTAACATAATGTTTAGCATGATTATAAGCAAATTCTACATGAGGCAAACATTCTTCCCAAGTCTTAATGTTCTTCTTAATCAATGCACGTAACAAGGTAGATAGGGTTCTATTAACAACCTTAGTTTGCCCATCAGATTGCGGATGGCATGTAATGGAGAATAACAACTTGGTACTTAGCCAAGACCAAAGTGTCTTCCAAAAGAAACTAAGAAACTTATTATCTCTATCAGAAACTATAGTCCTAGTCCTGCCATGCAATCTAACAATTTCTCTAAAGAACAACCTAGCAACATTCATAGTATCATCAGTCTTGTTACATGGTATAAAATGTGCCATTTTAGAAAATCTGTCCACCACAACAAAGATTGAATCTCGACCAGTCCTAGTCCTAGGTGATATGCTCAAATATAATACCCTAAAGTATCTAAGCAGTAGTTGTAGTATTCTAGGGGTCGAACCACGAAGACTCAAGAATTCACTCAATAGATAATAAGACTCGAATTAAGCTAAGCGAACAAAGTAATGCAGGAAATAAGCAGACGATTAAAAGTAGTTGTAAAATCAATGAAGAAAAAACGCTAAGCCTAGGGAAATTCTCCGGTAAATCAGAATTGCAGGTCAAATAGAATGTCAGGAGGATATTAAGCACTGTTCTTGAACTTGAAACACAAATGTAAAATCAACCAACTGACGCTCCGAAGATTATCTATGTCTAAACCTAGAATTCCAAATTTCTTTGCAAATCCTATGAATTCAAACAAGCATTAATGATCAGGTTCAATTGTTCACAAAATCCTAAACCAAATTTCTTTGCGAATAGGTCTTTTGCTCATCTAACACTAGTTCAGGCAATCAATCACACTTTCGTGCCAATCAAACAACCTAAGATCATATTCTAGGTCATGAAGCTAGAATCAGCAGTAATCACAGTCTAGATGAAGAACTCTATTAAATCTCTCTATCAATTCAGATCAACCTAACAATTCATCAAACACTTTGAATAACCTAAACCTAACAAGGAATCTACTCAGACATGGTGAATGAAGCAAACATCATGAATAAAATAGATTGCATAAAGAGTAAGTAAAGAGATAACAGGGTTCGATCTTCTCTCTCAGGAACAGAGTTTCTGACTTCTCTCCCTCTCTCAAAACCCGAATAATGAATAAATCCAGTCTCTCCTAAAAGTCTAAAACTAAATATAATGCTAAAACAGTTATTGGCTTAATTGTAAATAATAGAATTCTTCTGGGCCAAGTTGCAGACTCTTCAGACTTGTAAAATCACGTGTTTTCCTTTTCTGGCAGTCGGTATGATCGATACCAGGTGGGTGTCGGTCGATACGCAGGACTCTGTGCCCGCCAGACTTGGACTGTCTTCACGAAAATGGCATAACTTTTGATCGCACCGTTAGAATGGCCTCAAACCACTTCCAAATGAAAGCTAATCCATTGATCTATCTTGTATCAAATG